>CM076570.1:392639191-393087813 GCA_034641835.2 Pinus albicaulis
ATATATATATATATGGTCTGTCAAGTTTGTGACATAAAAGTATCAAAAAATGTGTTATGTGAAAAAAATGGCTCTTTGAGCCTACATTAGTACAAAAATGTAAAAACAGGGTTGTTATTCTCCCACATGGTGCTTGTGATAGCAGGTGAATACTCAAATCACTCGCTAGAGTAGACAACACAATTTTCCTAGAACCTCGACTATATGCCTATGAAAGTGAAGAGGAATTTCAACAAAGTCAGCGTACTCTGGGATGCCTCTCGTAAGGTCTACCAAGTTCCGCTCTAACTCCGCTAATGGGTCTGCTCCCTCCTTCTAAGCAACATCCTCCACCGGACGAGATACCCTCCTCGAGATCGGTGACATACCTGGCGGTCTTTGAGGACCCATTTGTTTAAAATCATCATCAGTTTACGTCTAATAATTCATGAAAAAAATATTCAAAAAGTAAAAAATGTTAAAAAAAAAATCACCTGCATGAGTCCACTGTGTGATTGGCGGAATGGGTAGATCCGGATCTCCCCTGAATTCGATGCCTACATATGCAAATTCCTGAACCATGATGAGTTGACAATGTAGACAGCTAAAAAAAATTGTAGGTAAATGCATTTTTCACGGCATGACCTCACACCACCTCATCAGTCTCGGGTCTCTCGAGGCTAGATCATGGATCTCCAATCGCAAATAATTAAACAATGCTACTCTTTCTAAGAAGAAGGTCACAAAATAGAACCATACCCAAACTATATCAACCTCCCTGTCTTGCACTTGGTCAATTGTCTTTTCATGTTGGCAAATAACCCCTCGCACCAGTTGAACATAGTAGTGGCCAGATAGTCCATCACATAATGGAATTGGGATTTCATTGCCTCATGGAACATCTAGGCTCCCGCCACTCTAGTCATTCAATGAAGGCTTATCCTCAAGGGAAGGAATCTGATAAGGGATATTTATATCTTCCGACTCTTAGACTCTAAAGCCCTAGGACAGTGTCTCTAGATGGGCATACTAGTACTCTCACCCCCTGTGCGAGCTCTGGAGAGTTGGATTCTCTTCCCTCTCCTGGACAAGCATGTGATGAAATAGATGTCCATGAAATCTAATTATAGTTCCTGGTCACCGGTGATGAATATCTATCGATCCACATCCCATAGTCCAATCAAATACTGGAGCAGCTCCAGCTGAGCTCTCAGCCCCGATGTCTGAAATAATTTCAATAATCCACAATTGCGCAATGCATTTACGAAATTTTGGTCTTGCAGTGCTTGGTGGTCTTCCACCTAATGGGCTTGTTCTTTCCATTCGATTACCATCTCTACTGAAATCACCTACAAAACATGTTCAAAATACTTTTTAGGAGCCTTCATCGGAGTACTTTTTCAAATCAACTATGGAAATGGGTAGATTTCTTGTTTCAAAATCTTCCCCGCGGCTAGCGGGACTGTCCGAATTAATTCGACACTGGCAGCGCGCTACTCTAACAGGCTAAATGCCATCAGCGTAGGTCCGATAGCTTGAACCTGTGCTGGCCGCGAGCGATTTTGAGGTTTGGAATCCTCCCCCCATCTCTCTATTTATAAAGCTAAATGATAAAAGGATGGAATTAAAATGAAGAGGAGGGTTTGGGATCTTACCTGGCACTGATGGATTGCTGAATGGTATCCTAGATTGGGCGCACCACTGATCTGAAGTTAAGAGGGAAAATGAGTAAAACGAACTTCTCCAATTTACTGAAAATAGAAAGGTGAAAATGAATTTACTTTTTGTCTATTTATATATTTGTGAAATATTTTCGCCATTATTTTATTATTTTTCCTCATATCAATGATTTTTTCCATTTTTGTGGACTATTAGGATTTTTACACTACTTTTTGTTATTTATGATGCAAACAAGTTGTATTTTTTTTTTTTCAGACTCGGTAAACATTTACGAAAAAGGGAAACCCCTAGAGTCAACTTTCAGATATTTTCTAACTCTTGAAAAAATGAAAATATTGTCAAGTACTTGTCATTTCGAACTTGTTAAAGTGAATGAATTGACATGGTCTCAATATAAGTGTACCCCTTTTTTAGGTTGAGATTTAATATTTACGAAAAAGGAATACCTCGATCAAACATGGTCAAGAGGTTCTCTCGTATACTATTTTCTACCTTTTCGGATTCGAAAGAAGACTTACGAAAAGCAGCATGATGAATTTTTATTTTTGTTTCTTTTCAAACTCCTTAAACATGAAAAGTTACCGAGTTACACTTTTTTTTTACTCGTTAAAGATTAAATGAAAAAATACTTTTCACCATCATGAGGTCGAGTTCCTCCTTCCTAGGGCTTGTTAAACTTACTAGGACAGATTTGTTCAAAGGATGTGCTTACACGCTCAAAATGTGTTATCCTCTTCACACTGGATATAAAAAATAATGACGTACTCATTATCAATAACAAGGAAAATTGAAAGTGAACATCCTATGTGTATTTTCGCTAGCTTGTCGCTCTTGAACATGACACTCGTATGCAGTTCATCTCGTCACTTTGCCTCCATAGGTTTGGGAAATCCATTTGCCTCCTATTCGATCACCATTTCTTTTCATCATGACCCCTAATCTCTTTTGAGTCAAATGTTGCCACACTTCGAAGTCGTGTCGCCAATATGTTCAATATAATTCCTTTTTGTCAAACATCTTTTTCTTATTTGACCTCCTCTGTTACAATCCCGAATCACACCTATAATATTGAGATATCTGTTGTTTCATGTCGATGATGTGGGAATAATTATGGCCCTCCTTTGATGAATCACTTCTTGTCAACTCCAACTCATTATCCGAGAATATGGTCTAGAAACTTCTTTTCAGTACCTTGGAGCTTGCATGCCGTAATGGCAAGTTCTTCATGTTCGACGATAGGTTCACATCCTTGGCCTTAAATCAAATGGTTTTGTAGGTGTTAGACTTCAACACATTCATTCAAACTTGTAGATTGTGTTATTTTACTTTGAGGTCCATCATCATTATTGGTGGTCTCTCTTGTGCCTGTTAACGATTTTCATCATTGACTGGTAATCACGTGGTTTCTACAATTTTTGACACCAACACATATATTCACATGGCTAGATTCGTACATTGGGTTTATTAAGATCGCGATGAAGACTCTAGGTCACATCTTATTTTGTTCTAGGCTTCCTAGAATTATTAATTATTCATGATCGTATACATGATCTTATCTATACGGATGGTTGCGTCGATACAACAGATCCATTTATATGATCTCTTTAGATGGATGGTTGTGACCATAACATGGGTTCATGTGTTATTTTATTCCTAGTGCAAATTCATGTCGTTAGGAATATTCACACCAGAGATGTCATATATTGTAAATTTTTTGATTTGGTAGGTTTCCTAGCGGTGATCTGAGTTCTTTGCCTTGGTTCATAAATCATTTTAGCCATTACTCCCCATTGTGCCTTCATGCTTTAGCAGGCATCTGATACAAAGTAATTTGTCACCATTCTCATTTCCCATCCCTGATCCTAAAATGCTCCATGACAGACCATGTGCAATGTTTCCATCATGAAGAAATATGTTAAGATATCCCCTGAAGATTCAAAGAAAACTTCCTTGGAAGATTACTGAAGAAACTTGATAAGAATCCTAGTTTCTTGGGTCAACGCATTTCCTAGTTTCATGCTCGTGCTAATGTCATATTGAAATTTCTATTTTAGAGTTACTAGCACCGTTATTTCTTGTAAAATCGCATCGATCCATTTCTGGCAGTGTTTCCTCAATTGGAGGAGAAGCTTCGACCTCTAGAATTTATAGGGTAGTGATTTGGTTGTTAAACGGTGGTGATAGAATCGAGCTCTCTGATTTTATATCTTTGATCTCATCCATGGGGGTTTATCCCTTAGAAAGTGGACCTTCCTCCTCCTTTCATGGGCCCCCAACTTCTTCTCCCCTCCTATAAATTGTTCCTCATCCTTCCACTACTGGTTGGTCATTGTTGGGCTAGTATGAACTCTCATTCCCTTTACATTATTGGACTGTGATAACACCTATTTCTTTCGGGAGAAGGAATTCTTTAGAGCTTCGGTGAAGAACTTGGATTTTCACCAAAGGGAGGCCTCCAACATCAAGGCCTAGGCTATAAGCTCTTCCTTTCATATTTATCAATAAAAAATATCATGTTTTCTCTCTATATTTGTCTAATATTTTATGGGAATATTCTGGTCCTCCTTGATCTCCTAGATAGCTAATGTTTAATTACTATTATGTATTAGATTACATTTTTTTTGCCTCTTGATCATCCACGGGTATTCCTGTGCCACGAGTAGCAAAGAGTGATCCTAGAAGGATCGTGGATCAAGGTCATCATCAATGGGTTTGAACATAGCATTGGGAAAAAGGTACCTCTATCTATATCACATTTTTAATATTAGCTAAGAAAGCTTTGCATTAGAAATTATCTCAAGTTGCTAGACCCACTCTAGGGATAGAGAGATCACCTCTGTCTGCAGAGGGGATTTATCTTGACAATAGAATTGGTGACTCCGCTGCAGAGATTAGCCTATTAGCCTTCCTTTCCTGGAGTGATCTTAGATCAGTTTGACTGATCACATAAATACAAGCTTGCTTAGGTCTCTGTTAGTTTTCATAGGGTTTCATAGACATTTCATTGTGTTGGTCATAGTTTTTTTTTTGAAATTCCATTTTGTTTTTCCTTTTTTTTTAGCGACCAACGTGTTTTTTGTTTCCACAGTAGCGCTGCCAGTGTTGTTATATATAGAAAATCCACACTGCTTTGTCTTTCAACACCCTTCTTCTTAGCACAGAAGTGTTGATCTCAAACCTAGGAAAAGGTAGGGTTTCCCCTTGATTTTCCAGTGTGTCCTAGCCCTTGAAGAATGTCTGTAGAGTCTTAGTGGCCTCCTAATTGTTTGTTTGAATTACTTGTCTTCTTTGAGCGAGTATTTTAATATCTTTGAAGAAAACTAAAAACAATAAATTGACATGTTAACAAACTAGCTAAAATGCATAAAGAAAACGAGCTACAATGGCATAAAAATAAGCATGGATACACAAGAGAGACTAAGGCCAATGGATTGGGCCGTAACCCACAATCCTAGTCCTATGAAACTAAATCAGTGAAGGAAAATATGAATACTCATCTTATTGCAGAAAATAGTTTCATTAAGTAATCATAAAAGTCTCAAAAACCTATTACGAGATCTAAGAGTCTACTAGCTTCCTTAAAAATTTGAATCCTAATGAGCTCTTGCTCTGCCCTATTTAACCTAAAGAGTAGCTACCAAAAACTCCCTAAAAATTAGGTTATGTGTCCCCTTTGACTGCAAGAGAAGTGGATCTTTGGTGCACTTGATCTCCCACTTGCTTGGTTTCCTTTGATTTCGAGCTGATGGAGGGAATCTTGAGGATCCTTTGGCTTCCTTTGGGAGTTAAGCGGGTGGAAAACCCTCCTAGAATCTCTCCTTTCTGTCTACTCCTATATTTAATTGTAAAATATTCAAAAAAAGTGTAATATATTCATGACTATCCTGCATTTAAACCATATTTGGCATTCAAAGTATGACAAGCCTTAATCACCATCCACACTAGCAACGTATGACCATAATATAATTTAATGTGAGAGAAGGAGAATAATAAGGCTAAAAGGGTGAACATTAATCTCTCCAGTTATAACTAATGATGGAGCTCGTCAATAGGATCTACCTTAAGGGAGTCAACATGAATGCCTTCTTTTGGCACAAAAAATCCCAGTAAACAACCATATTTTACACACTAAACACTTTTTGTGTCGATTTAAGTGTATGTTTTAATTCCAACATTTGATAAATATTGCTCATATATGTGATGAATGATATTTGTATTTCAATGAATGAGATGGTAGATCATCTAAATATGGTTGTGCGTTATACTTAATGTCATGAAGAGCGTAAGAAATAGGCCATTGAAAGGTGGTGCTAACATTCTTTAGTTCAAATGGAAGTTTTCGATAATAAAATGTTCCCCATGGATAAATGAATATGGTTTTATTCTGATCTACATGGAGTATGTTAATTTGATTCTATCCAGAAGATCCATCCATAGAAGAAAATATCTCATTTATGACACAATCGTTAATTATTTGATCAATATAGGGAGTAGGATAGTTATATTTTGGACAAGCTTTGTTAATGTCTCTATAATAGACTCATAGTATATTTTTCCCTTGCTTCTTATTAACATGAATGATGTTAGAAACCAAATCAGTTAAGGGAATAGGATAGATAAACCCAAATTTTAGAATTTTTTCAACTTCATCTTTGATAGTGGAAACCTTTTGAGGATGCAGTGGGTGTAATGTTTGTCTAATAGGCTTAGCATCCAGGAAGGTCTTAATTTCACGAATTAGAATACTCAAGCCCATTCTTGGAATTTCCTCATAAGCTGTCACAAAAATGTCACATAATTATTTGAATAGGGCCTTGTAAGTTTGAATTTCATCAAGTGAACATAAGGCACCTATGTGAATGTTATTTGTAATTCTTGGTTTCACTGAGATATTAAGAAGAATTGTTGTAGATATTTTTTCTAAATTCTTTTCAGATTTAGATTCAAGAATGAATATAGGAAATTTAGGGTCATCTATGATATCAAGTGAAAACATTGTGGAAATTTATTCTCAATCTTTTCAAAGCTAGGAATAAAACAAGAATGATGATGACAATTGTCCCAAGGCATTTCATTTAAAGTGATAACATCCATGATACTTTTATATGTCGTGAATATGTTATTGAAAGGATCAGGAAATGATATTGGTTCCATCCAAGAGAATTGAGAATACTCGTCAATGATAACATTCACTCGATCATTTTCAATGGGGAGTGGTTCTGAAAATAATTGAATGACCGGATAACCTAGTTCCAATGGGCATAGAGGAATTTGGTTACCATATGCGGTCAAATCATATTCTGAAGGAAATATCCAAGCATCATATGACTCTAAAATTATTGATATGATCATATTGACTTGGGAAACATTAGATGAAGGGTTGGGTGGAGGGAGTGTAAAATTTCCCATCAATGATGAATCCTTAAGGAATCCAATGCCAATATATTCATGAGTAATTTTTTTCCCCACAAAGGGTACACTACCAATAGAGTTAGGATCAAAATAATAATAAGGAAATTGGTATAATTTCACTATCTCTCCTTAATGAGGAAATAACATCATTCTAAAAAGTGATGAGACCACTGCAAAAATTTCATAAGTCCAACTTAGACCCAAAAAAATATCGTAATCAAGATGAGAATCAACAAATTCTTCTTCGATGGAAACCATTTTACCTTCTAATTCTACTGGCAGGTCATTCAAAATTCTGTAAGCTCAAAATAATATTCTATAAAAGGATTTGAGAGTGGTAGGTGATTGGTTGATAGTTGGAGAACCAAAATATTTCCAACAAGAAATAGACATAATACACGTAGAGGATCCCTCGTCAATTATTGTATGAAATACTCTTTTGTTTTTAACGAAAACTAATATTTGAAATGCCAGTTGATGCGGGAGTCTAGGTATCTGACTTTCAAGATCGAACATTATGATATTAGAGTTTTGAGGATCAATTGATCCAATAGATGAAAATAGTAATTGCCTTTGTGTTGTACATATTTTCATCACTTCAAGAGCCGACATTTCCGAAGGAGATTGAGCCATGTCTTCAACAATGTTGTAATTCTAAGCCGCTCTAGCATGTGGATTAAAGGATGAATTTAGAATAATGCCTTTGGGAGGAAGACATATTACCATGTTAGAATTTGGTTTCTTGATATGTAAAGGTTCATAAAGAGGTGGAATTTATACAAAAGTTTGACCATATTGATTAGCATCATTTCCATTTACTGTAGGAGTTTTAGACTCATAATATTTAGATTTGGTTTCTACTAAAACTTGTGAAGACATCATCATGATAACTACCAATGTGGATGAAGAGGATGGATTATGCATAACCATTTTACTGTATTGAGAAGGGAAATGATCTTTCAAAACAATAGGTCTGGGAGAACCTTTGAGGAATTTTCTAACCTCAGCACAATGTGGGAATTCCTTAGTATAATGATCTTCATCACAGATTAGACAAGGATAACATGGTTTCTTTTTCTCTTCAAAAGGTTCATTTTTTATTGGTTTCTCCCTTTGAAAGGAACTTTGTTTTTCTTTTAATTTTCCTTTTTTCTTACTTCTAGGTTGTTGAACCTTACCAATAGATGATTCTATTGCATTAATTCGGAAGTAACTTCAAGAAAAGTTTTTTCATTGGCTGAATTTTGTGTGGCCACAGTTTGAGTATTTTTAGAATTATTCTTTGATGATTTACTCTTTGACTGTTGGCTAACATAAACAATTAGACCATCAGGGGTGTGGGATCCTGTAGGATTTTAAACTTGTTGACTTGAATTGGATGGGAGAGGTAAATTTGGGATATTTTTGTACAAAGTGTGAGATTGGGAATAGAAAAGGTCTAGGTATTTGGAATGAGAAATTACCTGCTCTTTTCTTACAACATATCCTTTAGCAACATCTTCCATTATATCAGGAAGCCAAAATTTAGTGAACCATTCCGATAATATTTCGTTTGAGATATAAACTTTGACTAAACGAAATCTACATCTCCATTCATGTATGTGATATGAAATTTAGGTAGAGTCATATTTTTTTAATGAAGTTAAAATTTGTTACCTGTGTAATATCAAATGGGTAACTGAAAATGCATTAAAAATGTTGTTGCCAAGGAATTGAAATTGTGGAAAGAGGCATGTGGTAACTCAATGTACAATTTTTCTTTTGAACCCATTAGAGTTCGTTGGAAAATTCATAATCTGACGGAATCACCATTTAGTGAATTCGAATAAAACCATAGGTGATATGTCATGGCATTATTTTATGGATCTTCTCCTGATTTATCCTCGAATTCCGGTATATCTCTTGGAAGTTTACGATTTGGATTTACAATTGCAGACAAAATTATCTCCCCTAGGTTCGATGGACAACCTCGAAAAATATAGAAACAACGATGTAGAAATTATATAAATTATGTGCTATATGTTCAAGATTATCCTAATCTCACACTATTTTAACTTCATGCACAGTACAGAATCTATTCCACCATTGATCATCACATGTGGAAATTAAATCAATTGCAATGCACACATGAAACAATAAAAATTCACACACATTAACACAGTTGTTTAACGGGAAAGCCTGAAGCTAAAAAACCCAACTATATGTATATAATATATTTCATAGAGATCATGTAACAATCCTCATACAAATCTAAACATGTCAAGCTCTCAGTAAATTACAATCACTACACACTAATCAAGCCCGATCTTGCAAATCCATGCACCGATCTTTGGCACCTGCTAGCCTGCCTCTACTGCGCAATCCCTGCTAAAGAATGGCTCTGAATGAGTTCGAATTCCTCCAATATTGACTGAAAAATCCTCATTGGCATCTCCACTTAGTGTTGGATGCAATCAATGCATCACTATAGTCACAACTGATAGTCACACTTGCTCTTTCACCTATCTCTCCACTAGTCTCCACTGAAACTGCCATGCCCTGTAGTTAACTGATGTATTCCTCAGTTGATTAATGAGTTATTATTTAGTGAATTAATTAACTAATTAATTCACACCACTCTGACTAGTGTATCAATCAGTTAGACTAGATACAACTAGCTCAACTGAGTCTAACTGAGTTAAACTGAATACAACTCCACCAACTACTTCTATAACTCCACCAAACTCTGTCACATGAGTTCTAACTAAATTCCTCATGCATTAGCTCCAGTAAACCCTTAGGAATAGCGTAATTCCTTCTGTCAGCTACTGTGCCACATCTTTGCACTTAACTGAAGTGATCCAAGAGAATAACATAATGTTTAGAGTCCAAATATTATTAAGAGCTAATAATATTCGACATATCTATTTTTAGACTGGCAATCTAAAAATAGATTCCGCCCAATATGTCTAAAAATAGAATTCCATCTATTTTTCCAACCTGACGAACCATCCACAAATAGCATCCTGCAACTCATAGAATATGATCGACATGTCTAAAAATAGACATAGTCTAAAAATAGACTTTGCGCCAAAAATACCCTGTGGGCCCACTTAGTGAAGGCGACTCTTTTCACTAAGCTCATCATCTTGTTGAATCTCAACACTCTCTCTCAACAAGATATGGATTATCTGCCACCCCGATCCTATCTCTAAGGTATTCAAATTTGATCCTGGTGAGCGCCTTCGTCAGAATATCTGCATCCTGATCCTCCGTAGGAGTGTAAGAAAGCAACATGATCTTCCGCTGCACAAAATCTATGATATGATGGTACCGGATGTCATTATGTTGAGATATATCATGAAATAATGGATTAACCAAGAGTTTAATGCAACTTTGATTATCATAATATATCATAGTAGGATCTAAGTGAGAACCGAACAACCCAACCAGGATCTTCCTCATCCATATCGCCTCGCATGCAGCCAAACTTGCTGCCATGTACTTGGTCTCTGCTAAACTGAGTGCCATAGATATTTGTTTCCTACTGTACCAAGAAACTACTATAGACCCGATACTAAAAATCCCTCCATATGTGCTCTTTCTGTCCGTTGGGCTTCCTGCCCAATCTGCATCCATGAATCCATGCAGCTTCACCTCATCCGACTCTCTGTACCACAATCCATACCCAGATGTGCCCCTGAGATACCTCAGGACATGCTTGCCTTCCTTCCAAAAGAGCTTGGTAGGCCTAACCATCGCTTGTGAAAGCTAGTTCACAGCATAGCATATGTCCGGTCGTGTATTGACTAAATACATGAGCGAACCAACCAACTGTCGATAAACAGTGGCATCCACTACCTCTGCCTATGTAGCATCCTCTTTCCTCTAACCACCAGGAAAATGAGTGTCAATAGGCTTGCAGCCTTGCATGTGAATCTCCCAGGCATACTTTCCTTGAGACACAAACAGTCCACCCTTTCGCTGCCAAATTTCCAATCCCATGAAATAATGAAGGAGGCCCAAGTCCTTCATCTCAAACTCCTTTTAAATATCTGCCTTGCATGAGTGTATCAATAGTTCATCACCCATTAGTATTAAATCATCTACATAAAGCACAATGATCAAAAGCTTACCCTACACCACAATCTGGTATAGGTTAGGATCCGCCTCACTCTTGGTGAAACCAAGCCTGGTGAAATAACTGTCTATCCGTGTGTACCAAGCATGAGGTGCTTGTTTCAGCCCATACAACGCTCTTTTGAGCCTGCACACATGCAACTCACTGCTGAAGATTTTGAATCCTTCAGGCTCCTCAATGTACACCTCCTACTCAATGACTCTATTGAGGAACGCAGTCTTCACATCCATCTGATGAATGTGCCAACCCTTCTATGCTAAGAGAGCAAGGATGGTCCGTATGGAAGAATACCTTGCAATAGGTGCAAAGGTTTCTTCATAGTCGATCCCCTCGATCTGTGAGAAGCCCCAGGCAACAAATATTTTCTTACACTTCTTGACGCTCCCGTCAGCATCTTGCTTCACTTTGTAGATCCATCTCAAGCCTACCACTAATTTCCCTTCTGGCCTTGGGACAATCTCCCATGCACTTTTTCTGACAATCGAATCATACTCTTCCACCATGGCATCTACCCATGCGGGATCCTCCACAACTTCCTCAAAAGAGGATGGCTCTGTCACGATACACTTGCTCATCAGAACCATGTATCCAGTAAATCAGTCAGGTGACTGTCTCTCTCTGCGCTGTGATGTAGGTGCTCCTACATTCTGCACGGCATCAAGACTCAGTCGCTCAGCTTCTGTAGTGCACTTCCACCCTCTGATGTTTGGTGTTGTATGAGTGGTTTCTTCCACTCCATGAACCTCCTCTTGTGGCTGATCCACATCCTGGGGCTCATCTTTAGGAACTAGTAACTCCTCATCTGCATACAAGTGTAGCTCCCTCTCAAGTGACAACTTCATGGCTTTCTCCTCATGAAATTTGATATCCCGTCGCACAACAGTCATCCGACTGTCTGGAAAATACACATGATAATTGTGGGGTGTTTCTGTGTACCCCACAAATATCCCAACCTCTACGGTCGGCTCCAGCTTCTTCCTGGCATCCTTCGTCACATGAATGTAAACAGGTGAGCCAAAAATCTTCAAATGAGAAATATCAGGCTTCTTACCAGAAAATGCCTCTTTGGGTGTACTCATGCCAAGTACTCTATGAGGACAACAGTTTTTCACATAAACCGCAGTGTTGCATGCCTCAGCCCACAAGTGTATGGGAAGGCCCTGATCATGCAACATCGCCTGTGCAGCACCCACGATCATTCTGTTCTTTCTCTCTGCGACCCCATTCTGCTGTGGGTTATGAGGCGCTATGAGTTCTCTTCGAATTCCTTCTTTGTTGCAGAAGTCTTTGAATTCACCAGAGATGTATTCACCACCATTATCACTCCTTAGAGCTTTCACCTGCTTCCTCGACTCTTTCTCAACTAGCGCCTTGAACTCATAGAACTATGAGTATTTCTCGCTCTTCTTCTGCATGAAGAAGATCCAACACTTATGAGAAAAGTCATCAACAAATATCACATAATACCTGTGCTTTGCTATTGAAGCAACCGAGAAAGGTCCACACACGTCTGTGTGAATTCTCTCAAGGATCGTCATGGCATGACTATCCTTCTCATGAAAGGTGGTCTTCACATATTCTCCCAAATTACATCCCTTGCACTGATCTGACTATGCAAGTGTACCCTTGGGAAGCCCGGTAGAAATCTGCTGCAAAATTTTCAAAGCGCCATGGTGAAGATCACCCAATCTCCCGTGCCACAATTTTCCCTCATCCTGGCTCACCACTCCTTCTGCTTTTCCTACCATTGTTGCACAACCATATACCTGCAATTGATAAATATTCTTAACTCAAATCTGTATCCTCCTGGTTTGACCAGTTGTTTTACTGCACAGGAAAGCCTTTCCCTCGCTAAAAAAAACATCATAAGCCTTGTCTTCCAACATCGCCACAGAGATCATATTCTTCTTCAATCTTGGAACATGCATGACATCCTTCAATATGAAAGGTTTACCAGACTCCCTCTCAAAGGAAATGGTCCCGATACCAGTCGCACTGTATCTACCATCATTGCCCATCTCGATGTGCACTCCAAGATCCTTTTCATCCAGATCACTAAACAAATCTTTGTCTTCGGTCATATGGAAAGACACAACACTGTCAAGGAACCACACTGATCCCATCACACTTTAAACCAAGCATGCGATCAGAGAAAAATCCAGCTCAAACTACGAGGCTAAGGCCTCTCCAGCTGTAGATCCAACAACCTGCTTATTTTTCTTCTTTTGTGGACAGTTAGTTGCAAAATTTCCGTGTTGGTGACAGTGAAAGCACTTCACCTTGGACAAGTCCTGCTTCTTTCCTTCTGCACCGGATTGAGAAGGATTTTTCTTCCCCTTCCCTTTCCTTGCTTTGGCAGCGAAAGTGAAATTTTCTTCATCTTCATTCTTCGATGAAGATCCATCCCTAGTACCCCGCCTTATCTCCTCTTGCACAAGATCCGACCAAAGTCGCTCCCATCCTGGTAGTTTCTCCCATCCATTGACAGAGTCTTCGTAACTATGCCAACTCTTCAAAATCCCAAGAAGAGCCAAGCTCACCAAGTCTTCTTCATCAACAGTAACCCCCACACTTCCCAGCTCATCCTTGCAGTGAACAAACTTCGTGAGGTATTTTGGTATACTGTTGCCTTTCTCCATTTTTATTTTCCTGAGCTTGTCTTTAAGCGCCAACTTCCTCTGGTCGCTTCTGCTTTGGAACAAGTCTGTCAAAGCTTTCCACATTAAGAATGGAGTAGATTTACAATGAATTCTGGACACAATGTGATCCTTCACACCTTCCAACAGAATTATTCGACACTTTGCTGTCTTCTTTTGCCATGCGTCAAGTGCGGCTGCATCGCTAGAAGAAGGTTTCGGAATATCAGCATCTATGAATTCCTTCAACCCATTATCATCCAGCACTGCCTCCATCCTATCCTTCCATGCAATATAATTCGAGCTGCCATCAAGGGTTTACTCCAATCACAATCCGTTGAAAGACATTTCAATGAATGCTCAACTTCGACACCAAGAAAACACTGCAGCAAATCCAAATTCCACCAGCACAAAACTCAACCGCTTCAATAATTGCAATCTGCTCCAATGATCAACTACTCAAATACCATGTAGAAATTATATAACTTATGTGTTATATGTCCAATATTCTCTTGATCTCACACTATTTTAACTTCATGCAAAATACATAATCTATTCCACCATTGATCATCACATGCGAAAATTAAAAAAATTGCAATGCGCACATGAAACAATAAAAATTCACACACATTTTCACAGTTGTTTAATAGGAAACCCTGAAGCTAAAAAAACCAACTATATGTATATAATATATGTCATAGAGATCATGTAACAATCCTCATACAAAGCTGAACATATCAAGCTCTTAATACAATACAATCACTACACACTAATCAAGCTCGATCTTGCAAATCCATGCACCAATCTTTGGCACTTGCTAGCATACCTCTACTGTACAATCCCTGCTGAAGAATCACTCTGAATGAGTTCGAATTCCTCCAAGATGGACTGTGAAATCCTCATTAGCATCTCCACTGAGTGTTGGATGCAATCAATGCATCACTATAGTCACAACTGATAGTCACACTTGCTCTTTCACCTATCTCTCCACTGGTCTCCACTAAAAATGCCATGCGCTGTAGTTAACTGATGTATTCTTCAGTTGATTAATGAGTTATTATTTAGTGAATTAATTAAATAATTAATTCACACCACTCTCACTAGTGTATCAATTAGTTAGACTAGATACAAATAGCTCAATTGAGTCTAACTGAGTTAAACTGAATACAATTCCACCAACTACTTCTATAACTCCACCAAACTCTGTCACATGAGTTATAACTGAATTCATCATGAATTAGCTCCAGTAAAACCTCAGGAATAGCGTAATTCCTTCTGTCAGCTGTTGTGCCACATTTGTGCACTTAACTGAAGTGCTCCAAGAGAATAAGATAATGTTTAGAGTCCAAATATTATTAAGAGCTAATAATATTCGACATATCTATTTTTAGACTGGCAATCTAAAAATAGATTCCGCCCAATATGTCTAAAAATATAAGTTCATATATTTTTCCAACTTTACCAACCATCCACAAATAGCATCCTGCAACTCATAGAATATGATCGACATGTCTAAAAATAGACATAGTCTAAAAATAGACTTTGCGCCAAAAATACCCTGCGCGCCCACTTACTGAAGGCGACTCTTTTCACTAAGCTCATCATCTTTTTGAATATCAACACTCCCTCTCAACAAGATAGGGATTATCTGCCACCCTGATCTTGTCTCTATGGTATTCTAATTTTCTCCTGGTGATCGCTTTCGTCAGAATATCTGCATCCTGATCCTCTGTAGGGATGTAAGAAAGAAACATGATCTTCCACTACACACAATCTCTGATATGATGGTATAGGATGTCAATATGTTTAGATATATCATGAAATACTGGATTAACAGAGAGTTTAATGCAACTCTGATTATCACAATATATCACAGTAAGATCTAAGTGAGAACCGAAAAACCCGAACATGATCTTCCTCATCCATATAGCCTCACATGCAGCCAAACTTGGTGTCATTTACTTGGCCTCCGTTGAATTGAGTGCCACGGATATTTGTTTCCTACTGTACAAAGAAAATGTTGTAGACCCGATACTGAAAATCCCTCTAGATGTGCTCTTTTTTTCCGTTGGGCTTTCTTCGCAATCTGCATCCGTGAAGCCATGCAGCTTCACCTCATCCGACTGTCTGTACCACAATCCATACCCAGATGTGCCCCTGAGATACCTCAAGACATGCTTGCCTACCTTCCAAAAGAGCTTGGTAGGCTTAACCATCACTTGTGAAAGCTAGTTCACAGCATAGCATATGTCTGGTCGTGTATTGACTAAATACATGAGCAAACCAACCAACTGTCAATAAATAGTGGCATCCACTACCTCTGCTGATGTAGCATTCTCTTTCCTCTAACCACCAGGAAGAGGAGTGTCGATAGGCTTGCAGCCTTGCATGTGAAACTTATCCAGTATCTCCCGAGCATACTTTCCTTGAGACACAAAAATTCCACCCTTTCGTTGCCAAATTTCCAATCCCAAGAAATAATGAAGGAGGCCCAAGTCCTTCATCTCAAACTCCTTTGCAAGATCTGCCTTGCATGAGTGTATCAACAGTTCATCACCCATTAGTATTAAGTCATCTACATAAAGCACAATGATCAAAATCTTACCCTCCACCACAATCTGGTATAGGTTAGGATCCACCTCACTCTTGGTGAAACCAAGTCCGGTGAAATAACTGTCTATCAGTGTGTACCAAGCATGAGTTGCTTGTTTCAGCCCATACATCACTCTTTTGAGCCTACACACATGCGACTCGCTGCTGAAGATTTTGAATCCTTCAGGCTTCTCAATGTACACCTCCTCCTCAATGACTCTGTTGAGGAACATAGTCTTCACATCCATCTGATGAATGTGCCAACCCATCTACGCTGAGAGAGCAAGGATGGTCCATATGGAAGAATACCTTGCGATAGGTGCAAAGGTTTCTTCATAGTCGATCCCCTCGATCTGTGAGAAGCCTTGAGCAAAAAATCTTGCCTTATACTTCTCGACGCTCCCGTCAACAGCTTGCTTCACTTTGTAGATCCATCTCGAACCTACCCCTGATTTCCCTTCTGGCCTTGGGACAATCTCCGATGCACTGTTTCTGACAATCGAATTATACTCTTCCACCATGGCATCTACCCATGTGGGATCCTCCACATCTTCCTCGAAAGAGGATGGCTCCATCATGATACACTTGCTCATCAGAGCCATGTATCTAATAAATCAGTTAGGTGACTGTCTCTGTCTGCGCTGTGATGTAGGTTCTCCTACATTCTATGCTGCATCAAGATTCAGTTGCTCAGCTTCTGTAGTGCGCTTTCACCCTCTGATGTTTGGTGCTGCATGAGTGGTTTCTTCCACTCCATGAACCTCCTCTTGTGGCTGATCCACATCCTGAGGCTCATCTTTAGGAACTAGTAGCTCTTCATCTGCATGCAAGTGTAGCTCCCTCTCAAGCGACAACTTCATGGCTTTCTCCTCATGAAATTGGATATCTCGTCGCACAACAGTCATCCAACTATCTGGAAAATACAAACGATAATTGTGGGGTGTTTCTATGTACCCCAAAAATATCCCAACCTCTGCAGTCAGCTCCATCTTCTTCCTGGCATCCTTCTTCACATGAGTGTATACAGGTGAGCCAAAAATCTTCAAATGAGAAATATCAAGCATCTTACAAGAAAATGCCTCTTCGGGTGTACTCATGCCAGGTACTCTATGAGGACAACGGTTTTGCACATAAAATTCAGTGTTGCATGCCTCAGCCCACAAGTGTATGGGAAGGCCCTGATCATGCAACATCACCTATGTAGCACCCACGATCGTTCTGTTCTTTCTCTCCGTGACCCCATTCTGCTGTGGGTTATGAGGCGCTATGAGTTTTCTTCGAATTCCTTCTTTGCTGTAGAAGTCTTTGAATTTTCCAGAGATGTATTCACCACCATTATCGCTCCTTAGAGCTTTCACCTACTTCCCCGACTTTTTCTCAACCAGTGTCTTGAACTCACAGAACTTTGAGTATGTCTCGCTCTTCTTCTGCATGAAGAAGATCCAACACTTAGGAGAAAATTCATCAACAAATATCACATAATACCTGTGCTTTGTTGTTGAAGCAACCGAGAAAGGTCCACACACGTTTTTGTGAATTCTCTCAAGGATGGTCGCGGTACGACTATCCTTCTCATGAAAGGTGGTCTTCACATATTTTCCCAAAGTACATCCCTTGCACTGATCTGACTATGCAAGTGTACCCTTGGGAAGCCCAATAGAAATCTGCTGCAAAATTTTCAAAGCGCCATGGTGAAGATGGCCCAATCTCCTGTGCCACAATTCGCCCTCATCCCGGCTCACCACTCCTTCTTCTTTGCCTTCCATTTTTGCGCAGCCATCTACCTGCAATTGATAAAGATTCTTAACTTGAATCCCTATCCTCCTGGTTTGACCAATTTTTTTACTGCACAGGAAAGTATTTCCCTCGCTAAAAACAACATCACAACCCTTGTCTTCCAACATCACCACAGAGATCAGATTCTTCTTCAATCCTGGAACATGCATGACATCCTTCAATATGAAAGGTTTTCCAGACTCACTCTCAAAGGAAATTGTCTCGATACTAGTCTCACTATATCTACCATCATCGCCTATCTCAATGTGCACTCCAAGATCCTTTTCATCTAGATCACTAAACAAATATTTGTCTCCGGTCATATGGAAAGATGCACCACTGTCAAGGAACCACACTGATCCAATCACACTTGAAACCAAGCATGTGATCATAGAAAAATCTAGCTCAAACTGCGAGGCTAAGGCCTCTCCAGCTGCAGATCCAACAACCTGCTTATTTTTCTTCTTTTGTGGACAGTTAGTGGCGAAATGTCCATGTTGGTGGTAGTGAAAGCACTTCACCTTGGACAAGTCCTGCTTCTTGCCTTTCGCACCGGATTGAGAAGGATTTTTCTTCCCCTTCCCTTTCCTTGCTTTGGCAGCCAAAGAAAAATTTTCTTCATCTTCATTCTTTGATGAAGATCCATCCCTGGTACCCCACCTTATCTCCTCCTGCACAAGATCCGACCAAAGTCGCTCCCATCCTGGCAGTTTCTCCCGTCCATTGACAGAGTCTTCGTAACTATGCCAACTCTTTGAAATCCCAAGGAGAGCCAACCTCACCAATTCTTATTCATCAACAGTAACCCCCACACTTCGTAGCTCATCCTTGCAGTGGACAAACTTCGTGAGGTATTTTGGTATACTGTCGCCTTTCTCCATTTTTATTTTCCTGAGCTTGTCTTTAACTGCCAACTTCCTCTGGTCACTTCTGCTTTGGAACAAGTTTGTCAAAGCTTTCCACATTAAGAATGGAGTAGATTTACCATGAAGGCTGGAAAAAATGTGATCCTTCACACCTTCCAACATAATTCTTCGACACTTTATTGTCTTCTTTTTCCATGTGTCAAGTGCAACTGCATCGCTAGAAGCAAGTTTCGGAATATCAGCATCTATGAACTCCTTCAACCCATTATCATCCAGAACCACCTCCATCCTGTCCTTCCATGAAATATAATTCGAGCTGCCATCAAGGTCATACTCCAATCGCAATCCGTTGAAAGACATTTCAATGAATGCTCAACTTCGACACCAGAAAAAAGCTGCAGCAAATTCGAATTCCACCAGCACAAAACTCAACTGCTTCAATAATTACAATCTGCTCCAATGATCAACTACTCTGATACCATGTATAAATTATATAAATTATGTGTTATATGTCAAATATTCTCCTGATCTCACACCATTTTAACTTCATGCAAAATACAAAATCTATTCCACCATTGATCATCACATGTGGAAATTAAATCAATTGCAATGCACACATGAAACAATAAAAATTCACACACATTAACACAACTATTTAACGGGAACCCTGAAGCTAAAAACCCCAAATATCTGTATATAATATATGTCATAGAGATCATGTAACAATCCTCATACAAAGCTGAACATGTCAAGCTCTCATTACAATACAATCACTACACACTAATCAAGCCTAATCTTGCAAATCCATGCACCAATATTTGGCACATGCTAGCCTGCCTCTACTGCGCAATCCCTTCTAAAGAATGGCTCTGAATGAGTTCGAATTCCTCCAATATTTACTGCGCAATCCTCATTGGCATCTCCACTGAGTTTTGGATGCAATCAATGCATCACTATAGTCACAACTGATAGTCACACTTTCTCTTTCACCTATCTCTCCACTGGTCTCCACTGAAACTGCCATGCGCTGTAGTTAACGGATGCATTATTCAGTTGATTAATGAGTTATTCTTTAGTGAATTAATTAAATAATTAATTCACACCACTCTCACTAGTGTATCAATCAGTTAGACTAGATACAACTAGCTCAACTAAGTCTAACTGAGTTAAACTTAATACAACTCCACCAACTAATTCTATAACTCCACCAAACTCTGTCACATGAGTTCTAACTAAATTTCTCATACATTAGCTCCAGTAAACCATCAGGAATAGCATAACTCCTTCTGTCAGCTGTTGTGCCACATCTGTGCACTTAACTGAAGTGCTCCAAGAGAATAAGATAATGTTTAGAGTCCAAATATTATTAAGAGCTAATAATATTCGACATATCTATTTTTAGACTGGAAATATAAAAATAGATTCCGCCCAATATGTCTAAAAATAGAAGTCAATCTATTTTTCCAACTTGACCAGCCATCCACAAATAGCATCCTGCAACTCATAGAATATGATCGACATGTCTAAAAATAGACATAGTCTAAAAATAAACTTTGCGCCAAAAATACCCTGCGGGCCCACTTAGTGAAGGAGACTCTTTTCACTAAGCTCATCATCTTGTTGAATCTCAAAAAAGGAACCCAGTTCTTTCCTTAAAGTAAGTAGATGATGGAATGAAGCCTACCTAGACCCCGTTTCTCACTTCATTCCTTCTTCGGCTTGAATGCTCCAATTCCAACTCTGATTTCCAAAATTAGAACCTATACAGTTAGATAACAAAGGCCAAGAAAATAAGAGATATATGCAGTATAATGTAAGTACTCTATTCAGTATATCAACATGGTATTGAAATAAGTGAAATAATGACATCACATATAGGAAAACAAATAATTATTTTCATTAATATAAATGGATTAATTTTTCAATATTGCTCTATGTTGTATCAGTTACTTAGGCCCAAATTAGTTTTTAATTAACAATGTATTCAAATCTATGAAATGTGAATAACCATAAACTATAACTCAATATAGAATAATTCATTTGAGGACACAGAATACAACATCACAACCATGAGACAAAGATATTGGTCCAAGACGAAGGAAAACCCCCACTTTGAGGGAAACCCTTTCAAATCTTCTTCTTCTATAGATTGCATTCAAAATATTTCAAAAGAGAGTAAAATGAACCCATTACATGCATATAATGGAAACAAATAGATCTGATATGTGGATCAGTAGATAAACAATAGAAAAACATCAACCTCATGAATGACATATACCAAGTGCTCTCAACTTCCTACTTCTAGATCTGGATCCAGAATACTGCCGATGACTATTCGGATGCGTCTGTGACTACATAACGGATGAGTGACGACATTGGGAAAGAAAATAATTAAGAAACAAAGTAAATATTTCCATTAATTCTCTGAGTCACGACCTTAACATTACCATCCCGCAGCTTTGGGGCTTTGAGCCGCTACCACAACGTTTTATGTCTGCGGCTTAGGGTCTGAACACCCTATAATCCTGGTCATGCCCTGCAGCCTTCTTGCCAACGACTTTACCAAATGAGTCGTGACCTCAACAAGCCTAGCCTACAAATTTTTCCTAGTAGAACCGCTATCGTAACTCTTCCTTCCTGCGACCTTGGCAAAAAATACCCAGGTCTGAAATGTGCCTTTGTCTGTGATCGCGATCCTCTACTCAATCTTCTTACGACGTACCTATGCGATCTAGAAACAAAAAATACAACCAATAACAAAAACAACATGAGGAAGATCTCATGAGCTAATGTGTGAAAATAAAATTGGGGTCACTTCTATTTATAACTTTGCGAGGAACCACTTAGGGCTTTGACTAAATAGACATGCGGTTAGACCGACCAATAAAATAATGAAATAAATCATAACTTAACATCTCCTTAGCTGATTGGGATGATCTACAAGTCGATTTTGATCCTCTCGAAAATAGGAATATAATTAACTCATTATTTTAATCATCTTAGCTGTCGAATGTGGAATTTGATCCTAGTTGCAAAAATTAACACTCCCTCTCAAGTAGCAAGAATTCTACTTTGCAATATCTGTATCAAGGTGTCATCATAGCTCAACTAAATATGTTGAAAATTTCTTGAATATAGAAGAAGAAGAATAATCAAGGAGCAATAGCTTCTACCTCTATCTAGCAACAAGATAACTCATCTCACAAGGGAGCACATCTTCGACCATGGAGTTTCATCGGGGAGCTCAGTCTCAACCCAAAATCAAAAAAGGGGAGAAAATCACAACCCAATCATGTCGCCTACCAATCTTCCCATCAATGAATCTCATCAGTCTTGTGGTAGAACACCTACATCATAATCCACTTGGGTTTTACACCCCAAGTACATTCTCAACTCGTTGGCCAAATGAGGAGAGGTATTACCAACAATCCCTTCTTGTGAGTATGGTACCAACTGTGGTATACTCTGCAAAGACCAGATAGGGAAGCAACATTCTCTAACGCTATGAAGATATGGGATAAACAGTCTCAACCCTAGGTAACATATATGCAAGTGCCATATTGTCTAGAGATCCCTCAAACCCAGGAGCTCTTCATCTCAATTCCTCACCCTGAGAGCTCAAACATGGTAGGAAGAGCTAGCTCGATGTCCTCTATCAGTGTTGTCACTTATATGGAGGGGCTACATCCATCAATCCAAGAATATTATATAACAACCGAGAAATTCCCTTTCAATAATTCCTTTGTGAGAATATCTAGAGTCTCATCATTAGTCGCAATGTGATGGAGTCTAACAACTCCTCTATGTACCATGTCATGGATGAAGTGATATCGAATCTCAATATACTTGGACTTTTCATGAAATAAAGTATTCTCTTCCAAATGAATCCCTCTCATTTTATCACAATATATTACTGTAGTGTCTAACACTTGACCAAGGAGCTCACCAAAGGGATTTCTTAACCACACAACTTAACAAATTTCTATGCTAACAGCAATGTACTTGGCTTCCATGGTGCTTAATGCTACCGACTTCTGCTTCTTGCTAATCTAGGATATCATGGTAGAATGAAGGCTGAAACATCATTGATATGTACTCTTTCTAGTGGTGACATTATCAGCCTAGTCAGCATAAATGTATCCATGAAGTTGGATATGTGCAGCAGAGTATCTCAAACCAAGTGTGATTGATCCATGTAAGTATATCAATACATGCTTCGCTGCTATCCAATGTGCATGAAGGGGCTCCATCATGAACTAAATTATTGTGTTCAATGCATAACATATATTTAGAAGGGTGTTCACAAGTTACATCAAAGCTGTAATCAACTATCTATACTCCGATGGATTTGCTAGATCGGGTCCAGTTGTTTTACCGCAAGACTTCTTGAAGTTCATTTCCATCGGAGTGACCATGATTTTTCATTCACTCATACCAAACCTTTCTAGTAGCTTTAACACATACTTTCCCTGTGAGAGAAATATTTTTCCAAGCCTTTGCCATAACTCAAGGCAAAAAAAGTAATGCATGAGACGGAGGTATTTCATCTTGAATTCAGAGGCTAGCTTCCTCTTCAATTCGACTATCAATGGTTCACTTCCTGTTAAGAATAAATCATCAACAAATAGAACCAAAATGAGAGGCATACCATGAAAAACCTTCAAATATATGTTGGGATCAACACTGCTACTACTGAAACCCAATTTCATTATATAGTTGTCAATGTGAGCATACCAAGCTCGGGGAGCTTGCTTCAATCCATACAATGCTTTATTCAACCTGTAATATTTCTAATTTAGCTTTTAGATAATTAGAATATTAAATTTTGTCTTCCTTAATTAATATATGAATAAGAGCGTAAAGGGATTCGAAAATCCCTTTAGTAGGAATAAAACTGCTTCTTAATGTGAAAGTGGATCAATGCATGTGGATGGTGTCAAGATGAATAAACCACTTCTTACTGTGAATATGGGTCAGTGCATGTAGATGGGGTCAAGATGACCAAATCAAAAGCGTAGTCATAGAGGTAAAGGAGATAGTGGAGGACAACGCAGTCATTATGGAGGTTAGTGGCCAAGTGTGCTGAATCATTATTGTGTTGGGCCAAGGGTGTGAGGGCTCACAAGAATAAAAATAAGGTGAGGGAAGCCATAGAGGGAATTCTGGATTATTATTATTTTCTTGTTGTTCACGACTTGATCACGTTTGGGATGTTTAGCCAAGTTTGCAGTGTTGTTTAGGATGAGGGTGTCTCTAAGCGGAGATCCCAACCTCATCCTCAAGGCACTTCGAGTGCCTACTCAAGAGAGGATTCCTTTTTTCTTTCTGAGTTGATCTCATCATCTAAAATCAGACCATTTGTAGACCATCTAGTTTTTCGCAGTCACTCAATGACTTACGTAGTCCAGTACTAGAGTTTATTAGACGAGGGTGAAATTCCATAACATTTCCGCTTGGAATCCATTGAATGGATCAACCCTTCAAAAGTTGTGCTTGGGAGTACTTACAAATTTTATATCTTTTAGTTCAGCCCATAGATCTGCATACCCAACATTTATGCATTGCAAACCCTAGGAGGGTGATTTGCCGAGCTCAGCCAATCTAGAAATCCTTTTTGGGTTATTCTAGGTTTTTTCCATAGAGGCTAGATTCGAAATCCTGACATTTTCTGAGCACTAGAACAACCTTATCTACGCACCCATTTTAATCTAGCAATAGCATTTCCAGCATTTCCAGCAGGGGAAACGTAGTGAGGTCTCCAGCAGAGCAACAGTTACACAGTGTTTTCAGTTGGGAAAGCTTGAGGCCATTCCAGCCTGATTTTTTTGTCTTGAGTGCTACTATTCTTGAGCAGTGTTGTATTTATATTCCACCACAGTATTAATAAAATGGCTCAATTGTTGTGTCTAATTTTATGGAATTTATTTTATTTCCATGTTGCTGTAATTTCCAATTTATTACGTTTTGTATTAGTATCTTTTCCTATTTATAATATTACAGTGGTATCAAAGCTCATAGACTTGAATCATCCTATGGAAAAGATAGTCTATGACACTCGAAGGTAGAGAATACATTACATACCGAACAAAGAGATACAAAAACAAAGAACACAAAAATTTGCTGGAATAAAAAGTAACGATTTTTCATTAGGTGTTTCGGGCAAATAAAGATGAATCTCGAAAATCAAAGATGGAAAAATTATATTTCCTTATGATAAGATTTTCCAAATTCATTATGGATTGAGAGAAAGGGAAGGTTCTATGAGATATACAAAAGCGGAAAATGCAAAAATTCATTGTGATAAAAAGCGATGATTTTGCATTGGATGTTTCAGGAAAATGAAGATGAATCTCAAAAATATAAGACATGGGTTTTTTGCACAACTGGCCAATTCTATTTCTTGTTTGAGTAGTTTCTCCAAATTCGTTCTAGATTGAGAGAAAATAAAGGTTCAGTGAAGAAAATTTTCTCAGATTTGCTGTGGTAGCCTTTTTTCAAAATTCTTCCAATTGCAATAACAGATTCAACTTTTTTCTGAGTTCACATCCGACAAAGAAAACTGTGTTCTAGTGGAGGAGGATAAAGGGAGTCTCGAATGGAAGAATAAGGTTATAGGAAGGAGTTTTTAAATCTCCTCCTCAGAACTATGCATGATCTCGCTAGAGAGATCAAGGAGATGAGAGTGGAGAGACAAAGGGAAACCCCAAGAGGGTTACAAAATGGAGAAAGTTCTGGTACTTCACATCGTTGGTGTCAGCAACCAGAAGTGCAGTAAGCTTCACAACACTCCACTATTCCTACCTTCCTAGCAGTAGGAAATGGGGCTGGAGGACTAGAAGAGCAGGAGGCTCTCAATGATTATTTTCTAGAATATGAATCTCAGTCTCAAAGATTCAAAGAACATCTGACTTTCCAGGAATTTTTCCAGATTAAGGATAACCAAAGACCTCGCAACTACAACAAAGGAAGAGGGTACATGTAGGGAAATGACCTACAACGTATCGTGGGTATAATTTTTCTACCTACTTTTGATGGGTCATCAAAGAGTATAGAAAAGACTTGGGAGGAGACAATTGAGAATACAATCGTTGATGAGACAAGTCCCATTATTGAGGTATCCATTGATGGGTTATCTGGGATTGTGACTGAGTTCTTTGATGACAGCAGTGCATCATAGGTTGATGAGACGTTGGGAGAGAACTCCACCATTGTTGAGGAGACAATAGGTACAAAGGCCTCTAGGGTTATGGCAGAATTCTCGGATGACAATCACACACAACTGACTAGTGAGCATGCCTTTCATATTGGATATATATGGAGGAGGGTGTGTAGCCATCCTTTCGGATAGCCCTTGAGAAGGTGATAGGAGATTCAAAGGTATTGGATTATGCCCGCACATATCAGTGCCATCATTTTCAAGTCGAACTTATAGCTTTGAAGGTGAAGGCCACACAAGTACGAGAGGCTATCCTACGACAGAATGAGGAGCTGGAGGGCATGGGAGTGGTTTGTGCCGAGTCAGCGATAAAGTTGGTCCACATTGGAGAATGGTTGGATTCCATAATGGTGCAGTTAGAGGGCACATTTGAGTGTCATAGCACCCCCCTTCATGCATACATCGATAGGGTGCAACACTCGCACGATCCAGGGGCTATTCTATTTGCAGGGATTCTTGAATTTGATTATTTTCTCGAGGTTAGATGACGAGAGGTACTAAGTTGGTACCCCATGGAGAAGGCTAGGCATTTGGATACATCCATGGCCACCTTCTAGCAAATTCTGTGGATTACTAGAGGAACACAAGGGCCAGATTACTGTTGGGATCTAGGTGGGATTTGCCATCACATGATAGAGTCAGTAGGTGATGGTAGCCATTGTGTGATGGCTCTGATGTTTGGGCGCACACACATTTTCAGATCTCTATTAGAGCCCTGAAATTCCCTAGTGATAGGATGGTTTGACAAGAGGGTACACCCTTTTCAGGAGCTATCTCAGCATAATGACTGTGCATGGAGTCATAGGGTGATTAGCCTACTTTGGCAAAAGCTAGTCGGAGGAGGTGGCATCGGCAGGCCACCAGACATGGCAGTACATAAATATGATGCTCTCTCATGGGTATATGGTACACTTGAGATATGGAGGAGAGGAGCAGTGATGTCATTGTCATGTGAGGAGTCGAGCTGCTCCAATCCTTTAGAGAAGATGGGGAGATTTAGCCCACATCAAGAGGGCTTTACTAGAAGAGTGGTGGATATTTTGGCCCATGAAGGAGACATGAAGGTACAAGATGTTATAGCCATAACCAATGGTATCTGGTGGTGTACAGGTGTAGGTTGCAACACACAATGGCATGATGAGGAGTGCAAAGACACTTGGTGGTATGCAGTGACCCATGATACAGCGCAATGGGCACTTGGAGTGTTGCCTCCAAGGGGACTTATTGACACGGGCGTTAGGTGTACCCTGGGATGAAGCTCACCTATGATTGATGAAGATATTTTGAGCATATGGAGACACCACGTTTAGCAGAGATATGGCTACAAGGATGTTATCGACAGATCCGAGGTAGAGGGTGTGTCATCTAGAGGATTACTCTTGAGCATTCAGGCATCAAGAATAGGTTGAGGAGGAAGGGACTTTGATTCATTTGCAAAGAACCTTGGAGGCTTGATCACTCATGCTTGAGTGATGAAAATGATGTCATAGAGGTAGAACAGAGGGACATTCCTTCTGTATGCCAAGGCGAGGACTCTTATTTAGATGAGTCCATGGAGTCATATGAAGATGCTTCTGGGGAGCATGAGCCATCATGTGGAGTTTATGATAGTCATTAGGGGAATTTTGAGGTCTAAAATGTGCCTGCTAAGAAAAATGTACAACAAAAATAAAATTTATAAGAACCAATAGGATTCAAGATGATGATGTCAACCATGGGGGGTGATTCACCATTTTTTAAGTAAAATGGTAAAAATATTAGAAAACAATAAAATAATAAAACTACTTTTTCAACTCGTATTTTCAACTTATCTCCCAAATTTTTTACTCAAATTTAGATCAGGAGTACTTGTTGGATGCAAAATTTAATTCCTCATCCAAGGAGTACCCATGTTGCATACTTTCGATGGACCCTGCTACACGAAAAATGAGAAATACCTAGAAAAACGTTATTGCAATCACATTTTTCATGTATTTCTCATTTTTCATGTACCATGAGCCATCAAAATTATGCAACATGGGTACTCATTGGATGAGGAATTAAATTTTGCATCCAATGAGTACTCCCACTCGAAATTTGAGAAAATATCTGGGAGATAAGTTGACAATATGAGTTGAAAAAGTATTTTTTTCTTTTTTCCATCTAAAATTTGAAGATGTAATCAAATCTTATTTTATTATTTCCACTATTATTTTATAATTTCCTTAGGAGGCCCATTTTAGACCTCAAAATTCCCCTAATGAGGCCGATTTTTCTTCCAGCATGCAGGGTGAGTAGTCAGAGGACTCGATGAGATATATTTAGGATGATGAGTCACTTGTGATGATTCAGCCTGAGCAACATATGGTGGAGCATGGGGCAGCTGAGGAGGAGGCTATGCACATCATGCATGATAGTACTTTGGGGGAGATCCATATGGAGGCTCATAGTGAGCCATTCCTAGATATGTGGCTAACCTTGGGGTCAGCCATGGATGAGGAGTTGATGGAGATGGTTGTGCATCCATCTTTGGGCCGACCCATTAATGAGGTGTCAATAGATGCATATACAGTTAGCAAGATTTCAGTACTTTCAGGGAGAAGCACTCTCCAAGAGTACATCGATGGGGCTTGCAGTAAACCTTACCCACTTGAGCCTATTATAGAGAGAGGGACCTTTCCTTTGAGGCAGTTCTCGTTGAACGACAGGAAAAAGCAGCATCAGTTGAGTATGAGTTGGCGACCACACTCCAAACATGTTCTATATGCAAATATAACCACATTGGATTCTTGGATCAGGATAAACTAATGGGAGATCATGAGTTGGTACCCTATGGATGGTACGATCTTCTTAGTTAGGTGCATATCAGAGCAGGGACCTGTAGACATGACAGGTACTATGGTTTGCAGTTGGCAGTGGGACACATGTCGCCAACTCTTCGGCATTCCATCACAACTTCGGGAGAGCAGGATCAGCATTGGATTGAGTCAGGCGAGAGAGGTGATGATTTGGTACGCAGTTGCTGGGGCAGCTTATACAGTTAGATCTACAGCACAACAGGGGCCATGGAGCATTGATGCATTTTGGTGGTATTCACCTTATGAGGCAGTAGCTATATCCAGATGCAGTGTGTTGTCTGAGCTAAGGGACTTGGGAAATGATTGGCCATGGTGACATTGGGATCTGGGAGGATTGATTGATGATAGGTATGGTAAGAGATCCATTTGGGATCCCAGAATTGAGGGGTCTGTTCCAGGTAGCTTAACACAGGGGCATAGCCGCACTGAGGGGTTTGTATGGGATCCGGGAATTGGTCTCAATTTCATCGGGTCAATAGGGTTGCCTACATCTTTGCAGTTTTTTGAGGACAAACAACATTTTGGCGGGGAGGATTGTAATATTCCTAATTTAGCTTTTAGCTAATTAGAATATTAAATTTTGTCTTTCTAAATTAATATATGAATAAGAGGGTAGAGGGACCCATAAATCCCTTTAGTGGGAATAAAACCACTTATTAATGTGAATGTGTATCAATGCATTTGGATGGGGTCAAGATGAAATAATCACTTCTTAGTGTGAATATGGGCCAGTAAATGTGGATGGGGTTAAGATTACCAAATCAACCTCATAGTCATAGAGGTAGTTGAGATAGTGGAGGAAAGCACATTCATTATTGAGGTTAGTGGCCAAGTGTGCAACATCATTATTGTGTAGGCCCAAGGGTGTGAGGGCTCACAAGAATAAAAGTATGGTGAGGACAGCCATAGAGGGCATTCTAGATTATTATTATTTTCTTTTCATTCACGACTTAAGCATGCTTGGGTTGTTTAGCCGAGTCTGCAGTGTTGTTTAGCACGAGGGTGTCTCCGAGTGGAGATCCCAACCTCATCCTTGGGGGAATTTGAGTGCCTACTTAGGAGAGGATTCTTGTTGTCCATGTGAGATGATCTCATCATCTAGAATTCAGGCCATTTGCAGACCCTCTAGTGCCATGCAGTCACTCAGTGACCTACACAGTCCAGTAGTAGATTTTATCAGACTAGGGTGAAATACCATAGAATTTTTTCCTGGAATCCATTGAAGGGATCATCCCTTCAATAGTTGGGCTAGGGAGTACTTACAACTATTCTATATTTCAATTCAGCCCATAGATCTGCATACCCAACAATTATGCAATGAAAACCCTAGGAGGGTGATTTTCTGAGGTCAGCCAATCCAGAAATCCTTTCTGAGTTATTCTGGATTTTTTCCAGAAAAGCCGGATTCCAAATCCTGACATTTCTAGAGAAACATAAGAACCTTATCTACGCACCTATTTTCATCCAGTATTTTCATTTCCAACATTTCTAGTAGGGGAAGCACAGTGAGGTCTCCAACACAGAAGTAGTTACGTAGTGATTTCAGTGGGGAGAGCTTGAGGCCATTCCAGCCCACTTTTGTTGGCTTGAGTGATAATATTCTTGAGCACTATTGTATTTGTATTCCACCACATTATTAATCAAATGGCTTAGTTTTTCTATCTATTTTTATGATGTTTGCAGTTTATTTCCATGTTGTTGTAGTTTCTAGCTTATTGTGTTTTGTATTACTATCTTTTCCTATTTGGAATATTACACAACCTACAAAAATTTGTTGTGCGATCCTCCACTTCAAATACCTGTGGTTGTTCCACATAATATTCTTCATGTAGCATACCATGAAGGAAGGTTATCTTAACATCCATTTGATGAAGTGGCCATCCTTGACTAACAACATGGGCAACTATCAATCCAGAGGAGCAAACATATCATCGTAATATTCTCCCTCTTTCTAAGAGAAACAACGAGCTATGAACCTCACATTATATATTTTGATGCTACCATCAATTCCATGCTTGATTTTGAACAACCATTTCGAAGTCATAATATATTTCCCATGATGTCTCGGCACAACATCCCATTCATCATATTTCACGATCGATTCATATTCTTTGGCCATGGAATCCTTCCAAGCTTTCACTTTGACAACTTATTCAAATGAGGATTGTTCATCTTAAATCATGCTACTCATGGCTGCAATATAACCCTAATACCTACAAGGTTCCTTCCTTTCTCTGAATGATCGACGAACATGAATATTCCTTTCACTCTCTTGTAGAGTGTCGCGAAGCCAAAGCGGTCTTTTCCTTAAAGGAGGACCACTAGGAGGTGCATCTAATGGATCCATAGGTTCCATTGGTGTATCATCGTTACCTGACATGGGCATAGAATGGATATCAAGAATATCCTTATCAACATCGTCTTCCTTGGTAGGAATGGGAATATCTCTTGCTTTACAAAGTGCTACATCTTCATCGAAGGTTATGTCTCTTCTAATTTCAACCATCCTTGGACCAGGAATATATATTCTAAAAGTCTTCGAGTTTTCACAGTAAACCATAAATATTCATTTTATACCTGTAGCTTCTAGCTTATTCCTTTTTTCCTTCGGCACATGAAAGAATATAGGGCATCCAAATATCTGAAGATGACTGACGTATGCCTTGTTACATGTGAAGTTTTATTCTAGAGTCTTATTCCTCAATGGTTTATGAGGTACTCGGTTCTGTACATATACAACAACATTGATTGATTATTCCTATAGAAACTTAGGTACCTTCTGATCATGAAGCATAGCATGAGAAACTTCCAATATCGACCGGTTCTTGATTTCATCTAGGCCACTCTATTCAGGTGTATAAGGTACAATAGTTTCCTTCTTGATCACTTCCTTCTTGCAAAATGCTAAGAATTCGTTTGACATGTAATCTCCTCCATTTTCGGATCTAGATACTTTGATCCTTTTCCCGGTTTGATTCTCGATTAATGCTTTGAGTTACTGGAATTTGTCGAAAGCTTCATCCTTGTGTTTGATGCAATATAACCATGTCTTTCTAGAGTAATATTCAATGAAGGTGATATAATAGATATGGCCACCAACACAGTGCACAAGCATCAGACCACATATTTCTAAATGGATGAGGTGGAGGATATCCTATGTCTTGTTCCTACTTTAGGGGAATTGTCACCCTATTTTCTTTCCACTAGCGCAACCAAGAAAAATTCCTTCATGCTGAGCTTGCACATCAGGTATACTTGATACCAGTCTCATCAATTTTGGAAGAGCATCATAATGTATATGAGCCAGCCTAGGGTGCCATAGTTCACTGATATGATTGGTGTTAAGGGCCAATGCAAAGAGTGGCCTCCCTGCGACCTTGTAGATTACCCCAGTTCTCAGTCCTAATGTGAATGCACCTTTCATATGTGAATCAGCAGGCTAAGCTAGGACCTTTCGATTGATGAATACAATCCTCGTCCCTTTATCTTGTAATGGAGATATACAAATCATTTTTTTCATAAGTCTTGACACATAAATGACATTGTTTAACAATATTGATTCCCTGGTGTTTAACTAAAATTTAATTGACCCAAATCCTTTTACAGGATGAGTGGATTTATCTCCAAGAATTATCCTTAACTTAGTATCTCTCTCTACCAGAATAGATATGACTTCTTTATAACCAGAAAATGATGAGTGGCCCCACTATCAACTAACCAGCTATCTCATGAATCTGGTGGAGAAGAACTAGTAAGTGCAGAAATAAGAATACATTCATTTTTATCCACAATATTAATTTCATACTTGGAAGCTCTTGAACTCTTTTGAGATGGACGATCTTCTTCGTGGTTGCTTGATGAATCTCTTCTTCTCCTCTGTCATGGTTTTTCCTTTGATTTTATTTCCTTGTTTTATCATAGTTTTTTTTTTTTTTTTTTTTCTGTATCGTGGTTTCTTTCTCTTATCTAGACAATCAGTGGCATAGTGACCTTTATTGTGGCAGTTGTAGCATTCAATGTGAGAAAGTGATCTAGCCTTTCTTCCTTTTGGATTTTGATGAGGAGTTCTTCTAAATGCGCCTCCTTTGGATTTGTTTATTTTTTTATGGGAAACATAATCAACAGGTTCTCCTTCTTCATGTTTCTGAATCCTCCCTCATGCTATCATTCTGGATTCTTCCCGAGTCAGAAGATGGAAGAATATTGTTGTTGTTGATAGTAGTAATGAAGGTTTCCCAAATAGGAGGGAGACTTCTAAGAATCACGATAACCAACACTCTGTCTAGCACATATTCACCAAACCTCAACAATTGATCTTTAAGATAAGAGATTCTCATGATGTAAGACTACACAATCTCAACTTTTCTGATCTTCACTTCCTTGAGGTGGTATTTCGACATAATAATCGCATTCAAATTGTTAACTTAATACATGTCAGCTATCTTATCATATATATATTTAGACTTATTTAAATTCCTAACATAAGCAAGTAAGTGATATTGTAACCCATAAAATAAGATTTTCTTTAGTTTGGACTCACCTTTCTTGTACATGTTCTTGATGGAGGAAGATGCATCTTCTGAAGGTTCAGCCATGTTTCCTTGAATGTATTCCAGCACATCGGTGTTTTCAGCAAAGATCTCTAATCTAATTTTTCATGCAGCAAAGTTAGAAGTGTCACCCAGTTTCTGATGCTCCTTGAAGGTAGAGGAAGACATCTCGACCATGGCTTGTAGATATGATCTCTAATAAACTTGAAGCTCTGCTCTCTGATAATGCGGGCTTAACTTCTTGTCTTCTCTTGGGATTTTCCTTCACCTTAGCTCTGATACTGTGTTGATTTTCAATATTTCTCTATGTTGTATCAGTTACTTAAGCCCAAATTAGTTTTTCATTAATAGTGTATTGAGATCTATGCAATGTAAATAACCATCAACTATAGCTGAAGATAGAACAATGCATGAAATGAAAAACAAGACAATATCCAAACCATGATACATAGATATTGGTCCAAGACCAGGGAAAAACACCACTGTGAGGGAAACCATTTCAAATCTTCTTCTTCTATATATTTTCTTCAAAATATTTCAATAGAGAGTACAATGATCCAATTACATGTAAACATTAGAAATAAACATATATGATCTATGAATTAGTAGATATACAATATAAAAACACGAAACCAATGAATCACAAATACCAAGTGAACTTAGCTTCCAAGTTCTAGATCTCGATCCACAATACTATCGATAACTGTTCTGATGCATCTTTGACTGCATGATGGATGAGTGATGACATTGCACAAGAAATTGGATAAGAACCAAAATTAATCTGCCCATTAATTCTTTGAGTCGCATCCTTAAACACCACCCCGTAGCTTTGGTGCTCTGAGACACTACCACAACATTTTCTGCCTACAGCTTAGGGTCTAAACACCCTAGAATCCTAGGCTCCAAGGAAAATTTTAAGGATGGAAGTTTATCTTAATGTTTAGAAACCTTGGCGAATCTTACTAGTCTCTAATATGCAAATTATAAAATGTTTGGCTATATTTTTGTAAAAATATTTATATTTCTAATGATTTTATATTAGTCTATATAAAATTTGGTGATTTTTAAGGTAAATAATTCTATACTATAAAATGTGGGCGAATAATTTTTATAAAATATGGAAATTGGCGAATCATTTTTCTGAAAAACACATGGAAAATTAGCCAACTTACGAATATTAGCCCCTAAAATTTTCCCTGATTCCTAGCCACACCCTGAAGCCTTCCTTCCAGTGAATTTACCTGCTGAGCTTCTCCCTCAACAAGCCTATCTGATAACTTTGGCCTAGTAGAACCACTACCTTAACTCTTCTTGCTCGTGGCCCTGGCCCAAAATATCCAGATCTGAAATGCGCCTCTGTCTTTGATCTTGATCCACAGCACGAGCCTCTTGTGACGTACCTGTGCAAGCAAAAAATATAAAATACGACCAATATCCAAAGCAACATGAGGAAGATATCATGAGTGAATGTGTGTAAATTAACTTGGAGTCACTTCTATTTATGAATTTTTGAGGGACCGCTTGGGGCTTTGACCAACTCTACATGCGGTTAGCCGAACCAATAAAATAATAAAATAAATCATAAGTTAACTTCTTCTTAACCGATTGGGATGATCTATAGGTCAATTTTGATCCTCTTGAGAAGAAGAATCTAATAAAATTTTTATTTTAACAAGGGGATTACAACCAAAAATAGGTGTTGATCTTGTGCAAGAGCTACTCCAAGATATTAACTTGTCCTTTTCTTGTCATAATATGCACCTTCAATCACCCTAAATGCATGAATTTTAACCTCTCACCTCTGCAACATAAGGGTAGAATAGACAAGCCAACCATCCTAACCTCTTTCATATGCAATATGGTAAATATATAGTGGAGTGGGGTAAGTTTGGAGTTCTTATCCAATTACGAATCTAAGTTTTTATATCCACCTTTGATGGGAGGATTGGATCAAAGGATAAGGAATGGAAACTCCAAAGAGGATGAGATAGCATCCCAAATTTTAATCAGAGGTAAATGTTAGCAACAAATTCTAGAAGGTTCCAGAAATTCTCTGTTTTTCCTAAATTTCTATAACCAACACAAGTGAAAAGGGGAGAAACTAGTAGGTGATCAGTGTTGGCCACAATGATGCAACATGTAGGTGAATTATATCCATAGGAAGGCCAAGGAGCATTGGTGCTAAAACTGGCTCAAATGAGGTGGTTTCAGGTAGAAATTCTAGGAAATAAAGGAAGTTCACCAAGGGATTTGTGAAATGATGTTGACAAGGTGGGATAGGATGTTGATTGATCCCATTAGGTATCCTAATGATTGGATGTGACAAAATATACTATAACAGAATTCCCCCTAAAGCCCAAAGTTACAAATGATGACTAATGACTGAAGTGCTTTACCTTGTGAAAAGTTGGGATCAAGAAAAAATAAGGAGCTTGGTCTGTTATAACACATTTATATCACGACATCCCTTTACTGAGGTAGGAATACTGATACTACCACATAAGAAAAAATAACATTTATAGTGATCAAAATATGCATCCACCAATGCAACTGGTGGACCCATGATTGGATGACTATCAAAATGTTCACAACCATTATACATTGTGATATTTGTATAACTCCTGAAATCACAGCCTGGATGGATGAAACTAGATCAGGGGTCTTCTCACACTTCCACATAAACAATCAATGTACGATTCTAACCATGTGAATAGATGAGATGAGGTTGAACATGGTAGACACCATCTAGTTACCGGGCCATGATGTAAGCCATTAATAGACGCGAGAGAAACCATCGATGATCTTAATGGATCTCAAGGTACTATAGTACAATCTGTATGGTGTGTTTAAATAAGTTGATGTCAAACACAACAAAAAATAATTTGGTCAAAGTCCATTGATGTAAACCTATCATTGAGAGTGAGGAAAATTTCCATTGATGTATGCAAGCTCCAAGGTACCAAAGGGGTTTTTCTAAGTCAACATCCTGTATGATGTTTTGATGTCAACGGGAAGTGACCCATCACAAGAGGTCCTTGATGTATCCCCCATAAACGACATGAAATAGGTATCGTGATTGAGACATAATGATGATGATAAAAACATGGAATGAATTATTAAGATTATTGTGACATATATCAATTGAAGTGACTCCTCTTAAACACATAATGACACTAAATGGAGTTGGTAGTATTGACCGAAAACAAAGATGGAGGCTCTGATAATGTATGATGAAATGAATGACAAGAAGATTTCCCAACCCAATAGCCACATAGATGAAGTGGAAAAGTGTCGTGTTCAAGAGCGACTCCCTGCCATTAGAAAAATGAAGTACCCTGTTTTACCAATTTCCCCAACCATATTGGTCAATACCTCTTTATTTTTAACAAGCTTGAGGAGGATAACATATTTTTGATTTGTAAGTTCAACCTTAGGATGAGTCCCTCCAAGTATATTTAACAAACCCTGAGAAGGATTAGATCAACCTTGTCATGTTCGACAAGTCCATTGTTGCTTGATGTTTTAGCGAGTCCAATGAAGGTAAATTTTTTTATGTTTGGCGAGTTTGAAAAGGAGGCGAAAAAGAAAACTCCAAATGTCGATTTCCATAGATAGTCTCTTGAGTACGAAAAGGTAGAAAACATTACTCAAGATAACCTATTAGACATTTTATACTAAGGTATTATTCTTTCGTAATTATTCCATCTCATTCGGAAAAGGGTTATACTTATACTGAGAGGATGCCTTTTAATTTATTTTAATGAGTTCGAAAATACAAGTACTCAATAATATTTTCAAGTTTAGGGAGTCTGAAAAGAGATGAAAGAGGACTACGTGGGGTTCCTTTTTTGTAAGTTTATAGATCCTGAAAAAGAGATAAAATTATTCTTCCTGGTGAAAATAACCTGTTTAAAACATGTCAAAACATCATTAATAGCTATCGACTTGCTCAAAAACTGCAAAAATGACTAAACATACCCGTTTCATCGAAAAAATGAAGCATATCTAGGTCAAAACATTAAATTTGAATAAAATAATGCAAGAAATGACCATAGATACTAAAATTGACTATTCATTTTATCATTTGACATTTACGGTCAATAATGATAATTTTGGAGCACGTTTTCACTGTTAGTTCTCTATATGACTAGTGTAGTCCCTTATTGTTGTTAGTGTAGCCCCCTTATTGTTATTTTTGTACCCCTTTAGTTCCCATATTATTGTTATTATGCCCCATAAAATCCCAGTATTGTTATTATTGTGCCCTTACATTATTATTGTTAGGTCGGCTAGCATTATATTGTGACCCCATTGACTCGTATATATAGAAAGGAGGTTTTTTCATTTGTATCATCCAATAATTGCGCATTTATGTAATGTAATGGAGTTTTCCACCTCGAAGTGGTTGATTTATAAGGCGTTGATCTCTCTTTTCTTCTATTTTGGGAGCTGGTTTCATAACATTTTGTATCAGAGATTTGGATTCTAGGGTTTCGCTGCTTCAAACAGGTCATCGTGGAATTTTCACTATAACTGCTTTTCTATGAAGTTGTAGAAGATAAAAAAAAATCCATTTGCAAAGAAGTCCCGAGGAAATTTGTGTAAAAATTTTAAATCTTGGTTCACAATATTTTCAGAGATATGATCTATGGAATTTACGGTTTTTTCACTCTCTCGAATTTCATCTCAGAAAGGTGACCTTGGGAAATGCGTCATAAATCTCTCTCTGAGCATTGGATTGGAATTATGTAAAAATTGTCCGAAATTACATAGACTGTGGTTTCGTGTGTATTAGTTTTAGAGCTGAAGGAGGAAATAATGACATGTGGCATGTTGTACAGGTTCATTGTACTGAACTAGTCCATAATTAGGTCAATGTGGGAGATTGGGCATAACTTTGCCTTGAAGAATCCAAATCAGGTCAGACCTGTGGCATTGGAAAGAAGATTCACAGGTATACTAAAGGACCGAAGATAAAATATATGAGATCCAAAATCACAAAGATACATTAGTTTCAATATCAAGCTCCTCAAAAGCAAGAAAAAGGTGTGTATTTTGTTTTTAAAATTGCATAAGTCTTGTTTGAAAAATCAATTTGAAGTGATTACAAGGGCATATTGAAGCATATATATCAATATTGGGTTCTAAAATTCCCCCCTAAAAAGAATTCGACACCCATTAATCCTTTGTAATACTCTACTATGACTCCTGAAGAGGAAGAAGTGCAACATGGTATACCAAAATTACAACACCAAGTGCACCAAATTTTTCTCTCGCGAAGAGTTAAACAAAAATGGAATGGAAGTTTTGAAGAAAGGCATGGAAGCTAAGATGGATGGTTTTAAGAAAGGCATGAAAGCTAAGATGGATGGTTTGAAGAATGGGATTGAAGCTAAGATGGATTGTATAGGAGCTAAGATGGATGACATGGAAGCTAAGATCAGCGAAAAAATGAAAGGCAACATGGAAGACATGAAGAATGATCTAAAAGAGGACATGGAAGGTCTGAAGGAAGGTTTGATAAAGTTGATACACGAAATGATTCCTACCGGTGAAAAGGTAGTAGAGGAAACTCATGATAAGAACAAAATAAATTTTAATCGTGATTTCATCAACTCTAATGTTGGATTTTAGATCCACCATATTCCAAGGATCGATATGAGGAAGTTTGATGGCAAGAATACTGTAACATGGATACTACAGGTGGAGAAATATTTTTTTCTCCATGATGCGTGAAACACACAAAAGGTATGCATTGAAACTTTATATTTAGAAAAAATACATTTTTATGGTATTGATGGTTTTTCTCTCATAAAAAAATTGTCATTGGTCAATTTTTACAGAGGAAATGATAGCACATTATGAGGATACAAGGAGAAACACGTTCTTTATCCAATTGATAAATCTCAAAAAAAAGGGTTCAATGGTGGAGGACATTGAGGACTTCCAAAAATTGAATATAAGGGTAACTGATATTCAACAGGAACACAGGATTGATGTCTTCATCGGGACTTTAAAGGATAACATCGCAAATAAGGTTTGCCTTTGGGAATCTGATTCACTGGAGAAGGCATTCAATATGGAAAGAAAAACTAAAAGTAAAATTATGGTGACAAGGAAGCATACCACTCACATATATAAAGATGGAAGTTTGCTACTCCTAGACTTCCACAACCTATAAGGTTGACACCACAAAAATTGGAAGAAAAAATAGAGAAATTTATTTGTTATAGTTCTGATAGAAAATACACTAAAGGTTATATGTGTGCTAAGAAAAAATTATTTTAAATAGATTGTGAAGAGGAGGAAGAAAATGAATAGGAAACTTTAAAAGAAGAGGATATACACCAAGAACCAACCCTATACAAAGAAGAAATGAGTCCGACCATATCCTCTAATGCATTGGTAGGAATTACCACTCCTAAAACTCTCAAGGTAGTACATATCAACAAGAAAAATGTAATAGTGTTGATTGATTTGGGAAGTAACCATAATTTTATTCATTGTAAGGTAGCGAAGGAATTTTATTGCTTCCTATACCTAGCACCAGAGTGTCAGGTGATGGTTACAAATGAAGGAACTATAAATTTCTCTAGAAAATGCCATAATATCAAGCTAACCATAGGGGAATATGTATTAAATATTCCAATTCTTTCCATTCCAATGAGAGGTGGTGATGTTGTACTAGGAGTACAATGGTTACAATCATTAGGGATGGTAGATTTTAATTTTCAAGAACTTTTCTTGAAATATTTTTCGAAAGGAAAGGAAGTTGAATTACGGGGTATCGCAACGAATTCGGGAAACTAATAAGCTCTAATGTCATGACAAAGCTTCTGAAGAAAGAGAAATGAGGTGTAATTGCATAATTATTCTCACTTGAATTTCCAACATCAAAATGAACTATTTCTCAAGATCTCCAAAAAATCTTGGACAATCATTCCAAGGTGTTTGAAACTCCAAAAGGACTCCCACCTATTCGTGATCATGATCATGTTATTCATTTAATTTTGGGAAGTGTTCCTCCAAACATCAAGCCTTACATATATCCTTATGTCCAAAAGATCGAAATTGAACTTATGATTGTAGAAATGTTAGAGGTTGGTATAATTCAACCTAGTCAAAGTTCTTTCTTTCCTCCAATAGTGTTGGTGCACAAGAAGGATGGATCATGTTGCATGTGTCTGGATTATAGGGAGCTCAATAAGCTCACTATTAAAGATAAATTCCCATTCTTGTGATTGATGAATTATTGGATGAATTACATTGAGCAATTTATTTTACCAAGTTGGATCTATGTTCAGGATATCATAAAATTAGAATTAAGACTGAAGATATTCCGAAAACAACATTTCGAACTCATGACAGTCATTGTGAATTTTTGGTCATGCCTTTTTTCCTTACCAATGCACCTTCTACATTTCAAGGGTTGATGAATTAAATTTTAAAACGCACCCTTAGAAAACTTTTGTTAGTATTTTTTGAAGATATACTAATCTACAACAGGTCTTGGAAGGATCATGTTCAACATGTTGACAAGGTGCTCAAACTACTGGAGGAGAAACAATTATATGCAAAAACCTCCAAATGTTTCTTTGGAGTACAAGAGGTGGAATATCTGGGTCATATTGTATCTCAGGAGGGTGTTAAGGTAGACCCTAACAAAATTAAATCCATTATGGAAAGTAAAGTCCCCACAAACATTAAGCAGTTGCGAGGATTTCTTGGGTTAACAGGGTAGCATCGCAAGTTTGTTAAGAAATATTGGAGAATAGCAACACTTCTAACAACATTATTGATGAAAGATACATTTGAATGGACTCCTGAAGAAACTAAGGGCTTTGAACATATTAAAGAGGCAATGTGCCACCTGTCTTAGCTATGCCAGACTTCATAAAAACCTTTATTGTGGAATGTGATGCCTGAGGAAATGCAATTGGTGTTGGTTTAATGCAAGAAGGAAGACCTATTTCTTTTGATAGTCATCCAATCAAAGGAAAGTATTTATAGAAATCTATTTAAGAGAAGGAAACATTGGAAATAGTAAATGCACTAAATAAATTATGACCTTACCTAATGGGAAGACACTTTAAGGTAAAAACTGATCATGATAGTCTTAAATAATTTTTGGAACAAAGAATATTGTCAGAAGAGTAGAAAAAATGGGTCACAAAGATGTTGGGTTATGAATTTGAAATCATCTACAAAAAAAGGTAGCTAAATGTTGTTGCAGATGCACTCTCAAGAAAGGATGAGAAGGTGGAAGCATTAATTTGTGCCATTTCTATTATCCAACCAGATTGGATAACCGAAGCAAGGGAGGAATGGAATAATGAAAAATAAGTGTGGACACTCATTCAAACATTGGAGAAATATCCTAGTACATCTGATAAATTTAGTTCGAAAAATTATTCCTTATGGTACAAATATCGCTTAGATCTTTGTAATAATTCCCAACTAAAACAAAATATTCTTTTGGAATTTCACACCTCTCCCGTAGGAGGACACTCAGGATTTTGAAAAAATTACCAAAGGGTGAAGAAAGGAATTTTTTGGGATGGATTTTAGTTTGCCTTCAAAATAAAGTTGAGACAATAAAGACCCCGGGTCTGCTACAACATTTATCCATTCCAAGTCAACGCTAGGAGGAGGTTTCAATGGATTTTATCACAAGTTTTACGTAATTCCAAAGGAAAGAGTCTCATCATGGTGGTTTTTGATAGACTTACCAAGTATGCACACTTTTGTGCATTATCTCATTCATTTAAAGAAATTATAGTTGCTACTGCATTTATGGAAACAATTCAAAAGCTACATGGAAACCCAAAGATTATTGTAAGTGACAGAGATCTCATTTTCACTAGAAAATTTTGAACGAAAATATTTTCTTGTTTGGGTACTCAGCTAGCTCATATCTCATCATATTGTCCTCAATCCGATGGGAAAATTGAGATAGTGAACAAATGTTTGGAAGGATATCTTCATTTTTTGTATATGATAAACAAACACAATGGGTCAAGTGGTTACCTCTTCTTGAATGGTGTTATAACACTTCCCTCCATACTGCAACAAAAATGTCCCCATTTATGGCACTTTATGGATATCATCCACCATCCATCACATCATCTTTAAGAGAAATTTATAAGGTTCAAGCAGTGGAAGATCACATTGAGCATTAACAACAATTTCTTTAACTCTTAAAGGATAACATAAATTTGGCACAAAATTGAATGAAACAGCAGGCAAATCAGCATCACAGTGAGAGAATTTTAGATGTAGGAGATTAGGTATTTTTACGGCTACAACCATACAAACAAATGTCCCTCAAGAAATGTAAGAAGGATAATAAATTATCGCCAAAGTACTATGTTACTTACAAGGTGTTGCAAAATATTGGTACTATGGCATACAAATTGGAGCTTTCGGCTTCTTCTTGAGTGCACCCAGTTTTACATGTTTCATGCTTAAAGAAAGTTATAGGTGACAAACTTCCAGTTCAAAAAATATTGCCACAACTTGATGAGGAAGGAAAAATAATATTGGAACCTGAATCAGTCATGGAAATAAGAACTTGAAAGCTACGAAATCGATCGATTTCAGAGTATCTCATAAAGTGGAAGAACTTACCCACTTAAGATTCCACATGGGAGGATGAAAATTTTATACAGAAGCATCCAGAGCTACTCAAGCATTGAGGAAAACACTTTTTTGAAGGAGAGGGGCATGTTAGGTCCCTATATTACTAGTGTAGTATGTTATTGTTGTTAGTGTAGCCCCCTTATTGTTATTGTTGTACCCTTGTAGTCCCCATATTGTTATTATTGTGCCCCATAAAAGCCCACTATTGTCATTTATGTGCCCTTACATTATTATTGTAAGGTAAACTAGGATTATATTTTTATCCCATGGACTCCTATATATAGAAATGAGTTTCTTTCATTTGTATCATCCAAGAATTATTCATTTATGTAATGTAAAGGAGGTTTCCCCCTCGAAGTGGATTATTTCTAAGGCATTGATCTCTCTTTTCTTCTTTTTTGGGTGTTGGTTTCATAACATTCTCTTGATATTCTACAACTAATTGTAGCTAGTCTAGTGGATCATTTTGAGTACCATCGCTTCCAAGTAGGAGCTAAAAATCTTCTCTTTCATTTGATGGTCCATTTTTGTGTTTTCATGTCACTGTTCTGCAGTTTTGATGGCCCTCATATTACTAAAACTCTCCCTAGGACCAACACACCCCCCCATGTCAGAAAATGTGTTGAACCTAGGAATATGGTCACTTCTACGTGAGGCACAACGCTCTGGTTTGCACTAAAGAGGTGCGTTGGGCACAAAAAACCCAAGAATTTGTCATTTTCCCTCATTTTTTATTAGTTTTTTTGCATGAAAAGGAGCCTAATGAACTCCTTTTTGATATTATAGTTACCCATTAGCAAAAAATGGTATTAATTTGGTGAGAAAGAGAAGATGAAGAGAAATATTTGACTATAGAAAATGATCATGCCACTATCCAGGTATTAAAAAACTGCAGATTGTTGCAATTCTTATGACTACCTGTTATGAGGCAAAAAATGGAGTCGTTGAGATACCCTATTCATTCATGGGATGTTTAGGTACAAGCGTTCATGTTTTGGGGTTCAAATATTCTTGAGATCAAGGTGGATTATCTACTTTCTTACAAGGTTATCCAAGAGGGTGACCCCATCTCTCTTCTAGGTGGGACGAGTGGTGGGGAGACCACAGAATATTACATCAACACCTATTTCTGACCTTGAGCCCAGCCTAACAGGGATGGGAATATTAATATCAAATAAGGGACCAAGTTACCGTTGAGGGTGATCCTATTTATCATGGCTATATTGGACGGTAGCTCACCACTCCATGTAGCTAGTTGGTCGTACATGCAATATGGGATATAATGTCTTGTGCCTACTATATTCATCTGGAGCGAGGGTGTCTTGGTTAATATGAAAGAAAACCTGACCAAATTGAAAGAGGGTAAGTTGAAAAACTTCGATTATGGTTCTATTTTAGTCTCTTTTTCTTTTGAACAGGTTTCGTTGCTTCAAATTCTGTAGGTTATACTAGAGCTAATCAATCTGAGGGTACCACAGATGAGGTAGTGGATGGATCATATGGCCTGACATGCATGTTCGTTGACAATCATTTTTTTACCAACCTTCCTCGGATGGTTGTGTAGAAATTTCTTCATGATCGATGACTATCCTTATGCAGGGATGGATTTCCATGATGATCCCAAGCTCATGCTTCCTGAGGGTGAGAAATGGGATGTTTCGGGTAAAAAGATTTCAACAATTAAGTTTTTGAAAGTATTACCATTTTTTTGTGTTTTTGATGTTTCCGAGACTAAAATATTTGATTTTTCATGTAGATGTTAGACCAGATCGACCAGTGCAGAGTAATGCTAGTAGTATAGTGCTTAAGAAATACAAGAGTAAACGGATGCTTAACTGAAATCAAATTACTTTAAAGAAATAAATCACACACTCAGAAAACTCAATAACTTATCAGTCAAGGGTTCGGAAATGATAACCCATCCCTTCAGAAACTGATGGAAAAGGAACTAGAGCATAGATCACGAGCCTGGGAGCTAGACAGTGACTGCTACTGCTCACTACAGCCTTAGATCATCTCTCACAACAAACCAACAACTGCAAGTAAATGAAATAGCAAAGCGAATAAAGGATTGAACCACAATTCTGAAATGGAACAGCAACTCTAAAATGGAACAGCAATTGAATAACTAAGTCCCGCGGGTTATAACCAAACTCAATCTATACACCCTTTGCAATCAAAGAACATTCTGTCACTCTAAAGGCGATTTACACAGATCACACTAATGGAACAGCAATAACAACGAATGAATTATAGAACAGTACTGAGAAATTAGGAACGCACACCACACGAACGTTTTAGTATAACAGCTCTTGTAATATAACAGTAAGAATGTGCGATTAACTCTTGAAAGGATAAATAACTTGATACAGAGTCAACATACAATTCTATCTGTCGAAACTTCAATGATTCAAACTTGAACAGAGCATATCATATGAACTTGTAAAGCATATCAAATGATCAAATAACAAGAATACACAAACCACACAGAAGTGAAGCTGTAATGGTACAGAAGCAAGTGTCCTTCGGGGCTGGGCCCTTAGCCTCCAAGGATACACCGCTTTAAGTTAATGCAGACGCGAAGATGGAATAATCACCAAGCTTTCATTAATGCATCGATCAAAAATACATCGAACCAGTCTTCAACAAAACTTAATAACCAAAGCTGATGTCTTACAGAAGATTACATAAAACATATCCTATCTCTCTCTTATCTATCCTATCTCTATTAAACTAACAATGTTGTCTCTTTTTATAAAGACGACGGCGGAGATGTCCAAGCAACTAGATCAAATAAAGCAGCGATCCCTCAGGATCTTCGATCCTGAGGGATTCGCCAAACTGTTAACTCTTCATCCTGTCTTTTCTGTTGCGCTGAGCTGGTGTCCTCTCCTTCTTTCCCGAGCCGATTTACTTTGATCTGTTTCCCTATGTTTGCGTTCGGTTCTCGTCCAGAGAGACAACAATTATCTCCACTTTGTCCTTTCCTTTGGAGCGGCAACTCTTCGTTTTCTCCTTTTCCTGTATAGAAAATAACCATTATCAGTGGCTAAGTTATGCACATCAATTCTCACATGTTTTGTTATAGTTCCTTATTACTTTCCAAATTCATGATACAAAAGGTTCACAAATTCTATTAAAAAGCCATTGAAATAATCATCAAAAGCATACCTTTTTAGTACTTCACACACCCCCCTGCTTACCTTGTTTCATGTCCTCATGAAAACATTGTAGTTCACATGTAATGCAGTGAGAGAGTATGCTGGAGAAGGAGTCTCATGCGGAGGCCTACAACCATGTTGAGTGATTAAATAGTCAAAGAACTGACCTGCTTGCCCCTCAGGCATATCATACAGAGCCTGGTATCCGGGTGCAGGATGCCAAATAATTGGAGCGCGAAATCTATACCCTAACCAAGATGACCCTGCTTTCAGAATGCTCTGGCCATAGAGATTCAAACGGTCAGCGGCTAACTCAAAGTTCTCATACTTAAATGGTTCTCTGAGCTGGATGTGTGGATCAGAGATTCGATATCGAAATTTGGCTGCATTAATGGCCAAGTCTTTGATGGAAAGGAAATACTCTAAACTCTCTCGAATGAGTGCCTCATGCATGGGCCCTAATGTTTCAATGACACCTGGAGTCCTTATATGGTTTATATGAGCTGTCCATAACTGTACTGGTTTCCTAGGCTCAGCCCTAACTCGTAAATCTAGACCATTTTCCTGACTCTGGAAAGTATCATAGGCTTTGAGCCACTTAATCTGATTAACCCCAAATGAAATGAATGCTTGGAATTGGATATCGCCAATGGAGGGGCCAGGGTTCAATTCAGTCTCCTGACTTAGCACAAGGTCGTGCAAATAAAGTTCACACAATAATCTCTAGACTTTCACTCCATAATGTTTACAACAGTCTATAAAATCATTGACATTGTTGATTTGTATAGGGGTGCCTGCCTTAACAACTTTTATTTGTAATTGTAAATACCGTTCTAATAAAAACAGAGCATAGTTTTTAGCAGGGGCCCTACATGCTAAAACATTATTGTATAAAGAACACAAGTCATTCATCTGTTTGATAGTAGTATCTAGTCTACAAGTTACCTGTGCAACTTCCTCTTGTTCCTTCATCCACCCTTCAAAAGCCTGGCTTTTAGATTGACTGACGTCCCTTAGTTGCTGCTGCAACTCTTCATATTTTTCTCGAGGAACCGTTTGCTCTTTAAGTTGCTCAGCTTCTTGCTGTGCTTGCTTCATCATCTTGTGCAAGGATTTTGTTTTCGGATCTTTCTTCCATAGGTCAGTGGAGGCCGGGAGTTTTACCTGAACTTTCTTGTTATGCTGTTTGGAGTTCAGAACCCTTATTACCCCTGAGGGTGGTGCCTCGGTCTGAATTTTCTTATCATCCTTTTCTGTTTTAACACGAACATCCGTTTGTTCCCGATCCTCAGCATCATGTGGAACGGCAGCTGGATCCTCAGGGTTTTGGACAGCAGGCCGTTTGTTGGCCCTCTTTTTCCTCTTTACCTTCTGGTTCTTTTTCAGAATCCTAATTTGTTGTCTGAGCTGGGTTATCGTATTTAACAATTTAGTTCGTTCCTTCCGCAACTTCTTGATTTCCATTGTTTCATTTGAAGGAACGACAGTCTGTCGATGGTGGACTGGATCATGACCAGTTGCTAACTCTTCCTCCTGGGGTTCTTCCTCACTGCTCTGCTCCGGCTGTTCTGGGGTATGCATCTCGACTGGTTCTGATTCTTCCTGAGCAAATGTTGTTTCTGCTCCTACTTCCTCTAGATTTTCCTCTTGTGACATGGGAACAGATTGTTCCCGTTCAGTATTTTCCTCCTCTTCATCATGAACAGGCATGTTCTCTTCCTGGGGTTGGTCGTGGAGGTTCTCTGAACTAGAAGGTTGACCATACTTACTCATATTGGCTAGGATGGCGGCCAAGTCATCTTCTCCGAGTAGGTCTTGTAATGGGCTATCTTCCTGCTGTTCTATTTCCTCCTCCTGTTCAGCCTCTGCCCCCTCTTTGGATTGTTCGTCCTCAATTACCACCGGTTGGCTGGCGCTTTCCTGGAGCTTCTCCAGCCTTCCTCATATCCGAGCCAACCGGGCTGATTTTCTGGGCTTATCTATGCTTCCTCTCATCCGAGCTAACCGAGCTGACTTTCTGGGTTCCTCCGGTTGCTCGGGTGGATCAACGGCATGTTTGCGCTTTGCCGATTCTTGGTGTGTCTATGGTTGTTGTGATGTACTAGCAACATTTTCTCTGCGTTTTGCCGGTTGTTCTGGTGGGCTTATAGAATGTCTACGTTTCGGGGATGGCTCTGCCAATCCCCCCTCAATCATTGCAATGAGCTCTTCCCAGCTGCTCTACTGCTGGGTAAGACCATAACTAACAATAAGTCGAATCAACCCATGGTGACTAACAATTGCCTCTACGTGCTGTGCCCTTTTCATACTTTGTGCAGCATCATGCAGTAACGAGTTTAGGAGTGCCGGTAAATTCACAGAGCATCTCTGCTTTAAAACAGCTAAAATTTTAAGGTTTCGTGGTCTTACCACGTCTTTTCTTCCTTCGCAAGTAATATAACTCTGCACCGTTCTTGCTAGCTCCGTCCAGGGTTCACCTAGGGTTGCTGGCAGAACTCCCTTTCCTTTAATTGTCAAATTCTGGCCTTCATCCTGGAACAGTTCCATGACCTTCTGTAATCGTTCCTTTTTTAAGGTCCATACCGGTCCGGTGGCTGGTAGTCCTGAGACTTCTGCAATTATGGCATCAGTGACCGCTATCCGTTTCCCTCTTACTGTGGAGTGGTCATCTTGTAAATTCTGCAAGAACTCCATTGCTACTGTTTCATTAGCTTCCTGTAGGCGATTGAAATAATTCAACCATCCCGCCCTTTCCAGGATCTCCCGGGCAGCAGCGGAGATCGTCAGTTGTTGAGGCTCACTTCGAATTGCTCTTCCTCCCATGATTTCACTGTGAATTCTAAATGGAACAGCAAAAACGTTTTTGGTTTGAAACACAGAGAGTAATCGCAAGGTTTCGAGACAGAAAACACAGAGTATGCAACAGTGCAACAAAAACAACTTGTGTGAAAAAATATGCCATGCCGTGAAACCATGCCAAACCGTCGTAAACTAATTTTTCCGAATGGTGAATTGACACGTAATACAGGGAATGATGAGGTTAACCTCCCCCCCCGCAGTGTGATAGGCTGTCCCAGCCGGCAAATAAAGGAGCGGCACCCAGTCTGCAATCAAGTCAGAAAGGAACAGCATGTGGATTTATGCCATGTTGAGAAAGGACAACAGATTACCGAAATCGAGGCGGAGAATTGATCGCGTATGATATAAGAGGCTGTTGTGTTATGAGTTGAGGCTGATGGATAGGGCATGTATCGTACTTGCCAATCTCAAGTGGTCATGGTCACTTCCGTTGCCATGATTGGTAATGATAAATATTCATGCGATGTATAAATCGTGAAATGACATATGATTAGTGCCTAGGATATAAGAAACAAAAGAGTGTTAGTATCTTACCCATTGGTGTAAGCAAGGTGACTTCAATACCATTAACATTACTATGCTGCCAACAGGTGTCCATAACCTTGGCAGAGTTGTTTTTCACCCTCGGAACCATGATCCTTTGTGTATACTTAGGAATGTTGTTATATCAAAATGTAGACCATTATGTTGGCTTGGTGACCAGTTAACCATAATGCCATTCACGAGGAAAGAGCGAAACGTGGGCAGGCCGGCTCGTGATGAGACCTCCTGTTCCAAGGTTTGTTTATTTGATATACCTTTTGGACCATATCCCTGGTGTGGTGGCCGGAATGGGAATTCCACTTCACTTCCATCCTCATGATCATGGTAGGCTGGCTCTCGATGAGACCCCCTATCCTGCATTTGACACTTGACATACTTTTTCTTTTTCATAGAATTCTTTTCCTTATTTATACACAAAGGGTGGTTCAGCACTCCTTAAGAGTAGGAATGGTGGAAGAAGTTTTATTATCTCAATAGGAAGATATAAACTCTTTGCTCTTATTCCCAAGTACTAATAAAAAAGTTTAAGGGAATCAGCATGATAAAGATAACCAATCAGGGCAAAATTAGTAAAACCATGTCAACAAAAGGTAAGAAATAAGTATGTCCTTCCATTTTTCCTCTTATTAATGCAGAGCCTTATAGATATAGCGATTTATGGTTTGCAGATTTCGGTATGTTGTGTTTTTATATTTCATCGCACAAATACATAGCTGAAGCTTGAAGACTATAAAGAAGACGGGCAAAAAGCATCCTCAATTTAAATCAGCAAAAGAAATCAAAAGTATGCTAATGGTGTTTCGTTGGAAAAGCAACAACGATGGATAATAGAAAAAGGAAAAAAATGCAAATGCCGTTCCTTTGGGAAAAGGAACGGAAATCATACTATAAAACACTCAACATGCCATTCCGTTGAAAAAGACACAACAGCAATAAAAGAACGCTGTTTCTTTGAAGGAAAAGGAACAGTGGTAACCAAAAGGAACAGCGAGAAATGTAACAATATCGTTTCTTTGAAAAAGGAACAGCAGAGATCCGAATGCTGTTCCTTTAGAAAAGGAACAGCAAAACAAGCAAAACCAACATCATAAAAAAACACGCATATGCTATTAAAAGAGAAAAAAATCAAACTATATGGAAGAAAAAGGAACAACAACAAATGACAAGAAAATATTCAAATCAAACTTATGTACAAGAATCACACAAAAACAAGAACTTATGTACAAATTGTAAAAGAGAATAGACCCTTAATGAATTACAGGTGAGGAAGATTTCTCTTCCTCTCCTAAGATCTCCAGATCAGTATCTCGGCGTAGCTGCTGGCAGAAGGATTCCCGAGTAAGTGGTTTACGATAGAGACGGACTCGGTGGCCATTTACTTTGAATGCATATCCAGAACCGTCAATGGTGATTAGAGTAAGGGTTTCGTTGTCATGTACCTTTTGGATTTCATATGGTCCCAACCATCGAGTCTGAAGTTTTCCAGGGAAGTCCTGAAACCGAGAATCGTATAACAAAGCCCAGTCTCCCTCGTGGAAGACTTTGTTCTTGATGAGCGCATCATGCCATTTGGCGCGCTGCTGTTGAATCAATGCTGTATTTTGTAGTGCAGAGAGCCGAATTTCGTCTAATTCATTGATTTGCTGTAGTCGATTGAGTTGTGCCTCGCTTAGATATAGGCCAACTTCCTGTGTTGTTCGCAATGTTTGGATTTCGAATTCTATGGGAAAAATGGGTTGTTTTCCAAACACTAGTTGATAAGGTGAGTAACCGGTGGTGCTCCTCCATGTGGTTCTATATGCCCAGAGTGCTTCAGGCAGTCGGGTGGCCCAATCATGCCTATGTGACGCAATGGTTTTTGTTAGGATTGATTCTATTATCTTATTGCTACTTTCTACCTGCCCATTCGCCTGTGGGTGATATGGAGTAGTGATCTTATGCTGGACATGATAATTGTTAAGTGTTGCAGCTAATTTATGCCCAACAAATTGTGGTCCTCCATCTGTAATCATTTCCCTAGGAAGGCCATAACGAACAAATAGAAGGAACAGGAACTGTATGACAGAGTCCTCTGTGGCTCTTGGCAATGCTTCTGCCTCAACCCATTTGGTGACATATTCTGTTGCCACCAAAATATACGTTTTCTGATTTGATGAAGGGTTGATGGGTCCGACAAAATCAAGAGCCCACCGCTCGAATGGTTCGATGACTAACTGTGGTTTCAGAGGCATCTCATCAGCTTGACCAGGTCGTCCTGCTCGCTGGCAGCTGTCACAGGCTTGGACAAAATTCTTTGCATCTTTGAAGATCGTAGGCCAGTAATATCCTGTCTGCAATACTTTATGTCCAGTTCTACGCTCAGCGAAGTGCCCCCCACACGGTCCATCGTGACAGGCTTTTAGGATGTCAAAAATTTCATCCTCTCTAACACATCGCCTGATATGCATGTCTGCTCCTGTGTGAAACAAATAACCTCCAATCCACGAAAATCGAGAACTTTTCTGAATAATCTGCTTACGCTCATTAGGAGTTAAATGTTTTGGTAATTTACCTACTGCAAGGTAGTTGGAAACATCAGCATACCAAGGTGTTTGAACAGCAACAGCAAACAGGTGCTCATCCGGAAATTGATCTTCCACTGCTGCTGCATCGCTTGATTTTGGTATTCTTGAAAGAAAATCGGCTACAGGGTTTTCTTTGCCAGGCCGGTCCTTGATTGTGATGTCGAATTCCTGCAATAAGATTAACCATCGAGTTACTCTGGCATTTGTGACAGGCTTATTTGCTAAATATTTTATAGCAGAATGGTTTGTATACAAGATAACAGGGTAGCCTGTAATATAATGTCTAAATTTATTGACGGCATGTATTACAGCTAGGAATTCTTTTTCAGTAACAGTGTAATTCAATTCAGCAGGGGATAAATTCTTGCTAATGTAATAGATGGCATATGGTTTTTTATCCTCTTCCTGCCCAAGGACTGCGCCAATGGCTGTATCTGAGGCATCAGATGATATATGGAATGGTAGGTCCCAGTTTGGTCCTCGAAGGACTGGGGCTGTGGATACAAGCTTCTTTAGATCCTCGAAAGCACGGTCACATTTGTCTGTCCAAAGAAAATCAACGTTACCAGTTAGTGCATATAAAGGAGCAGCAATGTGTGAATAATGCTCTATAAATCGTCTATAATAACCTGAAAATCCAAGAAAACTGCGTACCTCTGTTTGAGTAGTAGGAGTGGGAATAAGCAAAAGTATTTGGATTTTGGCCGGGTCTACCTGAATGCCGGCTGCTGAGACATAGTGTCCTAGGATAAGTCCTTCAGTCATCATCAAGAAACATTTTTTGTTGCTTAAGCAAAGCCTGGTAACAATGCAGCATTGTAGGAATTTTTCTAGGGTGTCTAGAGCTGGATCAAAATCATCTCCATATGGTGTAAAGTCATCCATGTAAACTTCAAGTCCATCATTAATTAAATCTGCAAAAATACTAAGGATAGCCCTCTGAAATGTGGCAGGAGCATTACATAAGCCAAAAGGTAAAACTCGATAGGCAAATGTTCCCCAGGGACAAGTAAAGGTAGTTTTATCCTGGTCTTCAGGGGCAATCTGAATCTGATTGTATCCACTAAAGCCATCCAGGAAAGAAAAGAACTTCTTCCCTGCTAAAGTATCCAATACTTGATCTATGAAAGGAAGAGGAAAATGATCTTTTTGTGTTGCCTTGTTAAGTTCCCTATAATCCACACAAATTCTCCATTTCCCATTCTTTTTTGGTACCACCACAAGTGGAGAGACCCATTTACTATTAGAAATAGGGTAGATAAAATTCACATCTAAAAGCTTCTGAAGTTCAGTTTTTACGACATCTTTTAGATGGGGATTAAGTCTCCTTTGCGGCTGACGCACAGGTCTGGCATCTTTTTCTATATAAATGTGGTGTGTACATAATTGGGGATCGATTCCTTTCATATCGGGGTAGTCCCATGCAAATGCTTCTTGATATTTTGTTAACAGATGGATGAGATTTGTTTCTTGTTCAGGTGTGAGATTAGCATTGATGTTTAAAGTTTTCCCCGGTGCAATTTCCACAGTTTTACTATTTGCAACAGAAGTAACAGGTATCGTTTGGTCATGAATATCTTTCAGGGGATCTTCTTCCAATTCATTATCAAATGCTGCTTCTATCATGTGACACTGTGTGCGAGGTTCAGTTTGAGTAATGAAATTATTAATGGCATCGTCTTCTGTTTGATCTTTGAAATCGAGTGCCTCTTGTATAGTTAGTGGAGATCTGATGTTATCAGTAAGATATGATACAGGGTGCTTATTAGTTTTAATCATTGTGACACTTGGCTGCGCTGGAGGATATAGAACTAAATTTTTGCTATTCGGTCCTCTGGTTATGGTCATATTTCCCTGCCGACAGCCAATGTAGGCATCGGCAGTAGCGAGCCAAGGTCTACCTAAAATTAGCGGGTGTCCATCAAGTCGGGTTTTTGGATTAATTATCAGGAAATCAGTTGGATACTCCCAGGATTCTACAGAGACCATGACATCATGTAGAGTTCCCTCTGGTCTAACCACAGATCGGTCAGCCAATTCTAACAGAGTAGAGGTGGGTTCTACAGATGTAATGTCGAGCTTTTGGCAAGTTGTGGTTGTTAAAATATTAATTGCAGCCCCTAGATCAACTAAGGCATTAGACAGGGTCTGACCATAAATTTGAACAGTTATAATCGGGTTCCCGGGGTCTTCATATTTAAGGGGTGTTTCTCTTCCAGACAATAGGTCAGATAAGGTACCGACTACTTGGACTCTTGGATTATTTGTTATATTCCTCCTTGGTTTCTTTATGCACAATTCTTTTATAGTTTTGGCGTATATGGGAAGGTCTTGAATGGCTTGGAGGAATGGAATTTTTATGTACAGATTTTGTAATTCTCCCAGAATGTCAAAGTCAGGATATTGTATGGATCGAGGTATGGCTAATCGTTCTGGGAACGGAGGAGAGGATGTGGTTGCTTGATTACGAGTTTGTTGCTTATTTACATCCTCTTGTTGTGACTGATGTTCTCTGGGTAACTGATCTTCAATGTGAACTGTTTTATCTCCCTCAGTTTCAATTATACGCCCAAATCTTAACTGAAGGTCATTGCACTCCCTTAAGTCGGGTCCTGCTTCTGGTGATTCTATGATTTGAATGGATTGGACCTGCCTGTTGTTTGGATTGGGATCGGGTTGGGCTGGGAGTTGCGGCCTCAAGTTAGACTGGGGATTTTGTTGTAGAGCTGGCAAAGTAGGTTGAGGGAGCGGAATAGTTCCAGCTGGGTGGTACATTGGTCTTTGCCAGCTTGTCTGCCAGGGTGGACTTTGTGAAGTAGAGGGAGCCCATTGTGAAGGATACGGGCCATTTTGCCAATATGGTGGAGTGTAAGGGAAATTCGGCCAACCAGTTTGGCTTGTTTGATTCAGCCATGGATTTGAAGAAGGAAATGATTGTGGTGACCAGTTTGTAAATGGGGTTTGAGATTGATTTTTCCACATACCATATTGTTGAGCATTATACTGTGGGTTTTGAAAGAAAGAGGTTGGGTCCGGAAACATACCAGGTTGTCTCGGCTGCCACGGGCGGCGCTGGTTGATCGAATTCACCGATTCTGGTTCTTCTTCTACTTCCTTATATACCGCTTTCAATCCAGGAAGTGAGGGGCAGCTCTCCGTAAGGTGATCTTTTGTACAGATGGCGCATGTTTGGACTTTATCTAATGGACACTCCTTGTGGCTGTGTTTTTTCTGCATCGGGGGCAGAAGATTGCCAAATTCTGTTCTGCCTCCAGCTGCTTCTGTTTAGCCTGCACAATATCAAGTTGTGTAGTTAGTGTCCCCATAATATCGGTTTTAAAATTTTCTAATAAATTTCCAATTTCTGCACGTGTTACTCCTTCTGCTGATACTTTCTTATCTCTTGCAAACCGATCATATTCTGTCGGTTTTATTCTTGTGCTGCCTCTCGAACTCCTGATACACAAATCAATAATGTCAGCAAAACTCTCTTGATAAATATCCCCTTTGCCCATAATGTTTAATGTTTCAATCCATTGTTCCTTCATGCCCCTCATTAATGCAGTTTTTAACACATTATCAGGTAAAGGTAGCGATGCATAAGGAGATCTTTGTAAATTATACTGAAAACGTTCCACATACTCCTCTAATGTTTCATTTGGTCTGGTTGTCATTTGAAATATTTCGTCTTTTAACTCTCTAGACCTACAATAATCCTGGTATTTCTTTAAGAAGGATTCTTTCATTTGATCCCAATTGTTGATAACCCCGCCACCTAGCCCCATAAACCATCTTAAAGCAGCCCCTTTCAATGTAGAGGGGAATAATTTCAATTTTTGGGGATCGGTGGTGTAATCGTACCGACATAACACATCGAATTCGAATAGGAATGCATCCGGATCTTCCGATGTGAGTCCGTGAAATGTAGGGATATGCTGAAGAGGGATAGCTTTCATGGGTGCATTCGCTGCAGAATCCACTATAGGATATTGTAATGTAGAGGTTTGAGTGTTTGGCTGGTTTTGAGCGTTTGGTTGGTTTTGAGCCATGGGATCGAATATATGCCAGTAACCTTCCGGGATATCTAGGAGGGTATTCCTAGGTTGGGTGGGAACGGTTTTGACAGGGATCTTTTTAATAGCGCTTCCTTTATCTGGAATAATGGGAATACCAGGTGTTTGAGGAGATTGAATCTCTTCAACAATGACTTTCGCAGCACTCCCCTTATCTGGGCTATCTAATGACTGATTTGTTTCCAGAGGAGATTTTGGTTCCTTGGTTTCCCTTGTTTCTCCTTCTCCTTCGCAAAAGTTGCTAGAGTTCCCTTCCTGCAATAATTCTGGAGTGGAATTTTCAACTTCTTGAAAGTCCTGCTCCTCAGTTTGACTATGCACCTCAGCACAGGCTACAGATGGTGATCCTGTGGCCTGAAGGGAACTAGTAGGCGGTTTAGAAGTGTTTTTATTGAAACCTACTAATGGATGAGATTCTGTTTTCTTATAGATTTCGTCTATGAAGGTCGTGCGGCCAAGGGTCACCGGCCCCTTAGCTTTTTCAGGTTTGGATGGGGGTTTGATATTCTTTTCTGGTCTTTTCTGCTTAGTCATGCACTCAAAAATAAACTACCAACTTCTATTCAAACAAGCAAAAACAAATCTGTTAGGAAAGCGGATAATGAGCAGGTCTTTTACATGCTCTGCACGTAGGTTCTTACCTTCCGTTTTTAGGATCCAACTCCTCCCTAGCAGGCTTGTACACCACTCTGAAAAAGACAAATGGCTTCACTCTTTTCCCCGGCAACGGCGCCAAAATGTAGAGCTATAAAAAGGGGCTCTTTCACCTCTAATTACCTCACATTAATATGTCAACCCGAGAGCGTTTTGTCATTACAAAGAGTGACTCAATCCGAGGCTCATTTGTCAGAGTAATGCTAGTAGTACAGTGCTTAAGAAATACAAGAGTAAACAGATGCTTAACTGAAATCAAATTACTTTAAAGAAATAAATCACACTCAGAAAACTCAATAACTTATCAGTCAAGGGTTCGGCAATGATAACCCATCCCTTCAGAAACTGATGGAAAAGGAACTAGAGCATAGATCACAAGCCTGGGAGCTAGACAGTGACTGCTACTGCTCACTACAGCCTTAGATCATCTCTCACAACAAACCAACAACTGCAAGTAAATGAAACAGCAAAGCGAATAAAGGATTGAACCACAGTTCTGAAATGGAACAGCAACTCTAAAATGGAACAGCAATTGAATAACTAAGTCCCGCGGGTTATAACCAAACTCAATCTATACACCCTTTGCAATCAAAGAACATTCTGTCACTCTAAAGGCGATTTACACAGATCACACTAATGGAACAGCAATAACAACGAATGAATTATAGAACAGTACTGATAAATTAGGAACGCACACCACACGAACGTTTTAGTATAACAGCTCTGTAATATAACAGTAAGAATGTGTGATTAACTCTTCAAAGGATAAATAACTTGATACAGAGTCAACATACAATTCTATCTGTAGAAACTTCAATGATTCAAACTTGAACGGAGCATATCATATGAACTTGTAAAGCATATCAAATGATCAAATAACAAGACTACACAAACCACACAGAAGTGAAGCTGTAATGGTACAGAAGCAAGTGTCCTTCGGGGCCGGGCCCTTAGCCTCCAAGGATACACCGCTTTAAGTTAATGCAGACGCGAAGATGGAATAATCACCAAGCCTTTATTAATGCATCGATCAAAAATACATCGAACCAGTCTTCAACAAAACTTAATAACCAAAGCGGATGTCTTACAGAAGATTACATAAAACGTATCCTATCTCTCTCTTATCTATCTCTAAACTAACAGTGCTGTCTCTTTTTATAAAGACGACGGCGGAGATGTCCAAGCAACTAGATAAATAAAGCAGCGATCCCTCAGGATCTTCGATCCTGAGGGATTCGCCAAACTGTTAACTCTTCATCCTATCTTTTCTTTTGCGCTGAGCTGGTGTCCTCTCCTTCTTTCCCGAGCCGATTTGCTTTGATCTGTTTCCCTTTGTTTGCGTTCGGTTCTCGTCCAGAGAGACAACAGTTATCTCCACTTTGTCCTTTCCTTTGGAGCAGCAACTCTTCGTTTTCTCCTTTTCCTGTATAGAAAATAAACATTATCAGTGGCTAAGTTATGCACATCAATTCTCACATGTTTTGTTATAGTTCCTTATTACTTTCCAAATTCATGATACAAAAGGTTCACAAATTCTATTAAAAAGCCATTGAAATAATCATCAAAAGCATACCTTTTTAGTACTCCACAGGGTGCATCATATATTCATCGTGCAGGAGGATAGCCATACCAGGAGGCATTGATACCAGTATATGCTGCTACAGTAGGATGGGATGTGCTATGAGTTATCGAGTTAGCCAAGATCTTATCAGAGGTAGAGCACCACATGAAAGGATTGACCCGCAGGGTCAATGAGACCGTAGTGGAGAAGGTTCCCATGTGACTTCAGTGACACACCATCAGGGTGCCAAGCCGTATTGGCTACCTAGTGTCTTTTTATCATGACCACCATTAGTCTACTTAGTTGTTTGGATGTAGTTTTTTACATGGGTCTCGAGACACATTTTTTTATAAAACCAAACCTATATATATACATGTTTTCATTATTTCCTCATTTCTATTGTGTTTTAAATATGAGGAAATAAGAATTTAAAGTTATTTAAATTCGTTGCAAATGTCTATATAAAGCAAGATTAGCTAGGGCATCTGCCAATGTGTTTATATTTCTATAAACATGTTCATATAATTGTATGAAATCAAAAAATATTTCTAAAATATGTACTCTTAAAACCATGCAAAGGATGGTGGTATTTCTAACTGAATATATATTTGCAAGTTGTAGTACTACGAGTTGGGAATCAAGTCTGATGAATAAACAGAAGATACTATGTGAAATAATATCACATAGTAGCTCAACCACTATTCTATACTCAACGATATTTTTATTCAAGCGACCAATGCAAATACCTTGCATACTCACCATCTTTCCATTTGGAGAAAATATAGCCCATGTTGTGGAAGATAGGTTCGGATTACTACAACTAGCACCATTAGAATAACCAATGTAAAGTTCGAGAGATGTCTAAATATCAAACCAAAAGTATACATGATCAGCAGAAATCATGCGAACCTCTAAAAAGACACACTACAAACACACTCAAACACACCTATAGAAAATATGTACACAATTAACTATTCCTAAGATCAAGCAGAGTATTTTTTGAGGTACAACCCATTTCTAGGCTACGCCAGTGGAACTCCATATAAATATACCAACCTGTAGGCCCCTTTTGCAAGGACTCACTTGACAATGTATGGGCCCAACCACATAGGTTGAAACTTACTTGGACCTAACTTATCGGCCTTCTGGTCATATAAGAGAACTAGGTCTCCTTTAGAGAAGACTCGAGGCTTGAAAATTTTGTCGTATTATGCCTTAATACATCTCTTATGGGCTTTGTTGAATAAAGCAGCATCGCACTAGGTTTCATCCAAACGAGTCAATTGTAACAGATGTTCCTCCTCTATGGAAGTGGCAGGAATAATTTCAATGGCTAGTTTCAATGATGTAATTTCATACTCAATGGGGAGGATTGCTTTAAGACCATAGACCAACTGAAAGGGTGTGAATCTAGTAGCATTCCTCATTGAGTTTTGGTATGCCCACAATTTTACGTAAAGAATCTAGTCTGATTTATGGACCACTACCATACATTGAAGCACAGTTTTAAGAACTTTATTGAAAACCTCAACTTCTTCCTTAGCCTATGGATAGTAGGGAGTCACATTTTCATGCGAAAGTCCCAACTTTGCAGCTAGTTTGGTCATCATATGATTCCGAAAATTCTTTCCTTGATATGTAACTATCACTTGTAGTATGCTAAAGCTTGCAATAACGTGGTTGAAGAAAATGTATGCAGTCATCTCACTGGTGTTATTGAATGTAGGCATTGCCTCAGCCCACTTAGTAAATTATTCAACAACGACAATAATATAATCATTCCTTCTAGCCGAGTGAGGGTTCCATTTCATAAAGTCAATGCCGCTTTTTTCACAAGGACCAAAAACAACGACAAGATGCAAAGGAGCAGGCAGATAATGCATCTTGTGATCATAGATCTGGCATGAATGGAACTTCTAGAAAAATATAATCCAATCACAAAAGATAGTGGGCCAAAAGTAACCAACGCGTAGGATATTCTGCCACCACATGATCCCGAATGGAATTCATTGAGAACTTTCTTAGTTTCCTCAAGAGTGGGGCACCTCTATAAGATCGTATCATTACCATGATGGTAGAGAGTATTGACGATCATGAAGTAATTTCAAGGTTTGTATTGAATAAATTGCTGCTCAGAGTGAGAGATATTAGGTTGGAAATTATAGGTCTTGATACAAATCGGGAAATCTCCATACCATGGGTCAAATAATAAAATCAGAAACAATGACTCCTCAGGGACCAAATATTCAAATGTAGATTCGAAATCAGGGGAAGCGAGTTTTCACATAAGCTCGGTGAAAAGTAAGGATTTCTTGAACCTAGATTTGTTGAATTATAGGTCAAACTCTTGGAGAATAATGATCCATTTAGACTAATTTCCCCCTAGAAATTAATGTGACAATATATGTGTCATAGATTTTCAATTCGAAACAACATAAATTTTCCTAAGAAAGATATAATGGAGAAACCTTTGGATGACTTGAACAACCACAAAGAAAAGATTTTCTACATTATTATATATGATCTCAGTATAATTAAGGTTTCGACTCAGACAATAAATGGGATTTGAGTTGCTGAATTCAGAATCTCCACAGTGTGCATTTTTGCGTCTACGTTTCCGGTCTAGAACAAGACCCATCATCAAGACAAATCCTACCAAAAAGAGAGAAGGTTAGATATCATAAATATACCAAAGGAGTGCATGAGGTAGGCCGACCAACCATAACAATAATAAATATTTTATAATAAATGGGATGTTCAGTCCCAAGATCATCCTCTTGGACCAATACCATTTCTATAGTAGAAATGGTAGCAGCAAGGTAGAGGAAATAGTCGCACTGATAATAAGGGGGGTATAAAAGAGATGCCAGAAAAAATACACCTTTCAGGGCATCAAATTATTTTTGAGCAACATCACCCCAATGGAAGGGTACCCCCTTCTTCAATAAGAGAGTAAATCCTTTGGTCAAATTAATGTAATTGGGAATAAATCTCCATAGGAATTTAGATTACCCTTGGATTCTTTGTAACTAAAAAATAGAAGATGGTGCAGGCAAGTGAAATATTGTGTTCACATTCAAAAAAATTATATGAATTCCTTGTTTTTAAATAAAGAAACGCAGGAGATTACCATAACCAACACATAACACACATTTGTGCGGGTTAATTCAAATGTTATAACGTCTGTAATGGATAAAGATAGCACAAATATGCACCGGGTGATCATCGTGATGTTTGGAATGAGCAGGGAGATCATCCAAATATGGTTTTACGATGTGTTTAATATAATGAAAAGCGTAATCCATCACACATTGAAACACGGAACCTGCGTTCTTCAAGCTAAATGGGAGATTTCGATAAGAAAAAGTACCCCAGGGACAGATAAATGCAGTCTTAGGTTGGTTTGTTAGGAAAATGTTGATTTGATTGTAGCCCGAGAACCCATCCATGAATGAATAGATCTTGCAGCCAGCGTGGTCATCAACAATTTAGTTGATGAAAGGGGTCAGATAGTTTTCCTTGGGACAAGCATGATTCACATCCCAATATGTCATTCTAGTTTGGAGCATTTATGAGCACTTTCATTTTTGAGCTTAACACCGAGCCTCTGATCATTCCTCCCCACTAGAAGCCCTGGCATTCGGACCCCAAAAGATACTATAAATTGTTCAGTAGGTGAGAGTATAGCTCCCTCACCTTCTCAATCTCCATCCATTTGGCCTTGGAAGGATTTTTTCCCTTGAGTCCCACTATAAGGTATTCAACATTCCCTATTCTTGAAGTTATGTTTCTTTTGTCAAGTATCAGATATTGTTGAAGTTCATCAAGATATTCTGGAGATAAGTCATCTATTGATGACAGTTGAACATGCTATCCTTGATCATCAATCAACGAAGGCTCAAAAAATCTCAAATTCTCAACATTAACAACATAATATGTTTTCATATAAGGAGGCAAATCTAGCTTAAATGCATTGTTACCAATGTTTTCCATAATTTTAAAAGGACCATAACGGACTCACTTAATATTTTTACCTTCCCCTTGAAGTCTTTCTTTGTGTATATATAACCAAACTTCATCACCAACCTGGAATTCGTGATCAACACGGTGCTTATCATGCCTTGCCTTCTAGATGCTTTGACTCTTTTCAAGTTGTTCTTGCACTGTGTGATGTACCAACTAAATTTTCTCAATCAACTTACTTGCCTTATCTATGTCACTATGACCATCTATAGTGACATATTTCTCAAAGATGAAGTCCAAAGGTGATCTTGGAAGGTACCCAAGACATGCCTCAAATGGCGATGTGTTTGTGGAAGAATGATTTTCCATGTTGTATTCATGCTGAATGTAATCCAACTATTCATCCCACAATTTGGGATGTTTGATGAAATAGCCTCTAAGAAGATGAATGACTGTCCTATTAACCACCTCGGTCTGACCATATGTTTTTGAATGAAAGGTTGTACTCTTCTTCAACTTAGTGCCCATCATGTCCCACAATTTTGACCAAAAATTCCCAACAAACCAGGAATCTCGATCACTTACAATAGAAGTACGAAGACTAGAATGAAACCATACATTTTGAAAGAAAATATGAGTTTTTTTTTCATCTGTAATTTTCTTTTTACGTGGCATCAAAAGACACATTTTTCTAAACCTATCTACAACAACATAAAAGTAATCATGACCTTTCATTGACATTGGGAGACCTCTTACAAAATCCATTCAGATACTCTCCCAAGGACTTGAAGGTACTAGAAGTGAAGTGTACAATCCTAGTTTCATATTTCTAGGCTTACTTATTGCACACAAAGAACATCCTCTAATGAAACGAGATACACTATCAATCATGTGTGGCCAATAACAATACCTTTGGAGATTCACTACCTTCTTGCCTACACTGAAATTTCGAGCAATTAATGAAGTGTGTGCCTCCCTTATGATATTGTTTCTTTCTCCCTGTGGAATACATAACTTGCCCAAGTGATACAACACACTGTTATGTACATGATAATCTAACTCTTCAATTTTTCTTCCTTGACTCAAGCTTTCATAAACGTCTCTAAAATCACTATCATGTGCATATTGTTCAATGTAACTTTCATGCATAACTGAATTGTGCTTGAGTATAATAGACGAATTTACAATAGGCCTAGAAATCATATCAGCTACCTTATTTTAGATTCCCTTTTTATACCTAATAATCAAATGGAATTGTTGTATTAATCCCATCCATATGAAGTGTCTTGATTGCTGCAACTTTGATTTTGACTGTAAGTACTACAATGGTTGATGGTCGGTATGGATAATGGTCTCCATCCCCATCAAATAGTGCTTCCATTTCTTTACACTTTGTACCAATGCATATAACTCTTTGTCATAGGTGGGATAGTTAGTCACGACTCCATTTAAAATTTCAGAATGAAACGATATGGGCTTACCATGCTACATGATAATTTCTCCCATGGCATAATCACTACCATCTGTTTGGATCTCAAATGATTGTCTAAGATCTGGAAGAGCCAATACTAGTGCTGAATTGATATTTTTTTTTAAAGCATCAAATGATTTTTGCTGCATATCTCCCCAATGGAGGACATTCTTGACACTTGTCAATGCATGTAACGGAACTACAATGGAAGAAAAATTAGCAATGAATTTCCTCAAATATTGTGCTGCCCCAAGAAATCTTCTTACCTCCATAACTGTATTGGGCTTGGGCCAATTCAAAATGACCTTGACCTTGGAAGGGTCTATCTTCAACTCACCTCCTCCAAAAATGTGTCCCAAAAACACTAAAGAATTCTTTCCAAAATCACACTTAGACATCTTTAAAAATAATTGTTCTTTTTTCAAGACATCAAGTACCTTGTTCACATGCATGACATGTTCATCTCTTGATTTGATAAATATCAAAATATAATCTATGTAAACAATGACGAAGTCATCCAGAAATGGTCTTAATACATCATTCATAATTGTCATGAAAGTATCTGGAGCTTTAGTTAGACCAAATGGCATAACTAGCCACTCAAACAGTCCTTGTCTAGTTTTAAATGCAGTTTCCAAAATGTCCTCTTTAATTATTCTAACTTGATGATAACCACTTCGTAAGTATATCTTAGTGAAATACTTTTCATACCTTAACTTATCAAGAAAATAATCAATTCTTGGGAGTGGATAGTGATTCTTTACTGTGATTTTATTTAGTGCATGGAAATCCACGCACATGCACCAAGTCCCGTCCGTCTTTGGTACCAAAATAATTGGTGAACCACATGGTGAAGTAGATGGTCGTATGATACCCTTTTTCAAAAATTATTGATTTTACTTATTGATTTCCATGCTCTCCATGATTAACATGTGATACATGCTAATGTTTGGAAGTGGAACATCTTGCTGCAGCTAGATCTGATGTTGAATTCCCCTCTTGCGAGGTAACCCATTTGGTTCCTGAAACATCTCTCCATGCTGACTTACCACATCAAACAAATCAGATTTATTTTTTCATCAAAACCTTCAAAACCTTCATATTCCACATCGTCCTTTATCTTAATCATGAGAAGCAAAAAAAAATTACTTGCATTAACTAGTCTGTTGAGAAATTGATATTTGTTCTCATGGCGATAAAATATCACTTTCCTGTCATACAAATATGGACTTACCAATACAATTCCTTAAATTTCAAGTGGAACCACGTCTAACTCAACTTCATCAACAAAGTTTGCAGTAATGGAAAACCTGAATATACATTTCCTTGTAACATGTAAATTAGCATTCTTGACTATCCAACCCAAAAGATATGGGTTATGATGTGGTACAGTTTCAAGGTTAAGATTTCTGACCAATTCTTCTAGAATCAAGTTTTCTTGTGACCCACTATCAAATAATGCATCAATATTTGTATGATTTGAAATCACCCTTACATGGAACAAATCTATCCTTGTTTCTTCATTTGGAGTGGTGTTGTGAAAATTTGAGGAACTAGTGCTTGCTATGGCTTCTTTTCCCTTTGTGACCATGGATATATCTTGGTCTCATCAACAGAATCAGATCCAAGATCATGTTTTGTGGTGGAAGTCATATTTTTTTTCCCCTTGTTGTTTGGTTTCTTAGGCCTTAGTTTGAGATGTAAATTCCAATAGTGGGCAAGTTCATCATGCCCTTCTTCAGAACAATGTTTTCATGTAGTTTTCTCCACTTATTTATTAGCACTTTCATTATTCTTTACCTTCCATTTTAATCCCTTCTCTTTCCCCTTACCCTTGAATGACTTCTTCTTACTAACCTCTTCATGAAAGTTCTTTCCCCTTGCTTCAAGATGTGTGGCTTGCACACAAAATTCATCTATATTTATTGGGTTAAATAGAAGGATAGTATGCCTCAAATAGGAATGTAAACCCCCAATGTATTTCAAGAGTGTGTCTTGAGAATTCAAGTTTATTCCTAACAACAAAACCCTTTTCCTAAACTCCTGGGTATATTCTTGAACTGTTCGACCCTTGAGTTGCCTAAATTTTTTCCAACTCATAATTTATTTTTGACTGTAAGCTAAATGATAAAAATGTCTTTTAATTGAAGAAATAAACTCAACCCAAGAAATGGATATATTACCATGGATTTTCATTTCATCTTGAGTCTTTGCTTCCCACCAGACTAGTGTCGCTCCTTCTAATCTTAATAAAGCCAACTGAATATTTATGTCATCTTCTTGTAGGTTCTGAATTCTGCAATAAACATCCAATTGATGGATCCAATTGTCAAACTTCTCTGCATTTACCTCACCATTGTACATGGGAAGTTCAAACTTAATGTCCAACTTGAGTAAGGGAGTTTTTCCTTTTGGGATTTTTCAATGAGTATGGGTGGTTTTTGTGGTGGAAGTGGAATATGATGCTAATGGAGATGATGAGGATGATGATGAGGATGGTGGAGATGGAGGAGTCTCTCCTCCACTACCATTTGAATCCTTCTCTTAATCCTTCTTTCCTTCTGAGGTTCCTTCTCCATGTGGAGAATTAGAATTCTCCCCAACCATCCTGGTGTTCCTCTCTTAAAAAAGGATCCTAACCCTCTCAGTTAAGTCATAGAAATCCTTCTTGAATTCTTCCTCTTCTGAAAGACCTTCAATCTGTCCTACACTTGACATGATGGCTATGGATTCAAGCTCTACTTTTGGTGCAACTTGTACTTCTTCAATCAACTCAGCTGGAGATAAAACTTGGGTGCTTCAAGTGCAGTTAGGAGTGAAAATTTGGGTGGAGATGGTGTTTTTGTAGCTCTCCTTCTTCTGGTCCTAACCTCAGGACTAGTAAATAAATAGTTTCCCTTCTCCTCTCTGCAAAATCAACCTTGTAAGAATCACAAATTTGCAATCATTAAAACCCTACTTTCACAAAACTCAAGAAAATCAAGAAAATAACCTTTTCTCTGATACCATATTGATCTAAATTTGAACGGCATTTTTGCTGTGCTAATTTCATCTTCATATTTATATTAAAAATGTCAATATTTGTTTCATGTACATGAGCTTATTTTAGTGCTTATGATTGTTTAACAAGTAAATGTATGGATATTATGTTGAATTCTTGAACATAAAAACATTGAAACTTAATGTTGAACAAAAGTAGCAAAAAACATAGCAAACCATCAAAATTGATCCATTAACATATTTTTTTGATGAAGGAGTTCACCCCTCCTAGGCTACATCTCCTTGGTCTAACTTCCATGGCTTGGGCCTATGTATTAGCTCAAATGTGAAAAAATTGGTGTTTACATTCACCTACTGCTCCTGAAACCCACTCCAATGTGTCCAAAAAATCAAAATAATTCAGGAATGACTCTTCCTTATCCAAAATTGGTCGAAAATTTCTACATATATGCTTCATATAATTTTTCCCTAGAATCCTCCTCCAAAATTGGAGAGAAATCTAGTTAACACAATCAATTTAGTGATTCTGTTGAAACTGGTAGAGTCTGCCGAACACACTGCTATTTAAAAATCCGGATTAATTAGCAGTTAATGGAATTTAAGAGAGGATAAGTATGGCTTAATTACACATAAGCATGGTTTAGCATAAACAATGTTTAACAACCTTAAACCTGTGATTATATTAATTAACCTGCAATTAACATTAAACTGTATCGTATTAACCTTCACACCTGCCGGTGGTTTTGGTAGTATGGTTGTATGGGGAGGGGGCTGGCCTCCTCCAAACCCCCGCCATATAGTTTGGTTGACAATAAATAGAAGCCAGACCCCATACAAGGTAAGAACTATTGGAGTGGATCGGTGGTAGGATGTATGGTTGGCACAGGGGAGGTCGTGGGTTCGACCCCGACCTGCACACATAAATTTTGTTGAAATATATATGTATGCCCTAACCATAATAAAACTTTGGTTTATACAATAATTTTTTACCCCGAATATATGCGCCACTTTCCATAGTTAAACTTTGGACAATAGAAAATATTCGTACTTTAATAAACCAACATTCCACCATTGCGAAATTCAATGCGGACTTTGGAGAGGGTCCAACAGAGGGGGAACGTGGTGGCCCTTGGATGCAACACATGTCCACCTCTAGTTGGACCATTCCAACCAAAAACATTTCTCGTTCAACCTTAGGAGAAATTGTAAAAAAAAATCACCTCCAAAGTTCACTAACGAATCCTGTTGTGACACTTGTCTCAGTTTCATTAGTAAAAAAATGAAGAATATTCCGATGATATACTTTGTATGCTAACTAGGCTAGAATGTCATCCTTTTGTCCGGTTCTGCAAGTTTTTTAGCTGCTTAGGAAAACTAACAACAGGTCATAACTTCCTCATACGAAGTTGGTTTTTGATGAAACAAATTACGTCGGATTCCTAGTGACAAGCTCTTCACTTTCGTTCTAGTTTGGAGCATATTAGCCCTTTGTAATTTGTAAGATTGGCCAGAAGAAGTAGAAGAGGACAACATCAAACCGCTTTGGATTCCAGGACCTAGCATTCCTAGACTCAGATAGGGCTCTCTCTATTTTATAATTTATCATTTAGCTTGAGGGTTATAGTTGCAGATGTAAGGCTAGTTATAGAGATTGTTTTTTTTGCTTGATTTGGTTGGTTGGACAGATAGAATATGGGAAGTTTAATCCATTGGGTTGTGGAGTCAATAAAAGGGCTAAGTTGTACATCAACTTTTCCAGATCATTCACAGGGAAAGCTAACTATATAAAATGGATCTTACTGACAGTGTGAATATGGTATGACAAGAGGTATTAGAGGCTAAAGATAATTTAAGAATTATTTAGGTATACTTTCAAAGAAAAAACATTTAAGATACTAGTTCCATGAAAGCTAAAAAGTAGTTAAGAATTATTTAACTAAAATTCATAAGGGAAACTTTAAATATATCATTTTTTGTAAGGCTAAAAAGCAGTGAAGAATTTTTTAACTATACTTTCAAATAAAAACCTTTAAAGACAACAATTTCAGTAGAGCTAAAGAGAAATTAAAAAATATTTAACTAAACTTCACAAGGGAAGACTTTAAAGATATCAGTTTTGGTAAGGCTGAAGAACAGTGAAGAATTCTTTAATTATAATTCAAAGGAAAACCTTAAAGACAACAATTTCAGTAGAGATAAAGAACAATGAAGAATTATTTAACTATAATTCAGAGGAAAACATTTAAGACAACAATTTAAGTAGAGATAAGGGAAATTAGGAATTATTTAACTAAACTTCACAAGGGAAAACTTTAAAGATATCAGTTTTGGTAAGGCTAAAGAGCAGTGAAGAATTCTGTAACTATACTTCAAAGAAAAACCTTAAAGACAACAATTTCAGTAGAGCTAAAGAGAATTGAAGAATTATTTAACTATACTTCAAAGGAAAACATTAATATGACAAATACAAATAGACTTAAGGTGCTTTCTCAACATATCTTAATCTAAAATTTATGCTCTGTAATCAGATAAACTAGAGTACAGCATCGAAAAAAAAAAAACATTAATACGAAAGAAAGAACATCACCATTAACATAGCTCAAGGATCCTATGAATGTTCTTTTATCATTGATGCCCAACTCAAAACTTTTACAAAGCTCCAATACAATAATCTAGAAACGCCGAGTCTAAACAAAGCCCAACCCTTTATAATGAAAATACATGCAGTATTTAACTGCAACTGAGGTGATTTCCCTAATATAGGTTGAAAATCTGCATTAACTATGAAGTAAATGGAAATTTGACAATTTCTGCCACGTAGGGCCCGATCCAAAATATCATCTCGCAGATTGCCTACAATATTAACTTCCACAATTACTTCTAAGCTGATATTAAAATATCTTTGGGAAACTGCCTACAAAATTAACTTCTATATAATAACTTCTGAGCTAATATTTGATATATCTCTGACTATAACATTAATTGCGGAAACTTTCAGTAAATCAAAATGTAGGCAGGAGGTGGCCGTCATGGTTGAAAGGAGGCAATGTTGAGTAGTCTTGACATCTGGATTTTCTTTGGGTCTCCATTGCATAGGCCATAAGAGAGGATGCACTCTTGGAATTGCTGCAAAATTTATCTTTTACTCAATAATTTCACAAAATTTATCCTGTTGATCTTCACTCGGGATCTCTATATTTACCATTTCTCTGAAGATTTCATCCACCTCAGTGAATCTATCAAAAGTTGGCTTTTGAATAAATAATTGTTGAATTTGATGATGAATCATCAAACCAAACTGTAGAGCTTCAAGGAAATCCATGCCTGTAATGTGACCCTTGATATTTACAAACTTTGATTTGTCTATAGAAATTATATATAGCTTTTTGCAATAATCTTCCAACTTGACCATCTTATCCTCTAATCCAACTAGACCAAGAAGTCCTTTTTGATTTAAGACATTAAATTTCTTATGAAACCTTTGAACAATAAAATTCAAGGCTTCACACTTGGCCTGCAATTGGTTGATCAAATTCCTTTTCTGCAATACCTTCTTAATTTCCAAAATGGTTGCAATCCTGTCTGAGATATTGATCTCTTCCAACTCCTCCCTATTCTTTGAATTAAGAACTTTGATAATATCAGTAGCTTAGCTTGGCTTCTCTTGCATTTGATCCTTCTCTTCTTGTATTGTTGTTCTGCACTTGCGGATGAGTTCCTATTGTTCAAATATGATATGAATTGATGGCCATATCTCAGTAATGGACTCATTTATGTTCTCCAAAATATTCTCCTTAGCTTCCCCTAACATTGATGCCATCAGTGTTTCACTCTCCAATTATTTAATTCTAAGTTCCAACCGATGAGTCTTCTGCATTTCCCCTAGATAAAAACTATCATTCTTAATATTTTGTGACTCCATAAGTTGAAACTTCTTATTCAACTTCTCATATGCTTTCTTTTGCGTGGCCAAATCTTAAGCCAGTTGTGCTGGATTAGTTATGTTCAAGGCTGTTAAGGTTTCTGCATCTGCAGAAGATGCCTAAGTTGTTAGAATGAGATCAATATTTACCTGGATTGTTGATTTTTCTTTCAGCAATTCTTCAATCTGTTCTTCCATTTTCCGGATTTGCAGTTTTTTTATCAATAATAAACTTGAGCATCTCTTCCTTTTCAGATTATTTTTGGGCCATTTCTTTCGTCTGTGGGTCTTCAGTCGAGGGTAGCTTAAGTTTCTTTCTCAGAGTAATAATGTTTTCATTTTATTCTTGATGATTTCTTCAGCTCCCTTGCAGTTATGAGGATCATATCCTACTTTCACTACAAGTTCTTCCAAGGTATTTATCTTTTTGTCTTTAGACAAACAGGATAACTTCTCAATTTACAGCTGGGACTGCATATTTGACAGTGTTGCTTCGGACTTTGAGAGAGTGTTTTGGGAAATGTTACCCTAAAATTCTTGGGTTGATGAACCTTCACAGATTAGGGGCATGTCAGTAAAATAAGGACTCACTTAACCAACTTTTACGCTAATAACTAGAATCTACAGGTTGCAGACCTTACCTGGATATCCCTTGGTTGTAGTAGATCCCATGGGGTGCAAACCCCCTGCACCTCTTTGTGCTCCTTAATCTGCAAATCAGCAAAGAACAAACAGAAAATCCTAGTTGTACATCATATATATGTTCTAGATGTTAGTGAAAAGCATGCATAATCTCATAAAAACAATATTAAATGAAAAATTTACGATCATTACACATGTATAAAAGATTATCGACATGTAAACATCGGGAACAAGATCGTACTTTTGTTATTAATGACATGTATAGTAAACAAACATGGAGAGATCACCTGAAATCTGCCACAGCCTTCGAGCATACCATCCTCTGGATCCGTCCAGCCCTAGCCTCTCAATATTTCTTCCAAGAATAGTGCACAATGGATGTCACACAGGGTGGTGAGCATCTCAAGGAAACAAGGGTTTCCTGCAAATATCTGGGAAGTGCGGGAGGCACGGGAATATATCAGACTTGGATAGGGCTGCGATAGCGTATAATATCTATATTTCTCTCTCTCTCCCCTTAGGCCATTCCCTTGAGGGGCTTTTATACTCCCTCAAATTATTTTTTTGAGTTGGGAACAGTTAGGCCACAGGCTGGGGTGGTTAAGTTACTGGAACAACCGTAAACCCCGCCTCTAAAATAGGGAAAATATATATTTTTTAATTTTTAAAATGGCATACGTGGTTCTTTATGTATGGCCTCGTGTGTATATGTAGAAAAGTCTGGTAAGAATCGCGTATGGGTTTTAAGATACTCTTTTTGAGAAATATGTCCAAGTCTGAAGGGAAGGGTTGCCCAAGGCCAATGTATAAGTCATAAAGTATAAGTTGGTGATAGATGATGCTATAACATATGCCCCCTAATATATGAGGTCAGAAGGGGTACATGATGTTCGAAATGTATTATGTGCATAGAAAAAACCTTGCGAGGACTAGAGAGGACTTCAACAGATTTTAGCCTACCAAAAAACCAGTGAGAGAGATCAGAAAGATAGCTCATGTCTGAGGCAGGAATACCCATGCTCAGTGAAAGAAAAGTATGTCTGAATATGAAGTATAGAGCATAAGTATCTCACAACTGAGCATAAGTACCAAATCATAAGTGGTGGAACAAATGGTACAACACGCAACTCGGGAGCCAACATATAAGATGCTACTGTGATGAAACTGCAACATATAAGGGTAGATGGTGTCATTGGAAAAAAACTAAAGAAGCTATCAAAGTGAACCAAAGCATGTTGATGCAAACCCGAGGTCTTTGCTGATCACCATGGCACAATTCTACACAATGGGAATAAATGAGCTGAAGTCGACCATGTGAGAAATCATTTGATTACCGGTCATTGATGTATACCGTTAAAAAATGCGAGACAACCCACCGATAATTATAATGAGTTTCAAGGTACCCCAGTACAATCTATCAAGTGTGAATGAATGATTTGAAGTCAAACACTTTAAATAATCTATCAATCAGGAGGCAATGATGTATCCTCACTATCGATAGCGAAGAGTTTGCCACTGATGACTGCAAACCCTAAGGTACTGAAAAAAGGACTCTAGACCTTATTCCCAGAGCAATGATTCTGAGTTTATGGGAAAATATCTACTGGAAGGAAGGCATTAAGGCATCCCACATCAGTCCAGTGCAAGTGTAACCCGCAGGCCAATATTTCGAAGGAATCGGGCGAAGTAGAGTGAAGTAACCAACCTGAAGTACATTTATGGCATGCACAAGATGAATCTAGTGCATGGAAGAAACCCTCTAAGCCAACCAATAATGAAAGACGACAAAGAGGCAAGATATCCACCGATAGGGTCAAATGGAAATCAAGGTACTGCATGAATCCCAGGTGTGATAATGTAAGATGATGTCGAACATAAGGGAAACCACTCAGTCAAAGACCCATGATGATGATCAAATGTTGAGTACAAGGTCACCTATCAATGATGTAAATAGGGCTAGGTTGTAGCTCTAGATTTACTCTCAGAGCAATATGTCATATTCGATAAGAGACAAACCCACCGGAAAGAAGTCAATGGAGACCTTCTCAAACCAGCATGAGCAAAGGACCAAATATCTGATGTGATAGAACAAGATACTGACAAGACCGGGAAGGCTCACTGAAAAATGAGTCAAGAGTCACCACAGAAAGGCTGACTCAGGTTAACTTCCCTTGAACAAAAGCATGACTCATGTTTGACTATGGCAGAAAATGACAACTTTGTATAAGTTTGTCATGCAGGAGGCATAAACAAACCCTCCATATGATTGGAAGAGATAACCAACCAGGGGATTACTGACTCATTAGACAAGGTTATGGCTTCTCCTAAGTCAAAACTAAAACCATCCCAAATGGAGAAAAAACCTAGCTTTTTTTGTGCTTTGTTCAAGGGCAACACAACTGACACTGTAGCTGCCATCAAATATGGAAGTAATATCCCGTTCCCACTCTTTTTCAAAATATTTAATTTTTTGTCTTTTTCATATTCAAATCCTGAAAAAGAATAAAAGAATGCTATAGTACAATGGATAGAACAAGTGTCGTGACAAAGATGCTCTAGTTCCTAGGATAGGAACAATTCTATGCTTAATGCAAGGTGGCGAAAACTGGTAAGTGACACTTAGAGGAATGTTCCATCCATGGGTAAAGGTGTCAAGTTGCAGAAGCTAAGTGATTGCATGGTTAACTTGTACAGAAGGACATGGTCAAAATATGGCTTAAAAATGAGTCCATATGAAGTCAACTAAACACCAAGATAAACAAGTAGTCAATATGCAATGCAGTAATAAAACTCGACAACATAAGGGAGCCTCAAGGGTAATGAACAGAAAAATGATAGTGCAGAAGAAGAAGAATGAAGCTTCAACGTATAATGCATGGCGGGACTAAAGAGGACTCATGAGCCTATAGAAATTACACAATCAACGACAAATGCTAGCGAGGGACTAACTAGGAAGCCCATGTAAAGGAAGGCTCTATCACCAAGTCATGATTAAAAAATCGACGAGTGAAATGGGTTAAGTACTCATGACATGATGGGATCGACCCTATGGAAAGCGATCAGAATGGAGGCTAGTATGAAAAATGCAACGGAAAGTGAATTCCCTAACATATATGCCAGTTTAAAATCATATACCTACCATGACAGGTCAGCGGTCATTGATCTGAAGGAAAAAAATAGGAAAATATTGCATTCAGTATCATGTACTTGGAAACATACCTTGCCCAACACTTACAAGCCAAACGGTTATACAACCTTAGTCAAATTAAAAAATAAGTACAAAATAAATTTCAAATTCTGGGCACAAATACACCATTTGACTCATATTTGGATCTTTTTCACATTGTAGAAGTGGAGAAGGATCTTTTGGGGAAAAAATTCTCTTCTCAAATCTAGAGAAATCAGCCATCAAATCGTTCCAAATCAGTCAAGTAAGCTCTAAACTCATCCTTTTCATCAATTTCGATCCTGTTTAAGAATTTTTTTTGGAAATTTGACCTTAGAAAATATTTTTTTTGATGAAACCCTCTGCACATATGCGGGTTTGTGTGGACGGACTTGCGTATCATACGCGAATGTGTACAAGCGAGGTCGCGTATACATAGAGAAAAAATTTAAAACTTGAATCTAATCAATCATTTAATGATTTTACGTAGGATGTCCATCAGCTGGAGAGAGCATGAGCATAGTGCAATATATTGACAATGAGGTGATGGAAGATCAAAGTTCGCTAGATATTCTCTGAAATTGCGGATTGCTCAAATTTTTCAAAATGCCCAATATGAAAAGAAATGTACGTTTGCTTCAAATGTTGGTTAATCATTGGGAGCCAGAAGAAGACTGTTTCATAATTGATCAGATGCCACTATGCATAGAAGTGGAAGATATATACTTCATTACTGGACTCCCTCAGAGAAAATACCCAATAGACTTGCATGGAAAGCCTATTGGAGGGCTTACCATAGAGGATTATGTCCAAGTCTACTGTGTAGAGGATGCATAAAAGGTAGGAACTCAGATTCCTATAAGAGATCTGAAGGATTTATACATGAAGATCCTTCTCTTTACCATTGACAGAGTAGCAGGATCACCCTCTTTGCATCAAGATTCACGGACACAAATGAATATAGTAGTAGAATGTCTGATTCATCTCTTTGATTGGTGCACATATTTGCTGAGCAATATGAAAAAACAATTGACTTCAATCCATAAAGAAAAGACTAAAAATTTCGGGTATGGTACAATCTTGCTAACATTCTTCTTCAAGAGGGTCCCAGGGCTTCGGCCAAAGGTCATCTCAACTATCAGTAGCATGAGAGATCCAAGAATAGCTCGATGGGCATATCTGATGAAGAGATTAGGGGGAAGTGAACTTCCCCAGACCACTTGGGATAATGAGTTCTTCCAATGGTGGGAGGAAGAAGTCATTGCAGTGGAAGATTATCCCTATGCTGGGATGGATTTTCGTGCAGATCTAGATTTAGTCCTACCACCTGGTGCAGCATGGGGTACAATAGGTGAGATTGCATTTTTTTTATTTTTGATTATGTGATTTTTTTATTATTTTCTCAAAGTATGAAAGTGAAAAAATATGTTCGATTGGAGTAAAATACCTACAAAATTTTGATGATCATGATGCAGACATGGGACCATTCAGACCTGAGGGATACCCAAGGCACAAGCACTGCAGAGGTGAGGTAGATGTTGAAGACCCTGTCATGAATCTCCATGCAGTACAGAGGAACTTGGAGAGCTTGACTCTCCAGGTGCCTATGGCCGCTATAGAGGACCTACCAGAGGCTATCTAGAGACAGGTGGTAGGAGTACCATGAGACTAGGTGCGGTTATTCCACCATGTAGCGACTGTAATTGTGTTCTATAGGAACACAAATGTTGGGTAGGGACCTGAAGGGTAGATTTATATATATGATCGGATGACTGCAATATTTTCTGATGATAGACATGATCGGGCATAAGCCCTAATTTTGTAGGACATGATGGTCCAAATTTTGTATATTTTTGAACAATCTGACTATATATATATACAACGATTTATATGATGTGATGACTCAAATGTATGATAATGAATGATGTATTTGATATATGTTTAAAATATTGAATAATTAATATGCCAATCAATTACTTGATTAGCCAATAAATCTTCCATCCAATTATCAGCTCGAGGAATATGAATGAATGTTATAAATTGAAATGATCTTTGTAACAAACGTACCCTAAAAAAAAATCGATGTACAAATGGGTCTCAGACTCGATATGTGTTGGTCAACTGCGAAACCACCAGCTGCGAATCCAATAAAACTACTAACGAATCAACACCCAATGATATTGCCTCCGATAGTAGATTAATCACTGCAGTGTATTCTACTACGTTGTTCGAAACAGGACCAATGCAGACACCTCTTGATACTAACAACTGACCGGATGGATAATGGAGTACCCAAGCCATAGAAGCCAAGTTTCAGGTATGTCTACTAGCACCATCGACGAAACCAAAGTGACTTATGCCATCCAATATTACCTGTCAAAGCAGATCAAATTAATCAAAATCACACCAAAAATCAGAAACCCAGATATGTATAAAAACCAAAATATATACAACAAAGAAAGATGTTGGGCCAAATCCTACGCATAATACTTTTTCAAATAGAGCCCACTTCTGGGTTCTTCCATCTCATTTCCATCAAAATCAATCAAGGCATAAGCTCCTTTCTTTAGGACCTTTTTTACGATGAAGGGGCCATACCACATAGATTTGAACTTGCCTGTCCCCAAGGCATCATTCTCTTGGGCATAAAACAGGACAAGGTCACCTTTAGAGAAAACCCTAGGTTTGACTGCCTTCTCGTACTAAGCCCTTACCCATTTCTTATGTGCCTCATTCATCATAGTCGCATCTCGACGCTGCTCATTGAGATGTTCCAGATGAAGGAGGCGTTCTTCGAGACTAAAAGTGTCAGGAAGAAGCTCAACAGCTAAATTAAGAGAGGGCATTTCACACTCAATAGGAAATATAGATTCCAACCCATAAGCCAATTGAAACAGAGTAAAAGAGGTTGCAGTTTTGATTGAAAGCTGGTATTTCCAAAGTGTAGGATACAACATAATATGCCAATTAAATCTAGCTTTATCAATCATCTGTTGAAGAATTGTCTTCAAGGATTTGTTCACGGCTTCAACTTGCCCATTGGCTTGAGGATAGTAAGGAGGCGAATGATCCTACCGGAAACCTAATTTCAGATCCAATTCAGACATCATGCTATTCTGAAAGTGACTTCCATGATCAGTGATAATATATTTGTGAATACCAAAATTAGAAATGACTTGATTGAAGAGGAAAATATTTGTTGTCTCACCGTCATCCCCAAAAGTAGGCATAGCCTTGTGAAGTAGTCTACAACTACGATAATGTACTTGTGACCTTTAGTTGAAGGTGGGTTACAAGTAGTATAATCAATACCCCACTTTGTAAGGGGTCTGACAGTAATGGAAGGAAAGATCGGAGCTGGATGAGTGTGCATATTTCAAGTATAGACCTGACACGGACCAAACCTTTTGACTGATTCCATACAATCTTTGAAAATCGAAGGCCGAACTTATCCTGCATGAAAGATTTATTGGGCTATAGAAATCCCAGATAAATGACCACCACAAGCTCCATTGTGGCAATCATTCAGCACAACCTCAGCCTCTTCGATATTTAAGCAGCGTCTAAGGATCGAATCGACCCCGCGACGATATAAAGTGTCACCAATAATCAAATAACTTTTGGCTAAGTTACGTAACTTTCAACGCTCATCTTTTGAAAAAGTTGAGGGAAAATTCGTAGTCTGGAGATAAACTATGAGATCCCCATACCAAGGATCTTGTGAAGAAATGAGAAAAATATGTTCATCAGGAAATGATTCGTCATAAACAATATCTTCACCACAGGGAAACTCAGAAATCAATTTCGCGAAAACTAATGATTTCTTGGACTTGGCAGGCATAAACTCAAGATAAAATTCCTACAAAATCACAATCCATCGATTTTATTTTCTCCCAATCACTCGCCTACTGAGAAAAAACTGAAATGGATTTAATGCTACCAAAACATAAGTTTTGCGAATAAGAATGTAATGCCTGAGCCATTGAGCAGCATGAACAACTACTAAAGAAATCTTCTCTATCGGAGAAAACTGGAGTTCCGGTCCTACCAAGCTCGACTAAGGTAGTATATAACATGCTCGGAAAGAGCATCATCCTCCTGAACCAGAACCATACCAATGGTAGTGTTGTACCTTAAGAAAGAATTCCTTGGCTATGAAAAGGAATCCGTGCTTAAGACATTATAATTATGTCACAGAAATATTGATCCATGTTTAATCACCTCCGGATTTTAATCATTAAAACTTCAAAATCAAATGCTATAAATGTCCCACAATGCTATTATCTGCTGATATAGAATGAAATGATCAGAAGAAGAATGAAAGGAGAAAGCCCAAAATGATATGATGTTGTACAGAATCTATCATCTCAAACTTTAGAAGAATTATAAGAAATGAACAGTTAAAATGAAGGAGCGCCTATTAAGGGTTTTAAATCTTATTTACACACGTAAAAAGAGACCTACTGCTTCAATACTTCATTTTATTCAAAGACAGGAAATACATTATGTAAACTAGAAGACACATCAATATCAACGAATGTTATAAGCTTGCTTTTCATTCATTAATCACTTGAAATCTCAATACAAAGATCATTGTCTGGAGGTCCAAAAAACCGGAACCCTTGCTCCTCTTCTTACCTTTGCTTTTATGTCTTCCATCTGATCTAACTTCCTAACTACTATGATCAGTTTTAAAACTAATTCTTGGAAATTTTGAAATAAATTAAATTTACAAAATGCTTGTTTTAATATTATATATATAATATATAATATAAAGCCCAAAGTAGGATCTTACTCTATTGCAAGTAAAAAGAAAGAATGGTACATTTTGGGTCCCACCATTACACCCATATGTATTAACGACAAAATCACCCATGGTTTTTGAAAACCAAAAACTGCTTACGGAAGCACTTATAGCAGTTTCTTGAGAAAGATTGAGTGATGCCGTAATGCATCATAACCGTAGATTTTGTAAATAATGGTTTAAAACAAACCATTTTGCAGGGGCACTATCTCTCATAAATTATGTTTATTTTGTGATGCCACAAGACCATTGGATCTGAGCTAGATGATCCAAGTCGTTGATTCAACTTCGATGTTATATGTGGTTTCTTATCTACACAATTGTGAGACTGCTTCAAATTGAGAAGAATCTGCTTGATCCGCAGTCAAAAAATATATATAAAAGAAGTAAAATCTCAGTCACGTTATTTCAGAATCATACTAATCTAGTTCAATCAGTAAACGAACCTAATAGAGCTTGGTAAATATGGTCTTTGAGCGGATAAAATCTCAGCATACGATTCTGCAAATTGTTCTTGCAATGTTTGGCCAAACCTTAAAGCGATCAAGGAGAAAGCCAAGCTAAATTCGATGAGAAGTTATGTATTCCACTGGATCTATTCCTTATGGATCTACAATCTCTTATGTGGACAAAATTGTCAAACACAAATCGAATTTCAGTAGAATGAGTCAAATCCAATTTTAAAAGACGTTTCTGGAAAAACAGACATTTGAAGAATCGTTGAAATCTTTTAAAAATATTTGGATTTCTGGGAACTTTCCTCGTGAAAGTCAATTGGGCATATTCCGTAAAAAACCCACGTCGCGGTGTTTTGAAATTCTCCTTCGTTTTCTCGCAATTTGAAAATCAAAATCATGACCTGGAAGGGTCTGCGTTTTTGTGTAAGTAATTTTTCGCCCTTCAAACGCTTGCCTGATATCTTACACAATTTGACAGATGAATTCATTGCCATCCGTTCAATCCTGAAATTCATAAGCTATTTTGAAATAATACCTTTTCACTCGACAAAGAATTTCACCAATGTGTTCAGATGCATCCTATAAATTTGCAACACTAACCACTCCTTGGAGCACAATATCCATTTCAGAATCACACTTGTGGTAAACAACCCTAGGACAGTCAATTCAGAAAGTTCATTTTGCAAGAGTGACGCATTGGCATATTTTTGTCTCACCTGGCATAAGTGCTACTTTGCACACATTTTGGTTCACAAAGTATTGATTACGGATGATTTCCCAGCATTAAGATATCCAATGAAGCCAACCGATATCGCTTGCTCTTCATACGTGCAAACTGCCTAAGAACTGAAAGAAGTGAACTTTTTCCAAATGAATTTGCAATACCTGCGTGGAAAGCATGAGTAAGATACTCCCGTAAGAGCGCATCAAGCCACCATTTTGTAGCTCGAGAAGTAACAAGGTTACACCTGTTCAGTAAAAAGGATGAGATGTTTTATGTTTGCAATTTTCTTTCAAACGTATTTTCCAACATATCTTCGGCAACAGATGGCATAAGTAGCCAAGTAGAAAATCAGCTCTACCAATCTTTGATTTTGCTATTAAACCTTATTTAGAACATAAAGCCAATATATGGTGACAATATTCGGACTTTAATTTAACATCATTAGGACCAGAGGCATCTAAAATGAAAGGGACAAGCACAATCTCAACGCTTTCTGTAGTAGCTTCTGGAGCTAATATTTTTCTTTGAATTGATCCAACAATATGGAGTTCATCTAAAATAGCTGCTTATTAGCAATGCTGCTATTTTATGATATGATTCTTTTAAAACCTAAGCTTGCCATGTGAGCTATTATATCAAAAATCTTAAGCCATAAGACTCTTCCAAACTCTTAATGTAAAGAGGTAATACCATCTCCACAACTTCAGGCCTTTATAGCAGAAGTGTTATGTCAGCTAACAATTGTATCACATTCAACTGGACTATAGAGACATCCTACTTCTCTTTTCCCCATTTTAATCTGCTGATACATTTAGAAATATATTTTAAGCTTATGATTAACAGCTTGAACATGTTCGAGTTCATCTTAATTTCTAGTAATAATTCATCAACAACCTTGAATTGCTAAGAAAATCTCTCGAGTTTGGTTGAGAGATATTATGCTACAACATCTGGCTCCAATTGGGGACAACACTTTGGTAGCAAAGTGTTGAGAACTTGTAGATCAGTAGCCTTTATTGGGCATGGAGTCGAGTCAAACTGAATTTTCTCTCAATCCAAAATCTCTGAAAATTTCAAAACTTCTCTGAAACCTCTTTCTTCTAGGATCTTTATTTTTAAACTGAAAAATTCTAAAGTAGAAATACTGCAACTGGAAATGATCAACTCGTGAGCTTATTTATGTACATCTCCTATATATATAAGCATGGTTGAACTTAATCAAGTGAATTCAACCTTCCAATAGAACCAATCCAACATCTGCTTGTTAGATTTAATACCTTCGTACTGCTGAAATTTAAAAATCAAAACAGGAATGTACCATGAAAATTTTTCATATACAAAACTTTGTACATACCCTTGCATAAAAGCTTGTTGCTGACACAAGAAATTTGCCATATATTCAGCAACTGGATCATAGAACTCATGAAATAAAATTTTGGCCACCTTCTTTTTTTGAACATTTTGCTGATGTAGACTTCTTTGAACATGGCAGTTTCCTTCATTTTTTGACTTTTCAATTAGGAACTGTGTGTTAGGAACTTGACTTCCATTTTCTGTAGGCAGTCATCTAGGCTGAAAATATAAATCCAAGGTTTGCTCTCCATAATGCTGATGTTCTTCGTATAACATCAATTCTTGACGAAAATTTTCCTCCTCTTGCAAACATGTTTGAGAAACTGCACTATTTTCCTCGCTATTCACAAAATTATTGCAATGATCTTCCATGCTTTCATAGTGTTGTTCAGTTGTTGCAACGAAGTTTTGACTAGAATCTTCAGAATGATTAGATTCTTGTCTTTCAACAATACAGGAACCTTTTGACACTTTTTGGAAATCCTTATTCACCTCTGAATTTACATTCTCTTGTAAAGAAATTCCAATGTTTTCTTCACAGACCCTCTTGTCTTCGACAAAACTTGTTCTTTCTACATCACAGGAAAAATTTCTACAAGCCCACACATTATCTTCGATTTCTTGTGCATAAAGAAACATCATCGTCAGAATGCGAGGCTCTCTCCTTGAGATAAAAGGCCAAGACAATAGAAAGGGCCTTCAAATAGTAAACCATAGCTGCTGCTTCTGGAGGTCGAATTTCTTTTGGCATGCTGAAATAAATTTTTTGATACCTCCTATTAAACTTAGAAATTGATTCATTTCTTTACCTCCGGATAGAATATAATTCCAAGAGGTACTTTTAATATGACTTATTCTCGCCCCAATATGTAATAAATATATCTTGAAGATCTTGCCAGGAATTAATTGAACTTGCTTCCAAACACTAGAACCATTGCTGAGCATCCTGCTTTAAAGAATTAAAAAACATCCTTAAAGCTACGTCTTCATAAATAATTTGAAATTTGTCCAGAAAGTACTCAAATTCCAAGATATGTAGTTTAGCTGAAATGTCCTGCTCCTTCCCGGAGAAACATGGCAAGGACTTGAATCCTTTTGAAGGATATTGATGGAGAATGGCGGGCAGCTTCAGGGGTTTAAATATTTCTTTGTTTTTGAACTGAGGCAAAATATTATCATCCAAAGATGGTGAATCATCACCTTTATGCCCAGACTGTGATTGATTATCTTTCGGGATTGTAATACAACAATCATCCCTCCTTTCATATTTAGGAGATACACTTGTGTCAAGATCTATAATACAAGCAGAAGAAAAATCATCTTTTTCCAATAATGAATCTACATTTTGGGTCTTATAATCTTCTGAGAAAATAAAGCAAGAAACAATCCTTTTAATATAAAAGGGAAAATAGACCACTAAACTGACAGTAAAAAATAGAACCTCCTTTAAAAAACGGAAATTATGATACATGTTTTTTCCATGACACTTTCTCATCTTCTTGCTAGAAAAATTCTTCATCTAATGAAACCTTCATCAGTGGAGTCGCCAGGTGAATAAAAAACAACCAAACTTCAGATCTGAATCTTGTTCACCATCAAGAGTAAGGGATTATGAAACCTTCTGCTGCAAGGTATTTGACCTCGCGTTTGGCTTTTTGAAAATGAGAATTCTGTAAAAATTAAACATAGTTGAGTACTTCCTCCTCGTTGAACAACCAGAGGAAATAGAAAGAAAACCCAGGGAAATGAACTTCGCTTCTTCGATCCTCGGCAACGATGCCAATTTATGTTGTACCTTAAGAAACAGTTCCTTGGTTGTGAAAAGGAATCCGTGCTTAAGAAATTATAATTATGTCACAGAAATATTGATCCATGTTTAATCACCTCTAGATTTTAATCATTAAACCTTCAAAATCAAATGCTATAAATGTCCCACAATGCTATTATCTGCTGATATAGAATGAAATGATCAGAAGAAGAATGAAAGGAAAAAGCCCAAAATGATATGCTGTTGTACAGAATCTATCATCTCAAACTTTAGAAGAATTATAAGAAATGAACAGTTAAAATGAAGGAGTGCCTATTAAGGGTTTTAACTCTTATTTACACACGTAAAAAGAGACTTGCTGCTTCAATACTTCATTTTATTCAAAGACAGGAAACACATTATGTAAACTAGAAGACACGTCAATATCAACGAATGCTAGAAGCTTGCTTTTCATTCATTAATCACTTGAAATCTCAATACAAATATCACTGTCTGGAGGTCCAAAAAACCAGAACCCTTGCTCCTCTTCTTACCTCTGCATTTATGTCTGCCATCTGATCTAACTTCCTAACTACTATGATCAGTTTTAAAACTGATTCTTGGAAATTTTGAAATAAATTAAATTTACAAAATGCTTGTTTTAATATTATATATATAATATATAATATAAAACCCAAAGTAGGATCTTACTCTATTGCAAGTAAAAATAAAGAATGGTACATTTTTGGTCCCACCATTACACCCATATGTATTAACGACAAAATCACCCATGGTTTTTGAAAACCAAAAACTGCTTATGGAAGCACTTATAGCAGTTTCTTGAGAAAGATTGAGTGATGCCGTAATGCATCATAACCGTAGATTTTGTAAATAATGGTTTAAAACAAACCATTTTGCGGGGGCACTATCTCTCATAAATTCTGTTTAGTTTGTGATGCCGCAAGACCATTGGATCTGAGCTGGATGATCCAAGTCATTGATTCAACTTCGATGTTATATGTGGTTGCTTCCCTACGCAATTGTGAGACTGCTTCAAATTGAGAAGACTCTGCTTGATTCGTAGTCAAAAAATATATATAAAAGAAGTAAAAGCTCAGTCACATTATTTCATAATCATACTACTCTGGTTCAATCAGTAAACGAACCCAATAGAGCTTGGTAAATATGGTCTTTGAGCGGATAAAATCTCAGCATACGATTCTGCAAATTGTTCTTGCAATGTTTGACCAAACCTTAAAGCGATCAAGGAGAAAGCCAAGCTAAAGTCGATGAGTAGTTATGTATTCCACTGGATCTGTTCCTTATGGATCTACAATCTCTTATGTGGACAAAATTGTCAAACACAAATCGAATTTCAGTAGAATGAGTCAAATCCAATTTTAAAAGACGTTTATGGAAAAACAAACATTTGAAGAATCGTTGAAAGCTCTTAAAAATATTTGGATTTCTGGGCAATTTCTTCGCGGAAGTCAATTGGGCATATTCCGCAAAAAACCCACGTCGCGGTTTTTTGAAATTCTCATCCGTTTGCTCACAATTTGAAAATGAAAATCATGACCTAGAAGGGTCTGCGTTTTTGTGTAAGTAAATTTTCGCCCTTCAAACGCTTGCCTGATATCTTACACAATTTGACAGATGAATTCATTGCCATCCGTTCAATCCTGCAATTCATAAGCTCTTTTGAAATAATCCCTTTTCACTCGACAAAGAATTTCACCAATGTGTTCAGATGCATCCTATAAATTTGCAACACGAACCACTCCTTGGAGCACAATATCTGTTTCAGAATCACGCTTGTGGTAAACAACCCCAGGACAGTCAATTCAGAAAGTGCATTTTACAAGAGTGGCGCATTGGCATATTTTTGTCTCACCTGGCATAAGTGCTACTTTGCACACATTTTGGTTCATAAAGTATTGATTACGGATGATTTCCCAACATTAAGATATCCAATGAAGCCAACCGATATCGCTTTCTCTTCATACGTGCAAACTGCCTAAGAACTGAAAGAAGTGAAATTTTTCCAAATGAATTTGCAATACCTGCGTGGAAAGAATGAGTAAGATACTCCCGTAAGAGCGCATGAAGCCACCATTTTGTAGCTCAAGCAGTAACAAGGTTACACCTGTTTAGTAAAAATGATGAGATGTTTTATGTTTGCAATTTTCTTTCAAACATATTTTCCAACATATCTTCGGCAACAGATGGCATAAGTAGCCAAGTAGCAAATCAACTCTACCAATCTTTGATTCTGCTATTAAACCTTATTTAGAACATAAAGCCAATATACGGTGACGATAGTCAGACTTTAATTTAGCATCATTAGGACTAGAGGAATCTAAAATGAAAGTGACAGGCACAATCTCAACGCTTTCTGTAGTAGGTTCTGGAGCTAATGTTTTGCTTTGAATTGATCCAACAATAGGGAGTTCGTCTAAAACAGCTGCTTATTAGCAATGCTACTGATTTATGATATGATTCTTTTAAAACCTAAGCTTGCCATGTGAGCTATTATATCAAAAACTTTAAGCCATAAGACTCTTCCAAACTCTTAATGTAAAGAGGTAATACCATCTCCACAACTTCAGGCCTTTATAGCAGAAGTGTTATGTCAGCTAACAATTGTATCACATTCAACTGGACTATAGAGACGTCCTACTTCTCTTTTCCCCATTTTAATCTGCTGATACATTAGCAATATATTTTGAGCTTGTGATTAATAACTTGAACATGTTCGAGTTCATCTTAATTTCTAGTAATAATTCGTCAACAACCTTGAATTGCTAAGAAAATCTCTCGAGTTTGGTTGAGAGATATTATGCTACAACAGGTAGCTGATTCTGCCACCGCGAGATATAGGAGGAAATCCCTGCTATAATCAGGTGGACTCAGTAAAGGAGCAGAGGTTGATGCTTTTTTCAAAGCATCGAACGAGCTTTGATCAAAGTCATCCCAAAAAACTGGAACTCTTTTCTTTAATAATCTCATAAATCCTTTCGTAATCTCGTCATAATTTATGATGAATCTCCATAGAAAATTAGCTTTTCCTTGTAGACTTTGAAGTTGACGAATTGAAGACGGGGGATGCAACTGAAGTATTGCCTCAAACTTGAAGGGGTCTACCCTAATCCCTTCCGTATACACAATGAATCCCAACAACCGACCGTATGTGATAGTGAAAACACACTTGTTCAGATTCAACTAGATTTTATAATGCCGACATTGTTCAAAACCTTGACAGAGGTGAGAAGTATTATCAATTCTCTTACGAGAACAAGCAGCTAAATCATACAAATATGCCTTGATAATATGTTTGATGTCGTGGAAGGAATAAGACACAGCCCGCTAAAAAGTAGCTCCAACATTTTTTAGGCCAAAAGGCATTTGATTCTAAGCAAAGGCACCCCATGGACAAATAAATGCAGTCTTATGATGATCTTCAGGATAGATAGTAATTAGGTTATATCTAGAGAAACCGTCCATGAAGGAGAAAATCTCATTCCTTGCACACTCATCGATAATTTGATCTATAAATGGTGTGGGGTAGTTATCTTTAGGACATGCTTTATTTAGGTCCTGGAAATCGATGCAAACTTGAATCGTTCCTTGTTTCTTGTCCACAGGAACTGGATTTGAAACCTACTCAATTAAAGGAAGAGGGTAAATAAACCCTACCTTAAGTAGCTTCTCCACCTCAGCTTTGATAGCTGTTTCCTTCCTAGGGTTGACCGGATGAAGCTTTTGCCTGATAGGCTTATCATTTTCGTATACCTTGATCTAATGTTAGACAATAGATGGATCTATACTAGGCGTTTCCTCATAAGACCTAGGTAATTTTGAATCTCTTTAGGGGAACACTCGGCACTGATGAAGACATTCTCTATAATGTTGTGATCTCTGGATATGTTCATTGGGATAGTAGGAGAAATCACAACCATGTTTCCTTCAACAAAAACCTGTGCTAGTGCTAAAGGGTTCAAGACTGGCTGAACAAGACCAGAACACTGAGGGCTAGGAAAACTTGATTCAACTTCGCACAAGTCCGGTAGAAAGTAATACTGATGATGCAAATCATCCCACGGTCTCTCCACACCAGCCATTGCTTCTAGGATTTCCTCTTCAGATGGAAGAGTGGTATCAAGGAAATCATGAGCTGAAGATGAACTGAGAGTTCAAGCCGGAGCCACATCTCCATCCTGTTCCTCTATCGAAAGAGAATTTGGAATGGAATCTACAAAGTCAACAATAGAGCTATAAGAAATCTCAACTTCAAACATAGGAAATTCCATTCCACACACTTGACCTTCTTCTAATGTGGAGGTAGGAGAAGGTAAGGTCTAGAGGTCCGAAAAATAATGAGTTCTGAAGAAATCTCTTCGAATAGGAGCCCTGGAGGATGAAATAGCATTGATATGAACCAAAGGAGGCGGAAGATAAAAAGTAACCATAAAGGAAGTGTACATTCCAACCCCTAGATTCTCAACAAGTGGCTTGGTATCCTTTACCAAAGGAATGGTTGAGTCGGAAGATGCATTCGGATCTACAGGAGAACAATCCAGTTGGTCAACTATGACAATTATCCCTTCGTGAGGGAAAAAAACAATACAAAATAATGAAGATGCAATGGCATCCATCTCATAAATCCAGTTTCGCCCCAACAGAAGGTTATAGTCTAATTAAGCTTGCATCGACTATCTCAAATTCAAAATTAACAGTCTTGCCCCGAACACAGATGGGTAAAGCTGGAAAATAACCATGTGCCCTGTGAGAATGACCATCAAATGGAGTCATAAGAGTGGCTGAAGGAACAACTGCGGGAGATCCAATACCCTTCCAGCATGCAAGATACATTACACACGTGGAAGCGCCCTCATCCACAACTATTCGAAAGATATTGAATTTCCAATAAGTCGATCTGATATGGAAGGCCATATGTTGAAGAAGTCTCTTTTTAAAATTCGACATATCAAATGTGATCATAAGAGAATTATTTGGATGAACAACCCCAATAGCAGTGAGCAAAGAACTCCGTTGGGCCGGACAAGGCTGGAGCACCTCCAACGCAAACATGGCACAAGTACTTTTTGCCAGATCTTCTACAATTGAGTAGTTTTGGGTAGCCTTGGCATTAGAATTTATTGTCGTACATTTTGAGGATGTTTTCGACATCCGATGTATAGGCTCAATAGTAGGCCTCGTAATATGAAGTGGCTCATTACTATCACGAGCACCCTTGGCTTTTGAAGAATAAGCATCGCCATAGTCATGAGATCTCGTAGCAATATCTACTTTAGTACTCATCATGTATATGTTTGATGTATTCTCCCCTTCCTGGCCGCCCCTAGAGGGAGCCCCCAGTATTTGGACTCGTGCCAGAAAGTAATTGCTGCCCTTGGGGAAAAGGGTTTGTTAGCACAGCCTAGGAACTAGAAGAACCTTGTTGAGCTACCAAGCGATGCACATCTTGAATTTTAGGGCAAAGGTGCATAAGATGATCTCCAGTGCACAATTTGCATGGAAATTTCGCTTTATTTTTATTATCCTTTTTACCCTCTCCAACATGATCGTTGGATTTGTTTGGATTCCCCTTCCCATCCTTGTCCTTTTTCTTCTTATTCCATCCCTTCTTCCTCCCATTCGATTGTTGATTTTCTTTGGGGTTGGAATTTTGGACAACATTAATTTCCAAGGACTTGGAAGGAGTTGACACTGAAGGCACAACCTGACCAGAAGAAGCAGATTGTATGGAAAACTGCTACAATTGACTTAGTAGGTTAGTTGTATCGCTATCAATCGAACCGATAAGCCCATCACCATGAGGACTAGGTTTAGTTTTGGCTAAGTCCAACTTGGTCTGAGGAGCATCCGACAAAATTTTTTTAAGGACTCCTGACTAAGAATAAATCAGTTCTAACTGTTGAGCCCTAAAAATATCGTGCTCTTCAGAAAATACCCCTGAAAAGTATACATCCTTAGAAATTTCTGGCTGCAAATATTTCAAAAACCATTCAAGAAGGAATTCATTCGGGACTGGCACTTTAATGACCCTCTTCCTTATTCGTCATTCCTGAATATGATAAAAAATGTGAGTTGCCTTATCCTGCTGAAAAATTGGCCAGGAGGTCAGTCCCAGCATCATAACGGACAGGCAACTAAAAATGATTTAAGAACATGGTATCTGACTCTTCAAAAGTAGAAAAAATGCCCCCAGTAAACTCTATGTACCATTTGGCCACATTTCCAGTTAAGGTTCTTCGAAATAATCTCAACCTAATTGAATCATCAGTCAGGGAGTTCGAGGAACACCATAAATGGAAAGTTGTAATATGATCTGCCGGATCCTCACCAGTTTTCCCTTCAAACTTTGGAATGTCTGAGGGGAGCTTGGTGGGGGACCGAAGGCCAACCCGGACTATATCGAATAGGATTGTTAGTCAATTTTGATAGATCTGGCAAGTTTAACGTTGCCAGAAATGGTAAGCGAGGAGGAGCCTGGGAATTCCATCCCCCATAGTAAAGATTCCCCACTTTCTGAAAAGAATAACCTGGATTTGTTGAGGCACCAGGTTGCCAGATGTTGTTCATAGAAAATTTCAGGCCATAATAAAATCCTTGTGACCCAACATTCATAGAAGGACCCCCTCCCAACATAGAGTTACTATACACAGGAAAATTCCCTCCAACTGAGGTATTGAATGGAGAAGAGACCCCTTGGTAAGGGTTCCAAGAATTTAAAAATGGAGAAAAAGCCTGAGAAGTACTCGATGAAGGGAAAGGAACAATCCCTTGCTGACCAGCGAAAAACTGACTCCCTACTCCTAACGTTGTAAAAACAGGGTTCCATCCCGAAAAGACATTAGAACTCTAACCTCCAGAAAAAGGATTGAAACCATGACTCTGAGACGTAAAACGTAAATATCCTAAGGAAGGGGTTGAATAAGGGATATGCCCACTTCCAAAGGGGAACCCTTGAAATGAAGCTGATCCACCAGCCATATAAAGTATGGGCGTGGAGACAGCTGAAGCAGCAGAAAAGGAGAAATAAGGAATTTCACTAGTGGGCATTCGATAAGAAAAGGGACTAGATTGAGAAGCATGTGCTTGGGTGTTTCCAGAGCCAACCACAACAACACTAGAAGTGATTGTCGATATAGCAATAGTTCCCCCTCCTTCAACTGAAAGAGGAGTCTGAACACTTGTAGTGTTCACAGCCAAAACTATGTTCCCAGTCGTGGCCATCGAAAGAAAGGGATATGATGGAAAAGGACTAGCTGGTCTCTGAGACTCAGGCCCAATGTATTGAATAACATGAGGATAACTAGCAGGAAGAGGAGACCGAAGAGACTCAGTAGGCTGAGGGACTTACTCTATTTCTACTTCTTCTGCTAGAAATAAAAATCTAGAGATGAGTGGAGCACTCCTCTCTATACTGACACCGATACCAGAACTACCCACAGAAACAAAAAGCCCCAACAGAGGATCTCTCTCTGCTGCGTTCGGAACCACCGGGTGAAAATCACCCACCGAATTACTCCTACATCTTCTTGAAGAAGGCTCGTCACTCACGGGAGATAACCCACGAAGCCTCCTCAATCGACGAGGCGATCGGTCAGCCACTTAAGATATTAATTTTAGACTCAAAAAATATATGAAGCTAAGAAATATAGGAGAAAAGAGCACACTCTAAGAAGTTCCTAAGATACAGCCAGACAAGTAGCTCTCAGGTATTTCTGCTCTGGGTGATTAGGACCAGACACCAAAATATAAGAAACAGAAATAATAAGACCTTCTGAAAATAGTCTGGGGTAATTATGCCCTAATAGCGAAGGTAAAAAAAAAAATTACGCTGACCTCCTAACAACAACCTTTGTCGATGAAAGTCCCCGAGCTTCACAAGGGCACCTTCCAGAAGTACTGATGGAAGTGATGCAACGTTTGTCTCAGGTACCACGGGTATTCCCCCCCCGCAGTCACTTGTGCGATCCCTAGGATAGGCAACTAAGGGCACCAATATATATCGACAACTGGGTGGAATGGTCTTAGGTCAAGATTCAAAAAATAGGAGAAGGCGTATATCTCTTCTCTGCGTGTACTATCCCTCGCACTTGACTCTCTGGAGGAGAGCTTTCCTAGTCCACTTAACGGTGTTGGATTTAACTCTTTAATAAAATTTCTATGTTTAACAATTTGAGCGGCCTTGGAGAGTTAACTCTCAACTCACCTAATCCAAGGCTCTACAACCTAGCTAGTTGGTATATGATTAATGAAAATGATACAAAAAATTATAGTTTCTTTTAATAATATCGCTTGTTTTAAATTAGTTGTTACTTAAGTCAAGGGTACACGGAAGTGAAACTGATGGTGTTTTATGATGCAGAAGAAATCAATGAAAACCTAGTTACATGCAGATGCAACAATTTCCTTTCGATGAAAAGTGATCTCTACATGGGTTCTATGAAACAAATAAGCAAAAAACTTTGTTTTTTCGTTTCAGAAACTCACACTTCACATGATCCAGAAAGTTATGAAAAAGACTAAAATTCTCAAATGCACTTAATGCAAACTTCCAATGATATGAAAATCCTAAGATGCTAACTCTAAAGAAGTGAAAAAGAGTCTCTAGAAATATAATGGCTCGATCACTTTTTGATATAAAAACAAGGCTAGTTCCAAACAAAACTCCTATGCATACGAATGCCAAAATTCACTTGATACAAAAAAGAGAAATCAAGGAAATACTTCCTTCAAAATCAAGCCAAGAACCAAATAATAGAAACCAACCAAAATCTTCAAAAGATATAATTAAAATGTGAAAACAAACTCAAAGAAAAAGCTACGGAAAACAGAAAATGTTTTTGGGCTTTTAACTTATAGTGGAAGAAAAGAGATTTCAAGAAGACAAGAAAAAAAATACCCAAGAACTGGAATCAACAAAAATGAGTCTCAACAAGGGCTTCAAAGTGCTCAAGCCAACTATGCTACTTTCGTAGTGGGACTTAAATGACCAAAGAGAGACGCGAAACTCAATCAATTGATTTAGCACAGCAGCACAATCTTGCAATGAACAACAACTCAAAAAACCAAAAAGAGATTCTTCAAGATTCGCAACAAGACAAGTCTAAGAAATCAATAAAACCAAGATAGACCAAGGAGGCAAAAACCACAAGTGATGCAATTCATAGGGCCAAGAAGAGCAAACAAGCACTAGGCTCACTGTTCTGAATGGTCAGAAGAGCCAGGAACTTTAGGAAAAGGTCTTGGTGCTTCAGCCGCAATTGCAATCACAGAAAACAGGAAATTCACCAAATGGCTAGGTTTTCAAAAAAATAAGAGAGAAATGGATATGAAATCACCATAAACACAGTCTAGAGACCTTAAAGACACCACATGAATGGTTAAACTCAGACAGAAAATACTACAAAGGCTGAAGACTCAAATTTTCAAAATTTTCTAGCCATACGCGGTCTTTTAGTATGCAACTAGCATATACACGAGTGTAACCAAGGAAACTCACGTATATGCGGGTCCCTTTGGAAGATGCAAGAGGTATACGTGACTACGTAGAGACTAAGCTGCGTATGGAAAAAAAGATAATTGAAAAATAAAAAAGCCAAGCATGTTCAAGAAACCAGGTCTTCTGTCTGATTGAAAAAAGACTTACTAGAGTGTAAAAAGTTATAAAACTTGTCAGGAACCTACAAGATAGATAAAACAACCCAAACGGGAGATCACAAGAATGTGGTCCCCAACGAAGGCACCATTTATATTTCAGGAAATGTTACCCTAAAGGTCCTGGGTTGATGAACCTTCACAGATCAGGGACATGTCATTACAAGAAGGACTCACTTAACCAACTTTTATGCTAATAACTAGAATCTATAGGTTGCAGACCTTACACGAATATCCCTCGGTTGTAGTATATCCCGCAGGGTGCAACCCCCCTGTAACTCTTTGTGCTTCTTAATATTTAAGTCAACAAATAATGAACACAAAATCCTAGTTTTACAACATATATATGTTCTAGATGTTAGTGAAAAGCATGCATAATCTCATAAAAACAATATTAAATGAACAATTTACGATAATTACACATGTATAAAATATTATTGACACATAAACATCAAGAACAAGATGGTACTTCTGTTATTAATGACATGTACAGTAAACAAATATGGAGAGATCACCTGAAATATGCCACAACCTTCGAGCATGTTGTCCTCTGGATCTGTCCAACCCTAGCCTCCCAAGATTTCTTCCAAGAATAGTGCACAATGGATGTCATATAGGGTGGTGAGCATCTCAAGGAAACAGGGGTTTCCTGCAAATATCTGGGAAGAGCAGGAGGCACGGGAAAATATCAAACTTGGATAGGGCTCCAACAGCGTATAATATCTATATTTCTCTCTCTCTCCCCTTAGGCCATTCCCTTGAGGGGCTTTTATAATCCCTCAAATTAGTTTTTTGAGTTGGGAACAGTTAGGCCACGGGCTGGGGTGGTTAAGTTACTGGAACAACCGTAAACCCTACCTCTAAAATAGGGAATATATCTATCTATCTATCTATATATATATATATATATATATATATATATATATATATATATATATATAATGTTTAAAATGACATATGTGGTTCTCTAAGTATAGCCTTGTGTGTATACGTGAAAAAGTATGGGAAGAGTCGTGTATGGGTTTTAAGATACTGTTTTTTGAGAAATATGTCCAAGTATGAAGGGAAGGGTTTCCCAAGGCCAATGTATAAGTCATCAAGTACAAGTTGGTGATAAATGATGCTATAACAAAGAGACATAAAAGTTGTAGTCATGGTTTAAAATAACATCTCTCCTGACTGCCTGTGCATATCCATCTGGTCAATAGGATATATGTGTCTTGCATCAAATGAGAAGATAGTATTCTTGTAGTCATCCTGTGTTTTTGGGAATGGCACTGTTGCTTGCAGAATGGCCATCTTCATCCTTCTTTTCTCACCGTCAAAGGTAGTGAGGAGTCTATGTTGAGATGTAGATGTCTGCTTCCAAAATTTGATGTAGACATCTTATTTTAGTGCTTCATTCTTTTGCTTGATTTCTAGGAACTTGGAGAAAATATTCTGTTCTTTTGAAGAGATGGCCTCTGAATTCTAGATGATCTCTAGTGGCTCTCTGATAGGTGATTCTGATGGAGGAGTTTGAGGAACACTAGCAGATATGGAGACTTTAGTATCTCCTAAATCTATGATATCTGGCTATCTCTCTTCCGAAAGTAAGGAAGGAGTGAACTTGGGGCTCTTATGTTGTGAGTTGAATTCTTCCCTAAGTCCCTTCGCATGGGGTGTCTCTTCTCTAACCATTTTTTGATGTTTACTTTTAGGTACTGTTGTTTTCACATTTGAAGTGGAGATGGCTTTCTCATCTACTTCTTGTAAAGTACCTTCTACCCATTCATTCTGGTTAATGTACTTCTCTATTTATTCTTTTAAGGTATGGGTGTAAGGTGTTGCCTTGAGTTCAAACCCCAGAGAAAGATTGGCTGCTCTGATATTACAAATGAAAGATCCAACATTGGCCTTTAGCTTAAACTGGGCTTTCCTCTTTCGTGAAACAAAGTGCACTTCATCCATACTTGTCATTTTCCTGATGTACTCTAAAGAGAAGACCCTCATAGGCACATACTTTGGGATTTTGTATGGTGCAAGTTCACAACCATAAACTCTGATCTCTGAGTAATTATTGCACAAATACCAATCCATAGTCTTTTCTTGTTCACTGAGGTGCAGGGTTCTTTTGATGTCTTCTCCAATCCTAGGCTCTGATTGGCTGGTAAGGAATTCCTTGACTAGATGAATGAATGAGTCTATAAAATCTGAAAAATAAGTGGCCTTTGCCGAAGCTCTGACCAATTATGTCCAATGAATCACTGATTGATTCACTCCTTGAGCATCCTGCTTGTTGAGATGAATGGGAAACATATATACCTGTTGAAAAAAAATCATGTGAATGTGTTAGCCATTAGTAATTTTCACCTGTTTTAGATGACTAAATGCTTTGTCTCAGATTTCTACAAATCAAACTCCAAATAATCATTGTGTCTTCTAGAAATCTCCTCAAAAAGAAATTTCCCCTATTCCTCCCATTTTGTCTACTATGGTCAACCTATCATCCTATGAGACCCCATATTGGACTATTGTCCCTTAATCTATCCATTATTTCTACTTTTGTCTATAGCCCTCTACCTCTGATGCCGAAGCCCTCTTATCTCACATTTTGTTTGGCCAGGTTAAAACCAATTTTTTCTCCTTTTCACAAACGCCTCAAGCACTATTGGTATCAAAAGTCTGTCTAGAAAGCCCTTCACAGTAATAAGGATGTCTAGCTATATAGGATGATGCTGCATAAGTAGAATGTCTAAACCCTATATCTTCATTCAAAACCTTGGTTCAAACTTTCAGTGAAAAGCCCATTCTAAGACCTTGCAAATAATTCAATTAGGTTTTCCTAGGTCATGCGCCATCATGATTCTCATTCCATTTTTTACACAAGAAGTCAAAGATGAGTTCAAAAGAGCACTTAAGAAATTTCCAAAGGGTGCCCTCCTGGTCCAACAGAAAAATCTACAAAGAATAGGCTATCATATCCCAGCATTTCTACAGGAATGCCTTGAAGATTAGTCTAAAGCAGAATAGAGCGAAACAAGGACACCTACGAAAGTTCATGAAGTCATTGGAAATTTATAAAGTCCTGATAGTGGAGGCTACGGGGAAAAAAAAAAAAAAAGTTCATTTACAGTTGATGAAAGGTACACCAAGCTGAAGGCTACAGGGAAGGTTTTTATCTCATAAAAATAAGTAAGATACTGCTCATCCAAAAGTCAGTGCAGAGCTCAGAAAGTCAGTAACATATGAAGCATGGCGCATTTTTCAGTAAAAAGATCATTGTGGAGTTTTTGGTCCTCGAGCATGAAACTGGTGGAGGGACAACTTCCCTTTGCCACACTCCTGCAAAAAGACAAAAAGCTATCAAATGTGCCATGAAGGGAAGGGAAAAAACTAAGACTAGTATCAAAAAAGTCAATCACACTCATAAAGATAGGAATACGTGTATTTCTGTTAAGAATGGAGAAACATGAGTGGTTTTACTAAATAGTCGAAAAGTAGTTGGGCTACAAAAGCTACAGAGACTCCTCAAATAAATCAGTGGAAAATTTGTTGAGAAAAAGTAATCAATTCAGAAAGATGATTTCTTTGAAGACTTAGAAGATAGCTTTTTTTATCTTACTGAATATCCCCAAAAATAAAAAATTGGGATAATCAGCAAATAGGCATGATAAGTAGAAATAAGCACCTCCTTCATCAACAACAGAGGGTGTAAAAAGGAATTCCTAGGCTATTTTCTAAGATTGGGTAAAAGAGAACAAACTTCACTAAGTCAAAAGATGAAATATGATTGTCAAAAAGGTCAAAGAATGAGGTATTTGGCACTGTAGGTCACCTCAGTCAAAGAAACAAAACAAGTTCAACATGAGTTTTCTCACATAAAAGTAGTCAAAACCATTTTCGCAAGGCCTAAAGAAAGTAGATATAGCTTTAAATCATTCTGCACGGGGCCAAAGAAAAGATGAGTCATTAGGGATCTAGCAAATTTCCCAAGCTGCAAAAGAATTAGTGGTTAAAGGACAGTAGAGGGACCGATAGAAGGATAAAAATGACTAAAAGACTGAAAAAACAGTAAAAGGGAGACAAATAGAAAGGTACAAATAAAACTTTAGGAAAGATGGTTTTGAGGTTTAAATTATTTCAAAGGAATGGTATAAATAACTTCAACAACTTTTTTCCCCCTCATTTCGACTTTGGTAAAACATAGTGCAATTTTTCCGGTTTTAGAAAGCATCCTCAGGCAGAGTTTCACAGGTGCTGCGTGCCTATAGGTGGACATTGTGCACCTGTATCTGCCACCAGTTTTATTTTCCACTGGGCGATGTGCGCCTGTAGATAGGCCCTGCACCTTTCTAGTTCCACTCGACGTGCAGGAGCTGCTGCCCCGACGCCCAGACTCCTGTGCAGTCGTGCCCCAACGGTGCTGCGCTCCGGCAGTTTTCTTCACTGCCCAACTACACGTGTAGGCAGCGCCTAACGCCCACAACGTTGCGCTCTTGCAACTGTTGTTGTCGCCCGACTCAAGCGTCCAGCTCTCGCCCGGGCCACGACGCTGCGCGCTTGTCACTGCCACCGTCACTCGTTTCTGAGTGCAGCACTGACCAAGTGCTACACTATGGACACTGCCTCCATCGCCCGACTCGAACGTGCAACTCTCTCTCGCTGACGACGCTATGCGTTGACAACTACTCCCATCACCGAGGTGCTGCACTCCTGGCGTAAAAGCGCAGCACTGCCCAGAAACCTACAGAAGTGCCAGATTTTCCCATAACAGCTCACAATTTTCATTTTTTGCTATGGAAGACAATTTCAAAGGTATTTTTCCTAAAAATACCATCTCCACATGATTTTGAAAATGGTAAAAATTTCCAGTAAACTCTAAATATATGTCAAAGAAAACTTGAAGCAAGATTGAAAGGGAGTTGAACCTACTTTGCCAAGTCTCCTAATCCTGTTTAAAAGCCTCAATATCTCATTTAGCACTTCTCTTGATCATTTCTCAAGAAAGAAACCTTTCTGTATAAAGAGTTGGAGGAAGGGGTAAAGTGAACACCATGTCTGAAGAGGAGAGTGTTGACCTGAACAAAGAGGCTCAAAGACCAAGAAGACATCATAAGAAGGGAGGGAAGCCCAACAGGTTTGAACCCATAAGCACTTCAGAACCAACAACCTCCCCTTCTATTCTTTCCTATTTCCAAGAGTTAGGGTGTTTTGAGTTCTGTAACAAAGTACAAGAAATCCAAAGCCACCCTCAGTTGACCAAGTTATTTTCCCTAAGGCTTCACCGGCATAAAATACATCTAACAGGGGTGAGGTTCAAGTTTACCCCCACTATTATCTCTGAAGCCACTAGAACGCCTTCCATTGGAGAGAGGTGGTTTAAAAAGAAACATCTTGACTTGACACATTATCATCCATTCCTAAAACCTAGTTTTCAAGCTGAATGTAAAGCCATTTTTCCTTTCTCACATCTATTGGATAGGTATGCCCCCCTCATGAATATCATCATGAAATACTTTACCTGTGAGGGTAGGTTCTCCAAAGTCTATTCCTATCATATTAGACTCCTCATGCATTTCACCAGGACTAAGCTACTGAACATGCCCTACTATCTCTGCAAAAGCATTGAAAATATTTCCTCCATCATGAAAAAGAGTCCTCCAACCCAGCAAATGTCAAGCCTGTTTCATCATTCTCTGATCAAGGTGATTATCTCATACCAATTAGGGAAACAAGGCATTCCTTGGGAGGTCTTTATCACTGATGATGATTTCACCACTTCACCCTCCATCCCTCTGCAAAGTTTTCCATCATCTTCTCAAAGTCCTCCTCATACCCCTTTGTTTCCCTCCATTAACCTTGGTTCACTTTATTCACATGAATCATCCTCCCAAACAAGCCTTCTTCATACACCTTCCCCTAAGAAAGATGATCATGATGAGAGCACTGATGATCAGGAAGAAAGCAAAGATGATCATGATGAGAGCACTAATGATCAGGAAGAAAGTAGTGATGATCAAAATGAACAAAATAGTGAGAGAGAGGATGATGAAAGTGAGGAAGAGTGTGATGAAGATGAGGAAGAATGTGAGGAATATGAGGAAGAAAATAATGAATATGAGGAAGAATGTGAGGATGATGAGAGCACTGATGATCAGGAAGAAAGCAGTGATGATCAAAATGAACAAAACAGTGAGAGAGAGGATGATGAAAGTGAGGAAGAGTGTGATGAAGATGAGGAAGAATGTGAGGAATAATGTGAGGAATATGGGGAACAAAATAATGAAGATGAGGAAGAATGTGAGGATGATGAAAGCATTGATGATCAGGAAGAAAGCAGTGATGATCAAAATGAACAAAACAATGAGAGAGAGGATGATGAAAGTGAGGAAGAGTGTGATGAAGATGAGGAAGAGTGTGAGGAAGATGAGGAAGAAAATAATGAAGATGAGGGGGGGAGTGATGACCAAAATAATGAAGATAAGGGAGATGATAAAAACAGTGAGGGAAAAGATGATGAAGGCCTTGAGGAAAGTAGTGTTGATCATGAACAAAACAGTGAGAAAGAGTGTTTTGAAGATAGGTAAGAAAATTATGTAGATGAAGAAGAAAATGAAGAAGGAAGAAATGGCCTAGAAGAAAGCAGCACTGGCCAAGAACAAAACATTCAAAACAATGATACAAATGATGGTCAAAGAAGCCAAAACAATGTATCTCCTGATGAAGAAAATGACACTGGGAACACTAAAGCAGACAGAGGCGAAAAAGAAAAAGAAAGCCATGACAGTGGCCAGAATGACAAGTGCAGCCCAAAGACAGATTTTAAGATTGTTTTCAATGAACCAGGAGATGATTACAAAAGCCCAAAAAATGAAGGCAATGATGCAGAAAATGAGGTTGACAGTAAAAACAGTAATAAAAAAGATGAGGAAGACAGTCCTAAAAGTGAAAATAAGTCAAGCACAAATGCCTCTGATATTGCAGAAACAAAGCATAGCAGTGTTGAGGGTCTTAGTGGTGAAAAAAGCATCAAATATGTTAAAAATATTGATCCAGAGGAAAACCAACAGCAAGGTAAGGAGGATATACACACAGAGAGAATTTTTCAAGTAGGAGAAATTCCTAAAATTGTCAATAATCAAAGTTTGCAAGCCATGCTTATGGAACCTTGCACCATTACTTACCAGAGAGGGAGGAGGCATGTGTTTTCTACCTCCAAAAGGCAGGGGCCCATGCTCTCCTCCTCAAAACAAATTAAGGACAAAGTCTCAAAATCAGTGAAAGACAAAGTCACCAAACAACAAGTGAAGGACAAGGGTAAAAAGCAAATGAAAGACAAAGGTAAAAAGCCAATCAATGACAAAGGAAATAAAAAAATGGAAGAAGAGGAAAGAAATCATCAGGAAGAGAGGGAATTTGAGGTCATTCACATAGATAGTGATGAGGAAAATGAAACCAGAATAGTTAATTCTCTCTTACAGGACCAGAATGCACAAATCAGAGACTTGGAGGTTGAGCTAGAAAGATCAAAAGACCTTATTCTTTTCCTACAGGTGCAAAACAATCAGATGAGTGGCCAGCTAGACATTCATGAAGCCCGGGCACTCAAATACAAGAGAGAAGCTGAAAAGTCACAAGTACAGTTGGAAGAATACATGGTCACCTATGAGGAATATGATGAGGGAGAAGGGCAAGATAGAAAGAGGCCTAGGACTATGGGTCTTAGGAGAGCTTTGGAAAAAAATAAAGAGGAAGAAGCAGCCCAAGCCCAACAGTTTCCACTCACTGAGCTCATTGCCTTGGAAATTAAACATAAAAAATAAGCATGGATTGAAAGGGAAAATACACATTTAGAGGCTAAGTTAGAGAAGGCAAACAAAGATTTGGGCTTACAGAGAAAGATGACTGAGCACTACAAAAAGAGAAATCAATTTGCCAGGAAGAAGCTCAAAACTACCCAAAGGAAGGGCCCATCGCCAAATGATGGAAAAGACCAAGCTAGGATTGGAATTTTGGCTCAAGTTTCACTGCAGGTCTCCAAGAACCCTTGAGGGGCTCACTCACCAATTTTGAGCAAAATTGAACACTTTTTGGTTTTTTGCAAATTTTTAAGCCTAGGAGCACAACGCCCTCGGTGCTGTGCTTTTTCCTGGGGCACTTTCAGAGGCTGAATTTTAATTTTTTGGATTTCTTGGCATGAGAGGTGCATGCTCACAAAATTTCAGCCAAATTGGAGTTGTTTTGGTCCCTCAATAGGGCCAAAAACACTCAATTTTTCACCTTTCTGCCTCCTTTTCTAAACAGGTGTTGCGCTCCTGGGAACCTTCAATTTTTCTACTTTTTGGGAAAATTATAGAGATTATATTGAGAAAAAAAAGGTAGACTTCAAAATAATACATCCACATCTTTCAAACAGGCCATCACGGAGCCTTTTTCGACATCGAGAAGGCCTCCAAAACCTAGCTGCAAAAAAACAATTTTTGGTATTGCGCTCCTAGAAAATTTTCAAAATCAGAGACAGAGCGTTGCGTTCCTCTGTGGTGATGGAGAAAATGTGTGTTAGGCAAGTTTATTTAAGCATTTCAGGCCTAAAAGTCAATGTTTTTGCTATTTTGGTTCAGAAAATATATTTTGGAAGATATTTTGTGCCTTGGACCTTGCAAGGCCTCAAGGACAAATTAGGATATTTGTTTTTCGCCAATAGGCTTCTAGATGCTCTACTGAGTTCTCTCCTCTCCTTACTTGTTATATAAGGCATGAGTATGTATTGTAAATAGTTGGGACTTTATGTTTTATAGAGAAATACATGGTTTATGAGCTTGGAGAAGATATTTGGTTTGATGAAGTGAATGAATGACTTGTGTGGCTTGATGTTGGAGAAGTTTGCTTGCAGGATTCCATAGCTTGGTGAATGGTGATTTTTTTCTAACTTGTTATTGTTTTCTTGTCCTCATTTTGTTTCAGTCTGCTTGTTTGCTATAGATCAGAAAAGTATAGGTTGAGATATGCTCATGGAAGCACCTCAAACCTCCTGCATACTATAGCTTTGATGTTTTCTTCTTTTAGTTCATCTTAAGGAATTCTTAATTGCTCCTTAGGCCTACTAAACTTGTTCTTTGTTTAATGAATGATCAGTATGTTAGCTTATAAATATTATTCATGGTATGCCCTGCTTATTTAAAGTTTTCAAAAACTCATTGTGAAGCTTTCCTATGGAATACTGATTGAATAGGATAATGCAAAGAGGCCTTGTTTCGATCTTGCCCTTTGCCCATGCTCATCAACTTGTTTCACAGTTCCTGATAGTTTGATATATGCTGTTTAGGAGTTTTTCCTCTCCATATATTGAATTTTTTGTTTATCTTATATGTTTTCTCAAAAAACTGAAGGTGGATTTCTAAAGTTAGGAGTTCTAATGCTTCTATGTACCACTAGATTTTTCATCTTGTATGTTTATCAGTTTGAGTATTGTTCATAGAGATTAATGGTTTGCCCTACCTCATGAGTCATTGATTTCAGATTATATACGTTTAATATCTCTCAGTTTCTTCCCAAATTTAATGTTCATTACACCTCATCATCACTTTAAGGATCCACTCACCTTGCTCAATCAACCCTGCAATACACTCTTCTTCATCATTTAGACACCCTAGACTTCATATGACCCCATAGCCCTATTGATTTGATATTCTCTCATTCCACCTATCGTACTTGATCATCTTACCCCAGCCCAAAACAAAACAAAAAACAAACCTACACTTAACAACTAGCCTAAAATCAATCATCCATAGTGAACAAGCTCATATCCTTCACACAATAGAGAGAGCCCTCTCTGAGTCCAGGAAGGCTAGGGCCTAGGACTCCAAAGACTAGTCTGATGTTACCCTGTAATTTGGTTAGCCAATCTGTCAAATCACAGGACACTAACAGAGTGATCATAGATGAATGATTAAATTATCCTTGAGTAGTGAAGTTCATGAACTTATCATGTATAATATCAGCCAATAAATCACTGTAATTGTACATAAATAATGGTGATTTGTCGATACTGAAGATAGATAGGAAACCTAGGATGAGTTCATCAACGGTTTCATCATTGGGGTATCCTAGCAGATAGGAAAAGAGAGAGATGCAGTGCTTAGAAGCTATAGGAAATATGGAGGATGCATATGGGGGATTTGTCCTTGGTAAGTTTTCATCCTTGGGTAGGAATATGTCGAAAATCTGAGCTCTCTAAGGGAAAGAAAAATTGTGGTAAAGATCCATGAGGGCAGTAGGATAAAATAGGATAAGGAGTTAGAGGGAGGGATGAGAAGCATTTGATTAATGGTTTCAGGGGATATGGTGATCAGAACGTTTTCATTCTGAGCCACCACTGACCTGGTTAAAGGGTCATATTTCTTATGACACTAGGAAATTAGATCTGGGAATGGTTAAGTTTGGGGGAAAGAAAACATAGGCAACATAGACTCCCAAAACCTGAGGGGGTCTTGGTTATCCAAGTTCTTTTGTTTTAGCCACTAATGTAGCTCGTAGAAATAAAACTCACGATGAGAGTCAACAACTTTAAAGTGAGTATCAACAAGGGGTGTGAGGTCAAGATTTATCTACGGATTTTCTGGAATATCCGTTGTGACTACTTTAGCAGATTCAGGAGTGACCTCTACAATTGGTTGAACGACCTTGGGCACGACCCCTGCAATACTGTCAATGTTCTGGATTTCACCGGTCATTCGTTTCCTACCTTTATCTTTGGATTCGTTTGCTTCTTTTCCTTCGCCTTGGGTGCCATGTTTTGACTAATATAAGATGGTATCGGAAGTTAAGCTTGGGATACCGAAAAAATGATAGGTTTTGTGAATGAAGGGCAGTTGTAGGAATAAAAACTCACGATGGAATGAAAAGGAGGATGAAATCGAATCGAGGGTGGAAGTAAAGTAATGAACGGGAGGATTTAATGTATATAATGGAGCTGAGGAATATGAGTGATTGATGGGTTAACGTCTATGGCGCAGGTGAAACAGTCGTGAGAGTGGAAGAAAACCAGAGGTGGATTTCGGGGGGGGGCACCCCCTGGTTTATTGTTTAAGGTGGAGGGGGTGAGAAGTTACCTGGTGCTGCCACATTGCAGAAATGGGCGGCTATTAAATCTCGAGTTTGGACCCCGCCCCCCCCCCCCCCCCCTTGCGTTAACAAGAAACAACCTGGTGCTACCACATCGCGGAAATGGGCGGCTATTAAATCTGGAGTTTGGACCCCCCCCCCTTGCGTTAACAAGAAACAAGCGGAGGTGGTGCAAAGTTACCTATGCCGTAGATCTGAGGGAAGCTCGAGATCTATCGTTCGAGTCTGCAAGTGCTTTATTGTTTTGATTTGACCTACTTTTCCGTTTAGTGACTTTATAATAAAACCCATATGTGTGCATTTGCATGGTTTTTACGTTAACAATTCCTTTTCCTTTTCTGTTGCGTTTTTACTTCAGAAATGGCCCCGCACATGGATTTGAAATTATTTGAAATATGCCTCCGAAACTGCATTGTTTCTGGGCCTCCATCACACTTCACACAATGCAAAACTTAACCCTTTATTATCCCTTTAAACTTTAAAACTTGCGATGTGCGATCTGTGCTCGGGTCCCACCCATCGCACATCGCAAGTCAACACCTTTAACATTTTCGTTTCCACTTGTTTTATAAAATCTATGATTGGCGATTTGCGCTTGGGTCACATCGCAAGTTAAATATTTTAACTTGTGGGAAATTATCCTTTATTATTTGTGATCTGCGAAGTGTAATCGAGCCCCACCGCATTGTACATTGCGCGTTAGCAAATTTAACATTTACCTCCCGCAGTAGCCTGTAAAGCTTGCGATCTGTGATTTGCGCTCGGGCCCCACCAGGCATCACACATCGCATGTCAGAATTTTTAACATTTACCTCATGCGGTAGCTTGTAAAACTTATGATGCATGATATGCAGGTGGGCTGCATAACAAGTTAAATATTTTAACTTGTGAGAATTTACCAGTAAGTCCTAAGTGTTGCGAAGAGCGCCATGCTCCACGCTAAATGTTGGCAAGTGCGAAAAGGTAGAAGGTAAGGAAATTATGAAATTCAAAGGTTTATATGCAGATTTTGGTAATGTATAAGGTTTTAGGTGGGTCCTACCATATCGCATCAGAGAATTGTAAGTTTTCGGAAAATATTTGCAAAGAGAAGCTGGAAACTTGCGGGTCATGGAATGTGGGCAAAGCTTAGACTTTTCAGATTTTTCAATCACAAGTGGGTTTTAAGAAGTGGTAAGTCTGAAAAAGGTAATGTATGTGGGTTTTAAGGGAAAAAGTATTTTTAGAGCATGGGAGTGTCAAAAATAGGTAAAATTAAAGGTAAGAAGAGGGAAGATGAGAAATAATGAAGGCAGTGAGATTTAGCTCATCATCACAATTAATCAGTTATATTTTCCTCTTTAACTGAATTTAAATGGAAGATAGATTATTTTGACCCTTCTAATAACCAGGATCTCCTTTTCTTTTTCTGAAAATAAATCATAGCCATGGAATATTATTTTCATCATGAAAAATATAAGGAATAGGCAGTCACGTTGTGATACTGTAAAAGTACAGGAGTCTAACAGTGGCTCCAACTGGGGATTGCATCTCCTTGTAGGAGGTGTCAAGAACTTTGCTATCTAGTAGCCTAATCCATTGGGCTAATCCCCACCCTGTAATTCTGATCTACTGTAACTTTTATGACTGCAACCTTCAGAACTAAAATCAATGCTCACTGCAACCACAGGTTTGGCCTTTGATCTTGAGCTTGAAAAAACAACCTGAAACTGAAAATTCGAAACATTCTCAAGTACTCAAAGCCCTTTTTCATATCTACCTAGCCAACCTATGATTCAAATCATTTTTCCTCTTTTTGGGGTGCAGTTAGACTTGCAGACCCTAACATCCCTTTCTTTTGGATCTCTATCTTACCACCTATCCCTTTTTCCTCCTATTGGTTTAGATTAGGCTTTCAAACCAATGTCATTTTCTATCTACCTATTGATAAGCCAAGATTAAATGGTTTGGCACATCTTCATTTTATAATTTATCAGCAAAAATTCAAAAAAATTCTAGTCATTTTTAGATTGTATGATTAAACAAGGCCTTCTCAATAGTAGTGGCATTTTGATTTGCAACAATTTTAGAATTTTTTTTTTGTTTTTTTTTTTTGGCTTGGGGAAAAACCCTCTTTTCTTCTTCTTTGCCTCTTTTTCATCTCTCTATTTTTTTTTTTTTAATCAGAATAGGCTCGTGGCCTTCACTTCAGGCCCCAACCTTGTCTAATTTTTTGTTGAAATTTTTAAGGCTATGATATCTACAGTGGAGAAAATTTACACTGATATCTTAACTGAAATGATGCTTTAGCATCTTGACATTGACAGGACCTCCAAACAACTTTGTTCCATCTATTTCTTTCAATAAAAACACATTATAACCCCTTGAATAATGAATGATGTATGGTCCTTTCCGTAGGTTATCAAACTTTCCATGTTTGCCTTTGTCCTGTCTCCTAGAATCCCATTTTAGCACTTTGTGTCCAATGTTGAAATCACTATCTTTGGTCCTTTTATCATATATTTTCTTGATATTCTCCTGCACCACCTGAGTTCTATTATACACCCCTTCTCTGGACTGCTACAAATGGATGGTCTGGCTTACTCTTCTTTGTACATCATTTTCTTCAGACTGCACCAATTGAAGGAGCTTCATGACAGGCACCCCTAAGGTAGTTTGGAAGACTGCATCCATTCCATAGACTAACTGGTAGGGTGACATGTCAATTAATTTCTTGGTTGTCAGTCTATCGGCCCATAGTGCATGCACCAATTTATGATGCCATGTCTTCTTATTTTCTTCCCGCAACCTCTTAATGATCTTAACGACGCTCTTATTAGAGGATTCAACTAGTCCATTACCTTGAGGGTAATAAGCTATGGAATGCCCCAAGGTGATGTGATATTTGTGGAAAAAATCCCCCATTTTCTTGGATTTAAAGGAATTCACGTTATCATTAATGATTTTCCTAGGGAAACTGAATCTAGACAAAATTTTGGTTTCAAGGAATTTGACAATTACTAAATCAGTAGCAGTTCTGGAAGGAATGGACTCTATCCATTTAGTGAAATAATCAGTAGTAGTAAGGATCCATTTATGTTGGGCAGAGGAGGAAGGGTGGATTTCTCCAATGAAATCTAAACCCCACTGTTGAAAAGGATCTTCAACACAGATTGACTGTAAAGGCAAAGGTAGCAGCTTTCTTTATCCTTCAAAAATTTGGCATTGATGATAGGAAATCACCATCTTGTGGATGTCTGGGAAAAGAGTGGCCCAATAGAAACAAGCTCTAAGGATCTTATTAACAGTGTTTTTCCAATAGAGATGTCCTCCACAATCCACTTCATGAAACTCATGCATAACCCTATTTGCATTTTCCTTAAGAAAACATTTAAGCAATACACCACCATAATTTTTCCAATATAAGACATTTTATAGGATATAGAAATTTACAGCTTTTAATTTCAAGAATTTGGCCTTTGTTTTGGACAAAATAGGAGGAGCATTTAAATTAAAAAACATGTATAATATATCTATGTACCAGGGAGATTTTAGGAACGCTTCCTCAATAGGTGGAGTCGCCAGCTCCTCTTGTTCATCCAGTGAGTGAATCATGTTAATGTACAATGCTTGAAAATTTGTCTCAGCCATTAATTTAGCAAGTCCCTGTCCTTTGATCAACTTGGTGGGTCTGATCTCTAGATCATACTCCAGGATAACTGCAATCCATTTGCCTCTTTTTCCATCGGGATCCTGAGTTAAGATGTCCTTAACAACTATATGAGGAACAAATGCAATGATGTGTGAATGCACAATGTAGACTTTGAAATCCTTTAGTGCTTTGATCAAGGAAAAAGCCTGCTTTTTCATAATATTGTATTTTAGAGGTGCATCTCTTAAGGATTCGCTGAAGAATGCTATGGGCTGCTCTTGTCCTTCTGTATTTTCCTACATCAAAACTGCAACAATTGTATGCACTGATGGAAAGGAAAAAATGAAGAAATCCTTGGTCAAGTCAGGGCTGATAAGAACTGGTGCTTGTGTTAGTTCTTACTTCACTAGGTCAAAAGGATACTTTTCTTCCTTGGTCCATTTGACTGCTGACTCTATTTTGAGCACATTAGTGATATTCCTCAGCAATTCTGCAAGGTTTGGTATGAACCTTCTCAAGAAATTTATCTTTCCAATGAAAGATTGTAGTTCTTTGATGTTTTTGGGATGGCTAATTTGGAGGATACCCTCAATCCGACTGGTGTCAATATTGATTCCCTCTTTAGATATGATGTGGACTAGAAGCTTTCCTTCTTCCAGACCAAATAATGATTTTTTAGGGTTTAGAGATAGACCAAACCTTCTGCACTTTTCCAAGACTTTCCTTATATGGGCCAAATGTTCTTCATCAGTTTTTGAATAGACAGTAATATCATCCAAGTAGATCACAATGAAGTAGCCAATTTCTTCTGAAAAAGCAATATCCATTTCCCTCTGGAATGTGGCCCCAACATTCATTAGTCCAAACAGCATTTTTACATACATAAAGGTTCCCCAAGGAGTGGTAAAAGTCGTTTTGGGTTGGTCATATGGGTGCACCAATACTTGATTGTACCTTGAAATTTCATCTAACAGGAAGATCCTCTTGGATCCCACTACCTTTTGCAATTTGTGATCCTTCTTTGGTAGAGGGTAGTTTTCCCTTAGTGATGCTTTTTTTAGGTTTCCGAATTCAATGCAGAGCCTGATTTCCCCTGTCTTCTTTCTTGTAGGCACTAGATTGGAAACCCATTTGAAGTATCTGATTGGGACTATTAACTTAGCATCATGCATTTTCTTGATCTCTTTCTCGACCAAAGGCATTTGGACAGGGTTTATTCTATGCAGCTTCTGTTTGAAAGGCTTCTGGTTCTCTTTGATCGAAGTTTTGTATTGGATGATATCAATGTCATAAGGCTTTAGGTCCTCATAGCTCCATGCAAACACATCAATGAACTCATTGAATAAATAAATATATTTCTACTTTGAGAATGCAAGCAGCGTTCGTGACAATTTTATCATCTTGGGTTCCTGCTCACTACCTAGATTTCACTCCTCGATGTTTTCTTCTGTGGAATCCATCTTTGGTTTCCTAGCCACATCATCGAAGTCAAACAGTTACTCCAGAGGAACGATTCCTTTGGGAAAGGTGTTGTCTCTGAATTGCAGCACCACAAATTCTTCCTGTTCTGGATCATCATGCATTTCTATCTTCTGTAGGTCTTCCTTTGTTGAAAGATTAATATTCAAATCATGAGGGGACTCCTCCCTGCATGTTTTTTCTTCAGTGGGATAGTCCTCTTCATGGTCTAGGTATGAATTTGGAAACTCAAAATCCCCCTTATATTGGAGGAAATCTTCAATCTGTTGGTCATCTTCAAAGACTTGCCAATGTATCATGTTCTCAGGGATTGCGGGTCGGTTTTTAACCTGCACAATGTATTGTTTATTAGGGTGAGGTATTTGACACATGTTGGCTAAAAATTCCAGCCCATTGGCAAGGATATTCTGGTTCCTAGGGATGGAGGAAAGGTCATATTATTCAAATGTTTTTAGGAGGTCAAGGGAAGCATTATTCTATGCTCTCAATATGGGATGTTTATCTAAATATTCTCCCTTAATTTTCCCGATGACCAATACAGAATCCCCCTGGATAGAGATTCTTTTGGCCCCTAACTTCCTTAGTAATTGTAGACCCAAAAGGAGTGCCTCATATTTTTCTATGTTGTTTGTACACTGAAAGTTTAGTCTGTAATAATGACCCTCTGCGTGGTTATTCTCTATGTTGAATACCCAAACCCCTGCTCCTGAGCCAGCTTTTCCACAGGAGCCATCAAAGATCATGTTCCAAAGAGATTCAAGTTCAGATTTGTGTTTCTCCATCTCTATTTGGTCTGATTGTCCCTTTTCCTAGTCCTCTTCCGTTTCACCTACTTGTTCATTAGATGCTTCTTGTTCACTAATGTTGTCATCATTGTAAAGAATGAATGAATCAAGTTTCGAGCGGAAAGAGTAAAGGGGGGAGTTATCAGGCTTTTCTTTACTTCTCACCATGTACTTCATGTGAGTTTCCCTATACAACCTTGTTTGTTAACCAAACACTGGTATGGTAGCATAGGTCATATCCATTTGGAGGGTGCCTTGAAGCTTGGCTCCCCATGACTGGGATAACATCATGCCATATTTAGGGGGAATTTCGGCCACTACTATGTCCATCACTAGACTTTTAGCTGGTATTTGCACTAAAGTAATACATATATATTTGATGAGGCCTAGACATTTCACTCTATTAGACTCAAAAGAATACAGGTCTTTGTATGGCCTAATTATCTCAAGGCCAAGCCTCTCGATAACTATATTTGGCAGGAGATTATGAGATGCACCAGAATCTAACATGGAATTATGAAGGATTTTATCATGAACATTGAAGCTGACATAAAATGGGGGAACACCTCCTTCTTGGAATTTACCCTCTACTTCTGGCCCAAACAAAAGTTCAAGTTTGTCATCACTCAAATTTAGAGTGTTAGTATTGTCTCCCATGTTTAGTGCTTTTAGGACGTGGGACCTATGTACCTCGCTTACCAATTCAGTGAGAGGTATGGAGATTTTAAATTTTGCGATTTCATTCTCGATGTTGAATGTCATCTCTATTTTTGGTAAACTAAAATCTATTTTCTCAGGTATTATTTTTGGCAGCAACTTCAACTAGTTGATTTGTTTTAGGGATATCAGTTGGGACAATTTTGCTAGGGCTGATAGGTGGTTTTCTAGTAGGGATCTCCAGAACATTTTCCTCAGGGTTTTTAGCGATTTTCTTTGAACTATCTGCAGTTTTCCTGGGATGAGTTTCGGGGCCTTTTTTTAGCAAAGTTTCCAGGATTTTGTGTCTTGGGGGTATCAGAGTTTTTATTGCTTCTAAGGTTATATTGTCTATGCACCTCCATGATAGCATTCTCAAATCCTTTTTTATAATCCTCTGACTCTTCCCATTCTAGTTCATTTTGAGTCGGGGCAAATAGACCTTGCTCTTATTTTGTGAGGAAAACAATATCCTCATCATCTACCCCTACTAAATTTACTTGGCTCTCTTCGGGCTCTTCCACCATCCCCTCATCTTCATCCACGTAATTCTCTTGGAAAGGAGGCCTAATCTACTGGTCATGTCCCCTTGGATCTCTCTGTCTTATTTGAGGGAGATTTCTCCTAAAGTTTAGGTTTTGGTTTCTATTTTGAGGAGATGGTTGATTTTCTCTGGGGGAAACTCTCTCATTCAGGTTGATCCTCTCCATCATCCTTTCCATGGTTCTGACAAGGTTATCAATCTTGGCATCAGATGAGGAGGCTATTGGCTCTTCCCTAATTGTGACCCTTTTATCGCTTCTCATTCTAGCCCTTTTGGCAATAAGATTTTCTTCCACACTTACTGCACCCCTATGCATGTCTTTTAATGTGGGGGGATCTCTCTCTGTTAGTTGATAAGCCATCTCTGGGTTGAATCCATCAGGGAATTTTACTAGGGCCAAACATTGTGGGAGTTTCATGTGAGGAGGGAGTGCATTGTATACACTGTTGAACCTAGTATAGTAATCTTGGACACTTTCTCCAACATTTCTCTTGATTTTCTCGTATTCTGAAAAAATTTGGAAGGGTTTTTCTTAACTTCCCATTTGTTTATAAGTAGCTAGTGAAAGGCAGGGAGGTCCTAGATACTGTTGGGGGTTAGGCCTTTAAACCATTTTCTGGCTTCTCCCCCTAAGATTTGAGAAAAACTTCTTAATTTAACCATTTCTTCATCTATATCTTGTTGGTCAAAATAATCATTCATTTTATCCATATGTTGTTGAGTGGTTGAATGGCTACTTTCGTCAAATAGGGGGATCTTGGACTAATAATCATCTGGTAAAGGTGCCAAAGGCAGAGGTAGTACTAGTGGATCATACCAGGCTACCATGATTGGTTGTAAGGGAGCCCAAGGAGGGTTGATAAGAGGAGGGTTAATGAATGGAGGTGGAGGGTTGAAAGGAGGAAGGTGGACAGTGGGAGTATGAGTGGGGGTTTGGGGGCTCTAGTGAGAAATGTTCAGGGGGAATTGGGAGTAGGTTTGGTTGGAGGTAGAGGCTTCCCCAATATGAGTCGGCTATAAGGCTAATGGGTTAAACATTGTCTGTTCTGTCCAAATCTGGGATTTAGTCCTGAACAAGCGTTGCTCAAAGTGTAAGCCAAAATGGATCTCTTGCAAGGTAGCAAGGTTTCTAGTGAAGGAATTTTGTTTGTGAAGAGGCTTGCTAATAGTCGGACTTTCAGATCCGCGAGTTTCCTTCAGAATTTTTTCTGGATTGTCAACTATTTCAGGGGGATTTGGGTTGGGATGAGATCTAGTGAAGATTCTCCTGGAAGCCAGAATTTAAACCCAAGGCATAGATAAGACAAATGTTTTATAATATATATATATATTTTTTTTCTTTCTAAAAAACCAATATGTGACAGAAATATTTAAAAACCATAGTATTTCGACTGGGTTTGATTGAGTTTTGATAATATTAGGATTTGTGAATAAGTACCTATTATGGTCGCCATTATGTTAACCCTCTGTAATTTGTAAGATTGGCAAGAACAAGTAGCAGAGGAAAACATCAAACCATTTTGGAGTCTAGGACCTAGCCTTCCTAGACTCAGAGAGGGCTCTCTCTATTTTATAATTTATGATTTATCTTGAGGGTTATAGTTGCAAATGTAAGGCTCGTTATAGATATTGTTTTGTTTGGTTGGTTTTTTTGGTTGGACAGATAGAATATGGGAAGTTTAATCCATTGGGCTATGGTGTCAATAAAAGGGCTAAGTTGCACATCAAATTTTCCAGGTCATTCACAGGGCAAGCTAAATATGTAAAATGGATCTTACTGGAAGTGTGAATATGGTATGATAGGAGGTACCAGAGGCTAAAGAGAATTTAAGAATTCTTTAGCTATACTTTCAAAAAAAAAACATTTAAGATACTAGTTCCGAGAAAGCTAAAGAGAAGTTAAGAATTTGTTAACTAAACTTCACAACAGAAAAGTTAAAGATATCAGTTTTGGTAAGGCTAAAGATCAGTGAAGAATTATTTAACTATAATTTAAAAGAAAAACCTTTAAAGACAACATTTTCAAAAGAGCTGAAGACCAATTAAGAATTCTTTAACTAAACTTCACAAGGGAATACTTTAAATATATCAGTTTTGATAAGGCTAAAGAGAAGTGAAGAATTATTTAACTATACTTCAAAGGAAAACCTTATAGACAACAATTTCAGTAAAGCTCAAGGGAAATTAAGAATGATTTAACTAAAATTCACAAGGGAAAACTTTAAATATATCAGTTTTGGTAAGGCAAAAGAGAAATGAAAAATTCTTTAACTATACTTCAAAGGAAAACCTTAAAGACAAAAATTTCTGTAGAGCTAATTCTTTAACTATACTTCAGAGGAAAACATTAATATGACAATGACAAACAAACTTAAGGTGCTTTCTCAGCATATCTTAATATAAAATTTCTGCTCTATAATCAAAGAAACTAGAGTGCGGTATGGAAAAAAAAGAAACATTAATACGAAAGAAAGAACATCACCATTAACATAGCTCAAGGATCATGTGAATGTGCTTTTATTGTTGATGCCCAGCTCAAAACTGTTACAAAGCTCCAATACAATAATATAGCAATGCCGAGTCTAAACAAAGTCCAACCCTTGATAATGAAAATACATGCAGTATTTAACTGCAACTGAGGTGGTTGCCCTAATCTAGGTCAGCAATCCACATTAACTATGAAGTAAATGAAATTTTGACAATTGCTGCCACACAGGGCCGAAACTAAAATATCATCTGGCAGATTTCCTACAATATTAACTTCTACAATAGCTTTTGAGTTGATATTAAAATATCTTGGAAACCGCCTACAAAATTAACTTCTATCTAATAACTTCTGACCTAATATTTGAAATATCTTTGAATATAACATTAATTGCGGCAACTTTCAGTAAATAAAAAAGTAGGTTGGAGGTGGTCGTCATGGTTGCAAGGAGGCGCTATTGAGTATTCTTGACATTTGTCTTTTCTTTGGGTCTCCATTGCATAGGTCATAAGAGAGGATGCACTGTTGGCATTGCTGCAAAATTTATCTTTTACTCAATAATTTCACAAAATTTATCTCACTGATATTCACTCGGGATCTCTATATTTACCATTTCTCTGAAGATTTCATCCACCTCAGTGAATCTGTCAAAATTTGGCTTTTGAATAAATAATTGTTTAATTTGATGATGAATCATCAAATCAAACTATAGAGCTTCAATGAAAGCCCTGCCTATAATGTGACCCATGATATTTGCAAACTTTGATTTGTCTATAACAATTGTATATAGCTTTTTGCAATAATCTTCCAACCTTACCAGCTTATCATCTAATCCAACTAGACCGGGTAGTCCTTTCTTATTTAAGACATTAAATTTCTTAGGAAACCTTTGAACAATAACATTCAAGGCTTCAAACTTGGTCTACAATTGGTTGATCAAATTCCTTTTCTGCAATACCTTCTTAATTTCCAAAATGGTTGCAGTCATTTCTAAGATATTGATCTCTTCCAACTCCTCCCTGTTATTTGAATTAAGAACTTTGATAATATCAGTAGCTTCACTTGGCTTCTCTTGGAGTTGAACCTTCTCTTCTTGTATTGCTATTTTGCACTTGCGGATGAGTTTCTGATGTTCAAAGATGATTTTAATTGATGGCCATATCTCAGTAATGGACTCATTTATGTTCTCCCAAATATTCTCCTTAGCTTCTCCTAACATTGATGCCATCAGAGTTTCGCTCTCAAATTCTTTAATTCTGAGTTCCAATCGATGAGTATTCTACATTTCCCCTAGATACAAAGTATCATTCTTAATATTTTGTGACTCCATAAGTTGAAACTTCTGATTCAACTTCTCATATGCTTTCTTTTGTGTGGCCAAATATTGAGCCACTTGTGTTGGATAAGTTATGTCCAAGGCTGCTGAGGTTTTTTCATGTGCAGAGGATGCCTGAGTTGTTAGAATGAGATCAGTATTTACCTGGAGTGCTGATTTTTCTTTCAGCAGTTCTTCAATCTGTTCTTTCGTTTTTCAGATCTACAGGTTTTGATCAATAATCAACTTGAGCATCTCTTCCTTGTCAGATTCTTTTTAGGCCATTTCTTTCATCTATGGGTCTTCAGTCGAGAGTAGCTTAAGTTTCTTTCATAGAGCAGCAATGTATGCATTTTTCTTCTTGATGATTTCTTCAGCTTCTTTGTAGTTATGAAGATCATATCCTACTTTCACTACCAGCTCTTCCAAGGTCTTTATCCTGTTGTCTTTAGTCAAACAGGATAACTTCTCAATTTTTAGCTGGGACTGCATATTTGACAGTGTTGCTTTTGACTTTGAGAGAGACATAGCAGTTGTAGTCATGGTTGAAAATAGCATCTCTCCTGACCACCTGTGCATATCCATCTGGCCAATAGGATGTATGTGTCTTGCATCAAATGAGAAGACAGTCTTATTTTAGTCAGCCTTTTTTTTGGGAATGGCACTGTTGCTTGCAGAAAGGCCACCTGCATCCTACTTTTCTCACTGTCAAAGGCAATGATGATTCTATGTTGAGATGTAGATGTCTTCTTCCAAAATTGGTTGTAGACATCTGATTTTAGTGCTTCATTGTTTTTCTTGATTTCTAGGAACTTGGAGAAAATATTCTGTTCTTCTGAAGAGCTGGCCTCTGAATGTTGGATGATCTCTAGTGGCTCTATGGTAGGTGATGCTGATGGAGGAGTCCAAGGAATACTGGTAGATTTGGAGACTTCAGTATCTCCCAAATCTATGATCTTTGGCTGTCTCTCTTCCAAAATTAAGGAAGCAGTGAACTTGGGTCTCTTATGTTGTGAGACGAATTCTTCCCAAAGTCCCTTGGAATGGGGTGTCTCTTCTCTAACCCTTTTTTGTTGTTTAGTTTTAGGTACTAGTGTTTGCACATTCGAATTGGATATGGCTTGCTCATCTGCTTCTTATAAGGTACCTTCTACCCATTCATTCTTATTCATGTACTTCTCTATTTTTACTTTTGAGGTATGGGTGTAAGGGGTTGTCTTGAGTTCAACCCTCAAAGAAGAAATAATTCCATGGGGGTCATATGACCAAGTAAAAATTTATAAAAAAACCATATTCTTCAATAGTATATCTGCCTCAAGACCAGCTGCTCTAGTATTACAAATGAAAGATCCCACATTGGCCTTGAGTTTAAACTAGGCTTTCCTCTTTCCTGAAACAAAGTGCACTTTGTCCATACTTATCATTTTCCTGATGTAATCTAAAGAGAATACCCTCATAGGAACATACTTTTAGAGATTGTATGGTTGGAGCTCATAACCATACACCCTGATCTCTGAGTAATTCTTGTGAAAATACCAATCCCCATTCTTTGCTTGTTCACTGAGGTGCAATGTTATTTTGATGTCTTCTCCAATTCTAGGCTCTGATTGGCTGGTAAGGAATTTCCTGACAGGATGAATGAATGAGTCTATAAACTCTGATAAGAAGTGGCCTTTGCCAAAATCTCTGACCAATATTTTCCCCTGAATCACTGATTGATTCACTCCTTGAGGGTCCTACTTGTTGAGATGAATGGGAAACATATCTTCCCATTTAAACAAAATCATGTGAATGATCACAAATGAATAATTAAATTCTCCTTGAGTAGTGAAGTTCATGAACTGCTCATGTATAATATTAGCCAAGAAATGACTGTAATTGTACATAAGCAATAGTGATTTGTTGATACTAAAGATAGACATGAAACCTAGGATGAGTTCATCAACGGTTTCATCGTTGGGGTATCCTAACAGATAGGAAAGGAGAGAGATGCAGTGCTTGGAAGATATAGGAAATATGGAGGATGCATTGGGGTAAATCTGAGCTCTCTGAGGGAAAGACAAATTGTGGTAAAGATCCATTTGGGCAATAGGAGAAAAATAGGATAAGGAGTCAGAGAGAGGGATGAGAAGCATCTGATTAATGGTTTCATGGGATATGGTGATCAGAATGTTTCCATTCTGAGCCACCAATTACCTGGTTAAAGGTTCATATTGCTTTTGAAACCAGACAATTAAATATGGGAATGAGTGAGTTTGGGGGAAAGAAAACATAGGCAGCATAGACTCCCAAAACCTGAGCGGGTCTTGGTTATCCAAGTGCTTTTGTTCTAGCCGCTGATGTAGCTCGTAGAAATAAAACTCACAATGACAGTCAGCAACTTTAAAGTGAGTATCAAAAAGGGGTGTGAGGTCAAGATTTATCTGTGGATTTGCTGGAATATATGTTGCGACTGCTTTGGTAACTTCACAAGTGACCTCTGTAACTGGTTGAATGGCCTTGGGCACGACCACTACAATACTTTCAACGTTCTAGATTTCACTGCTCATTCGTTTCTTTCCTTTAACGTTGGAGTCATTTTCTTCTTTTCCTTGGCCTTGGGTGCCATGCTTTGACTAATATAAGATGGTATCACACGTTAAGCTTGGGTTACCAAAGAAATGATAGGGTTTTGCGAATGAAGGGTGGTTGTAGGAATAAAAACTCCTGGTCGAATAAAAAGGACGATGAAATCGAATCGAGGGTGGAAGTAAAGAAATGAACGGGAGGATCTAAAATATATAATGGAGCTGAGGAGTACGAGTGATAGATGGGTTAACGGCTATGGCGCAGGTGAAACGGTCATGAGAGTGGGAGAAAACCAGAGGTCGATTTTTTTTTTTTGTGGGGGGGGGGGGGTGGGTGGCACTCCCCGATTTCTGGTTTAATGTGGAGTGGGTGAAAAGTTACCTAGTGCTACCACGGTGTAGTATTGGGTGGCCATTAAAACCAGAGTTCGCCCCCCCCCCCCCCTCGTGTTAACAAGAAACAGGGCGGAGGTGGTGCGAAGTTACCTATGCCATAGATCTGAGGGAAGCTCGAGATCTATCGTTGGAGTCCACCAGTGATTTATTGTTTTTATTTGACCTGATTTTTCATTTAATGACTGTATAATAAAACTCGTATGCGTGCCTTTGAATGGTTTTTACGTTAACAAATCCTTTTCCTTCTCTGTTTCATTTTTACCACAGAAATGGCCTTGCTCACGGTTTTGAAATTCTTTGAAATATGCCTCCAAAACAGAATCGTGTCTGGGCCTCCATCGCACTTTGCACGGCGCAAAACTTAACCCTTTCTTAGCCCTTTAAAATTTAAAACTTGCAATGTGCGATCGGGTCCTACCATCGCACATCGCAAGTCAGCACCTTTAACATTTTCCTTTGCACTAGTTTTATAAAATATATTGATTTGTGATTTGTGCTTGGGTCACATCGCAAGTAAAATATTTTAACTTGTGGGCACTTATCTTTTATTATTTGTGATCTGAGAAGTACGATCGGGCCCCACCGCATCGCGTATTGCATGTCGGCGAATTTAGCAATTACCTCCCGTGGTAACCTGTAAAACTTGCGATCTGCAATTTGCACTCGGGCCCCATCGGGCATCGCACATCGCATGTCAACATTTTTAACATTTACCTCCCTCGATAACTTGTAAAACTTGCGATGTGCGATATGCGAGTGGGCCGCATCGCAAGTTAAATCTTTTAACTTGCGGGCATTTACCAGTAAGTCCTAAGTGTTGCGAAGTTCACCATGTGCCACGCTAAATGTTGGCAAGTACAAAAAGAAGGAAGGTAAGGAAATTATGAAATTAAAAGGTTTATATGCATATTTTGGTAATGTATAAGGTTTTAGGCGGGTCCTATGATATCGCATTGGCAAATTTTAAGTTTTTGGAAAATATTTGCAAAGAGAAGCTTAAACTTGCGGGTCACGAAATGTGGGCAAAGCTTAGAATTTTCGGATTTTTCAATCACAAGTGGGTTTTAAGAAGCGGTAAGTCTGTAAAAGGTAATGTATGTGGGTTTTGAGGGAAAAATGATTTTTAGAGCATGGGAGTATCAAAAATAGGTAAAATGAAAGGTAAGTAGAGGGAAGATGAGAAATAATAAAGGCAGTGATATTTAGCTCATCATCAAAATTAATTAGTTACATTTTCCTCTTTAACTAAATTTAAATGGTAGATATATTCTTTTGACCCTTCTAATAACCAGGATCTCCTTTTCTTTTTCTGAAAATAAATGATAGTCACGGAATATTATTTTCAGCATGACAAATATAAGGAATAGGCAGTCACCTTGTGATACTGTAAAAATACAGGAGTCTAACAAATCATTTATGAGCATTTTCATTTTTGAGCTTAACACTGATCCTCTTATCAATAAACTTGGTCAAGTACTTTCGTATTGTGTCATCATTCTTCATATTGATCTTCTTGAGCTTGTGCTTCAGTGGTAGCTTCCTATGGTCACTTCTATTCTAAAACAAGTCTTTCAAGGCCTTCCACATTGCATATCAATTTTCCTTTCCTTGGAGGTTTGAGACAATATGATCTCAAACTCCTTCCTGTAGAATCTTTCTCTCCTTTGATACATTCTTCTTCCATGTCGCTAGATATTGAGCATCAGTTGGTATAGGCTTAGGAATATCATTGTCTATGAACTCCTTCAACCCATTATATTCCAACATTTCTTCCATCCTATCCTTCCAAGCTATGTAATTTGAGATACTCTCAAAGGCATACTCAAGTCTCAATCCATAGAATGAAATCTCGATCCTGTTGCTGGTCCTGGAGAATAGATCTCCAAATTCGATCCACCTGTAAAGAAAAAAAAATTATTACTCTATTCTATATTTATTTCATCTATGATACCATGTATAAATTCCTTTTATATTGAAACTCCTAATTGAAATTTTCTAAAACAATAGACTTGAATCTACTCCACCAATTGTGAAAACGAATTTAAAGGATCACAAAATCATGAAGCATACAAGATAAGAGAATTCAATCAACATATTAAACAATGATTTCCTGGGGAAAGACAAAGCTAAAAACCTTGCTATATGTATATCACATTATTTAGGAAATATGTGAAGATTACAATTCTTTTCTCAAGCGTGAGAAACCTCTGCACTATCTCTATCTCTCTTATTTCTTCCTAGAAAAGCCTTGTCCAATAGTTAGCCAATTTTATTCCTGCCCAGATCCCTATTTACGTGCACTATTTCCTTGGCTAAGTAGCCCCTATTAATTAGGGAAATATCCATCCAATACTACACAATCCATCTAAGGTATTCCTTTGACTGCATGCACCGCTTGTACATTTTGGATGATTATACAACTGATATACACTGCCCTTGAAATCTAATATCAACTAGGTAACTCTTAGTTCACACATGTATGAGTTACTTATGGATGGTTTATCAATTATCTTGTTGATAATTGAGTAGACAAATCTCTACTAGACCTCCCATTAGTTCCTCCAACATTTGGAACTAGTTAAACTGACTTTAACTCAGATAAAATGAATTAATTAATTACAACTAAAAATAAACTCAACCAGGGCTCCTAAATAGTAGGAACCACTCTACATGACTCAATTTACAACCTCAACTTGAATTAACTGAACCAAATAATTTGAAATAACTTAGTTAACTCGACAAGTTGGCATGTGATGTGGAATTACAATTTACTTCTAATTTAATTCAAGGGGAAATTAAACTAGAATATTTCTTGGTGCCATTTTCAACATTTATTGTTTCCATTTTCAATAATTAGTGCAAAATTAACTGAATGCCTCTCAACTTAGTGTGGAAAAAATTAAGGAAGAAGAGGCAATAGGAAAAATGAAAATCCATGTCAACCATGCAATCATAAATGGACAAAATTAACATCAAAATTTCTTTTGGTGTCATGTTTCAATGGAGAAAAATTGTAAAAAATACCCTCATGACCATTTTGGTCTATTCCTAACTAAGCCAATGTCCTCTCTATTTTAATAATTAATATTAATTTTCTTAAATTATTTAACATTTTTATATTAACAATTCGTCTCATTGTCTTAAATTTTTGAATTCATTTAAGATTCTTATATTAATTTTAAGTAATTTAGGAAGACATCTGTGTGATTCTTTTCAATTTATTTAATTTTTTTTTCTGTATTATCTATCTTTATCAAGATAAGTAATTTAAGGTTCACAGGGTCTTGGATAGACTGTGATCGGGTGCTTTGTTAAGGAACTCCTTGATGTGAAGTCATTGGTTCAACTCCCTACCCCGATCGGGGTGATATATTGGACATGATGAAGATGCAGTCCTGCAAAGATTACGAAAAAAAATATAAGTAATTTAAGAAGATACATAATGATTTAGAAATTAGAATTTATTAACTCTTAATGTTGAATTTATTATGCATTAAAATTGTAATTTAGATAATAAAAAATATTGGATAGTAAAACAAATATCATAGATTTGTTTTTTTATCTCTTTTTAACTATGTCGAATGATGAATGGTAATTCATTAATCTAAACTAGATAAAACTTGAAGCTTAATGTGGAGTAACACTACAGAGTTGGAGAATAAAAAAATCATCAATTTTAATGAGAGAGCAAGACCCATAACTAGGCGTCAAGAGGTCCTTGTTACTGGTGACATCACTTTTTGAATCCTTGACCAGTTTTATGTAATGCCCTTTATTAAACCTCCAATTCATCATAACAAATGAGAGTGAAATTAAACCAAAAGGAATTTCTTAATCCATACACACTCCAACTTACTTGTTCTTTCTTCTTAAATTCTTGCAAATTGAAACCCATCGAGGGATCGAGTGACATGGCTTATCTAGTATGCCATTAAAAATTAATCTATGATCAATCTTTTCCATACGTATATTTATACTTCATTAAATAAATGCTAATATCATTTTACCATGAATGCCAAACTTTGTGCATTGAAACTCATGGTATTTGTCCTATAGTTTTGCTAAAAGATAGGGGTTCATTTTGAAGGTTTTGGAAGAGATTATTTCTATGGTTTTCACATTATGCTGTTTAGAACCAGTAAATTATCAAAGCACCCCATGAACTAACTTGGAAAAAACCAATAGTTATTAGAGTTTCACATGAACTATCTTGAGGAAAGCCAAACTATCTTGTAGATTCATCTTTCAAGCCATCAACATTCATGGTTACAGGTATATATTTTGCATATATATGTGACTTAGATTATCTTCATCTAATTATCTGATGCCAATGGTTATTTAAAATGTACATATAGGGTAAAGTGATGATATATAAATTCCTTTTCCTTTTTCTTCTTCTTCTAACCAAACAAGAAAATAATGTTGAATGAGGGGTTTAGCAAGTGGATATAAAAAAAGTTGTTTCTTAGATTTATCATTGGTGATAGTCATATTTCTAGCCCTAATGTTGATGTACACATAAACAATGGCCAACCATGGTATTCCTAAGATAATAAAGTATCCATTAAACTTATTTTGTGATGAATAACAAGGAAATATATGGAATACCCTGAAGAATCAATGGAGACCATAAAATCTTCAATGAAAATTAAGCATAGTATCCTTATTCATGTCATTAATTGTATCTCACAAGTTAATGAGAATGTTAGAAATGATGTGGAAATATACTACTAGGCTCCTCGCATCTAAGTGCTTCAGGATGATGAATTTCCCAAGTGTAAGATCAGTTAGCTTCCCTATGACATCAATAGTAGAGGTATGCCGTCAATAGTAGGGACATTTCTTATCCTCCTTCGTAGCCTTATAATAAATTATTTATGATGAAGTTATTGTATATGGTTGTATCCTTGATGGCTTGAAGGAGAAGAATGTTGACACAAATTTCTCAATTCTCATAGAAGTTCAACGTCTTATGGAGACTGTGTTTTGTGAGTGGTTAATATTTCAAGATAGAGAGGCTTAGTGACTTGAGTTTCAAGATATTGCTTCAATTCCTCTATAGTTTCTATTGGAGAAAGTGGGTGAGCATCTAGAAGGACCTTCCTATACCTAATATTGATTTCTTAAATTTTTGCAGCATAAACTATGTAGGTGGTTTCACCACTATAGACTGATTGAGCCTACTTATTGCTAATATTTCACATTGGTTATGCGAGCACTGAAGGAATTTTTGGAGGATTATTTTTGGGTTCCCATAGTCGAGGAGTAGGCATTAACGCATGTGGTTAGGATTCCTGAGGTCTCTACCATGAAGGTGTATTAGCCTATTGACGATGTTAGTGTGGATATGGCTGAAAAAGAGGAATCGTATTTTGGGGAGGATAAGGACATGGAGTGGGCATAGCCCAAGTTGAAGGAAGAGGAAGAAACCAAGGTTGATAATGTGCATTAACTTAAATTAAAATAATAAGTGTAGTTCATACCTTGATGATACTACCTGGAGCCTTGTGACCTCTTTTAATTAACATAGTAGAGTTGTTCCATAATCCCTACTACTCCTTGGTATACTTTTTCGAAACCTAGAAAAGATGGAGATTTTCCATTAGATTTATTTTTTTCAAATTATTATAGAACATATTTGTATAATAGCTAAGTTTGGACACATTACTATCATATCTCTTTGTGAATTTAGGGAAAATATAGTTAATGCCCTTTTTTATCGTTATTATTTTCCCTCGATGTGTAGTGTGTCTATCTACATAGTGAAGGTGTGCAAGATCTCATTTTTTAGGTCCCCTAACATACCTCATATTTCATTCTTCGTAATTGTAGAGGAGGAAGAGGGACTTCCAAAACATTTGTTTGTTCTACCTCCTTTTCTAGAAACTCTAGAATGATTTTTGAATATCATTTTGATGTCATCATAGTTGAGTTGAGAATTGTCTCCATTAGATAGAAGGTCATGTAATTCTGTCATTTCTTCTCTAACTCATTGTAGTAAGACTAATTTCAAGTAATTTGGATCTAGAGTGCATGTGTGTGCTATTCTGTAACTCAACTTAAATATTTCCTTGAAATATTCGAAAGATTCATATACTCCTTCATTAATTCTCAATATCTCATATGTGATATAATTTTCTCATCAATCATCTCGATACTTGGAATTGAAATCTTATTGCATCTTCTCTCATAAGTTGATTTTATCCCCTTCTAGGATTATAGTTCAACAAAGGGTTTCATCCATAAGGGAAGGGAACAATTTGAGTTTATTTTCATATTTTGTGTAATCATAAGTTCTACAAACTACAACTAACTCAAACATAAAAGTCTGAGGATCTTCAATAGTTAACCTGTATAAGTGTGCAAGGATAGGTGGATTGATATTCTTTATTTTAGCTTCTCCATTTATTTCTCTAATAGGGAATGTAAATTCTTAGGTTCCTTATTTCAACCATGGTATTGGTGGACTATGAAGGTATTTCTCCTTTTTGAACCTCATTAGAGATCCTTGATTGCTCATATAAGGCCTCAATATATCCTCTCTACAATGGGGAAAAGTTTAAGGATGGAAAATTATCTTGAAGTTTAAAAACGTTGGCCAATATCACTAATCCTTAATATGCAAACTATAAAATGTTTATTGATGTATTATAAAATTATTCAAATTTATAATGATTTTATATATATTCTCTATATAATTTTTGCATTTTTTAAGGTAAAATGATTTTATATTGTAACATTTGGGCAAATCAGTTTTATAAAAAATGGAAATAAGATAATGTTTCTATTTGGAAAAATCATGGAAAATTAACCCACGTGCAAATACTAGACCCTAAAATTTTCCATGTTCTATAGGGTAGTAGGCTCACACTCAGCCAAATAAGTATGCTACTTGTGGAAGTGGGGGTTTCTTTATAAGAACTTTCTTGTGTTATCCCTAGCTCTTCGAAGCATAAATAAGGAAATGTACTTTTCTATCCTTTTTTCAAAAAAATTTGGATAAGAAATGCTAATGCAATGTAATTTTCTATAAAAAAAATTAAATAAAGAAGTCCTAATGCATATTTTTTTGGCTTTGCAAAAATTGAAATGAGTGAAATAAAAAATATATTAGCGAAAAATATAGTGCATAATTTCACACCCTTGTGGAAATGGTGTCAAAATGTGATGGCCCTCAATATTTGAACAAGAATACTGCAACTCTTAAGAGTCTCAAATTTAATTGTCAAACCGGGGTTTGTGGACACTTAATATGGGGAACACTATGTGTGAAACATGTACTTATATTTTTCCTTTGTTGAATTTTATGAAAGCACTGAGATCATATATAGTTAATGAGAGACCATACTAACTATCCCATGCTATATGAAAAATTCAAAATTATAGGAAATGAAAGGAAATAAGAAAATCTATGATATCTACACGAAAAAGAATAAAAAAATATTAACTATGAAGAAATGAAAGCACAAATACTATGTTTTACAGAGAAATCAAACTCACAAATGAAATAAGCATGAAAAAATTAAGCCCTAATTTCCCATGAAAGAGACAATTTCTGCAACGAAATAGGTCAAAGGTTGTACTTGGAATTTTAGATTCTAAATTTAATCCTAATTATTATAGGGACATTGTAACATACCATATAATAGTAACCATGAGTTAGATGCAAGTGTAGATGAGTTTTAGATGCAAAGTGAAAAATGTTATAGGAATCCTTGTTTTTCTACACGAGACACTCCAATGAGCAAGAATATACCCTGAGGATTTGGTTTAAAGGTAGGATGAGATAAGGGGAGGTTAATAAATGATCAAGAATGCATATTTATATATTCATGTGAATGATAAATGGATTCATTCAATAAGTAGGTGATAATAGAGTCTAGTGTAGCTCTATAAAACATGGACTATATAGATACAACACACACATTTAATAATAAACAATAGGTAAAAATCAACAATCAAACTGAACATAATACATGAATAGAGATACTAGATAATTAATATAATCATTTCTAAAAATACCATTAATAATCAAAGTATTTTATGAGAAAAGACTATAAACAAGATAACTAATTAATCCTACATAAAAATCTGCTCAGAGATAAAATTTGTAAAAATGAAGAAGTGCATGAGACATAATAAGATAAAAGTGGTCTTGAACTTGTAGGGTGGGACCTAACACAAGGAATCTCATTTATATGAAGAAACAACAGTTTAAGAACTAATATGTCTAATTACAAAGATTGCTTGCATGTGAAAAGTTGCAGAATTAAAAAAAACTCCTAATATATTGCTTCATCTAACTCCACTACTATAATATCCTTCCTATGTTACTATTGGGCTCCAAAATCCCTCTATCTATATGAGACTGGTGAGGAACAAACTCCTTGAAAGGAGGAGTGATTTCCCTCCAGAACAACTAAAATGCAAGATCATGCTCCCTGAGTGAAATCCCAACTACAAAGAGGAGTAATTATTGTTTCAAGAGAGTTGGGTTTGATATTCATGCAACATATGACATGTTCCATAAATTTGTTTGATTGGATATCCTTGTGATATGTGCCAAATATTCTCAATATCTCGGGCCATATGCACATTAGGCACATAAGGCATGATAATTCTATTTAACCTTCCTAGGAACTTATTTATGCTAAGAAAACATTATCAAGTGCAAAAGGAAAGGTCTATTATAGTCTTTATCACTAAAAAATGTTAATTGGGCCTAATGTTTTAGCTAATTGGGAGGCCCATCATTATTTAGATTGTTTGATTATGAAAAGTTATGAAATAGTAAATGTTCTCTCACACTAATTCATCCCCCTTCTTACTGTGATGTCTGGTCCAACACTTAAAGATGCAATCAAGTAGTTGAAAAGAAAGAAAGTATCACAAGTGAGTGGAGGAAAGGATAGGTGAATTAGTAATGCCATATATTTATATCATTTACCTTCACTAAATTATTAATTCAATATCATTAGTTAGAGTTCCTTAATTTCATCACCAAATTGTTAATTAGTTTTTATTGATTAAAATATTTTGATCAATAATTTTTTTAGTTATAAGTAATACAACATGTTGAGGACACTTCATATGAATAAGAAGGTATTCAATATTTTTTCGATTTTGTATTACTTCTATTATGTATCATAGAATTGATTAACTAAAATTATTTAGTGCTATTTTTTTTCTTTCTAGAGCAAGGATAAAGAGGGGATAAAGAGAGTTTTGAAGAAATTGCTAGAAGGTTAGGAAATTGTTGAAGGCATTTAAAATAAACTAACTAAATTTTGAATGAGATTTGTTTTCTAATATATATTTGTATTTAAGGAGAGTGAATCGGATTTTCCATAGTGTTAACAGAAATTGGTTGACGTTTTGAATCCCAATGGGGATCCATCTTCAGAACATAATATGAATGAAAGTTGAAAAAGGCCTCAAACAAAGGATAAATAGTGAAGAGAAGTTTATTTATTTAAAATATCTGACCATAGATTAATTAATATGTAATTAATATTATTGATAAACTAATATTATTAATGTATTATAATTAATTTTGATATTTTAATTTTTTAATTTCAATTTTAATATTGTTGATAAATAATTAAAAGAAATAAATTTATTGAATTAATTAATTCCAACTAATTATTTAATAATTTTTGTTATTATAAAAAGGTTTTTATGTTTAATTTCCACTTAATAAATAATTAAATAATTAATATAACTATTAAAATTTTTATTATTCCAATAAATATTAAATTTTTATATTAATAATATTAAATTAAAAATAACTAAAATAAAATTATAAATAAGTATTAATAACCAAATAATTATTTATTCTATCCCATAGTAGCCTTTCTTTAATAAATAAAATTAATAATTATTATTTTCTAATTAATAAAGAAAATTAACTAATTTAATATTATAGGTACATTATAAATGTGCATTATGTTATCCTTGTATTTTATTTAAATAAACCCTAATTTAAACTATTATTACCTTTTAATAAATAATAATAAAAACTAATAAATATTAAAAATATTTTTTAGTTATTAAGATCTTTTAATTATCTAAATTATAATTTAAAAAATATATTAATAGTTAATTAAATTTATTATATTCTTTTAATTAAAACTTTGAATAAATAATAACTAATTAACGTTACGATTAATAAATTTTATTTAATTCAAAGTTATTAATATTATAACAACATTATTATCTATTTATATTTTATTTCTTTAAATAAAAGTGTAAAACCGTAATTTAAAAAAAAATACGTGATACTATACCTGGGCGGACGAGTTGGTGGAACAAATTTGTCTAATCAGAGGAAGCTAAATATCACTAATTTTTCTTCCTCCATCCCTATTGTGATTATGAGGATGCTTAATAATCTCAAGAGCCTCCCTGATTTTCCTTCTCCGATATTGTTCCTCCGTGGCGATAATTTTGGCCCCTTCTAAGCAGACGTGATGCTTAATTTTTGATGAGTGTTCTGCAAGGGATGAGGTATGAGATCCCCCATTATTTATATCGGCTCTTTTCTCTTTGAATATTTTCCACAAAGAATGCCCAGTTTCTCAAATATAACGTTTTCCACACAAACAATCAATCTTTTAAACTCCCTTAAGTTGTTCGTGATTGATATTATCCTTAACTGACCGCATTTTATGTCTTATTGTTCCTGCAGTTGTAAATTGTGTTACCATGCCATTCTTCCCAAAAAACCTAGTGATCTTATCTATAACTCCTTGGATGTATGGAAGGAAAACCTTGTCCAACTTATCATGAGGTTCTTGGTGCTTATGAGAGAGGACCAAATCCTTAGCCTTCTTTATGGCCTTCCTAATATCTCTCTCTTTATATCTTATACCCTTAAACAAAGAGGTTATTAGATACCTATATTACTAGTGTAGTCCCTTATTATTGTTAGCGTTGCCCCCTTATTTTTATTTTTGTACCCCTCTAGCCCCCATATTGTTATTATTGTGCCCCATAATAATCCACTATTATTATTGTTGTGCCCTTAAATTATTATTGTTAGGTCGGCTAGGATTATATTGTGACCTCATGGACTCCTACGTATAGAAATGAGGTTTTTTCATTTGTATCATTAAATAATTTCTCATTTATGTAATGTAAAGGAGGTTTCCCCCTCGAAGTGGTTGATTTCTAAGGCGTTGATCTCTCTTTTCTTCTATTTTGGGAGCTGGTTTCATAACATTTAGTATCAGAGTTTTGGATTCTAGGGTTTCATTGCTTCAAACATGACGTCGTGGAATTTTCGCTATAACATTTTTTCTATGAAGGTTCAGATGCTAAAGAAAAAAAACCATTTGCAAAGTATCTTGAGGAAGTCATTGTAAACATTTCAGATCTTCGTTCGCAATATTTTCGGAGATATGATATGTCGAAGTTAGGGTTTTGCAGGCTCCCGAATTTCATCTCAAAGAGGCAACCTTGGGAAAATCGTCATAACTCTCTCTTTGAGCATCAGATTGGAATTATGTAAAAAGTGACTGAAATCACATGGACTCTAGTTTTCTTTGTATCAATTTCAGAGCCGTAGTATGAAATAGTGACACGTGGCACACCATATAAGTTCGATCTACTAAAGTAGTCCATAATTAGGTCATTGTGGGAGATTGAGCATAACTTTGCCTTGAATAATCCAAATCGGGCCAAACTTGTCGCATTGGAAAGAAGGATGAGAGTGATATTACAACACCAAAGCTTAAATATTGAGGATCCAAAATGATAGAGATACATCCATTTCAATGTCGAGCTCCTCAAAAGCAAGAAAAATGTGTGTATTTTTTTCAAATTGCATAAGCCTTCTTTGAAAAAATAGTTTGAAGTGATTCCAAGGGCATATTGAAACATAGATATCAGTAATGGGCTATAAAATTCTCCCTAAAAGGAATTCAACACCCATTAAGCCTTTAGAAGTCTATACAATGAATCATGAAGAGGAAGAAGTGCAGTATGATATATCAAAATTACAAGAGCAATTGCACCAAATTTCGCTCTCACAAAGAGCAACAAAAAATGAAATGGAAGTTTTGAAGAAAGGCATGGAAGTTAAGATGGATTTTTTTAAGAAAGGCATGGAATCTAAGATGGATGACATCGACGAAAAAATAAAAGATAACATGGAAGACATGAATAATGATATAAAAGAAAACATGGAAGGTTTGAAGGAAGGTTTAACAAATATGATACAAGAAATGATTCCTAATGGTGAAAATATAATAGATGAAACTCATGATGAGAACAAAATAAATGCTAATCGTGATTTCATAAACTCTAATGTTGGAATGAAGACCCACCATATTCCAAAGATCGATATGAGGAAGTTTGATGGAAATGATGTCGTAACATGGATACTACAAATGGAGCAATATTTTGATCTGAATAATGTGCAAAACACAAAAAAGGTACACATTGAAAATTTATATCCAGAACAAAATACATTTTTATGGTATCGATGGCTTTTCTCTTGTAAAAAAATTGCCACTTGGTGAATTTTTAAGGAGGAAATGATAGCACATTATGAGGATACAAAGAGAAACACCTTCTTTAGCCAATTGATAAATCTAAAACAAAAGGGTTCAGTGGTGGAGCACATTGAGGACTTCCAAAAATTGAATATAAGGGTAGTTGATATTCCAGAAGAACACAGGATTGATGTCTTCATAGGTACTTTAAAGGACAACATCGAACATGAGGTTCGCCTTTGGGAACCTGATTCATTGGAGAAAACATTAAGTTTCGCAAGAAAATTGAATGTAAAATTATGGTGACAAGGAAGCCTACTAGTCACATCTATAAATATGGAAGTGTTGCTACTACTATACTTCCACAACCTACAAGGTTGACACCATAAAAATTGGAAGAAAAAAAATCAAAATGGATTTGTTACAGTTGTGATAGAAAAATACCATAAAGGTCAAAATTGTGATGAAAATAAATTATTTTACATAGATTGTGAATAGGAGGAATAAAATGAACAAGAAAATTCAAAAGAAGAGGATATCCAACCAACCCTAGAGAAAGAAGAAATGAGTCTAACCATATCTTGTAATGCATTGGCGGAAATTACCACTCCTCAAACTCTCAAGACAGAAGGACATATCAAGAAGAAAAAGGTGATAGTGTTGATTGATTTGGGTAGTACCCATAATTTTATTCATTGTAAGGTAGCCAAGGAATTTAATTTCTTCCTATACCGAGCACCATAGTGTCAAGTGATGGATACAAATGGAGAAACTATAAATTTCTCTGGAAAAATCCATAATATCAAACTAACCATGGGGGAATATGTATTGAATATTCCAATTCTTTCCATTCCAATGGGAGATGCTGATGTTATTATTATTATTATTATCCAATTTTAAGGTCACGACCAAGCTAGACACCAAATTGGAGTATGAGACCCCCTTGTTTGTGGGACAAGGCACCCACCTCCATGGAGATATTTCACTACTAAGTCTACGAAGTCATACATACACTACCCCCCTCTAGTTTTGAACTTGTGACCTCTTGTACTAGGAGTACAATGGTTATAATTTTTGGGGATGGTAGCTTTTAATTTTCAAGAAATTTTCTTGAAATTTTTTTTCTGAAGGGAAGGAAGTTTAATTATGGAGTATCGTAGGGAATTTGGGAAAGGTAATAAGCTCTAATGTCATGAAAAATCTTATGAATAAAGAAAAATGAGTTGTAATTCTACAATTATGCTCACTAGAAGTTCCAACATCAAAATCATCTATTTCTCCGGATCTCCAAAAAGTCTTGGACAACCATTCCAAGGTGTTTGAAACTCCCAAATGACTCCCACCTATTTTTGATAATGATCATGCTATTCATTTTATTCCAGGAAGTCTTCCTCCAAACATTACGGCTTACAAATATCCATATGTCCAAAAGAGAGAAATTGAAGGCATGATTTCAGAATGTTAGAGGTTGGTATAATTAAACCTAGTCAAAATTAATTCTGTGCTCTAGAAGTATTGGTACACAAGAAGGATGGATCATGGCGCATGTGCCCATATTATAGGGAGCTCAATAATCTCACTATTAAAGATAAATTTCCCATTCCTCTGATTGATGAATTATTGGATGAATTACATGGAGAAATTTATTTTACCAAGTTGGATCTTCTTTTAGGATATCATCAAATTAGAATGAAGATTGAAGGTATTCCGAAAAAAACATTTCAAACTCATGAGGGTCGTTATGAATTTTTGTTCATGCCTTTTGACCTTACCAATGCACCTTCTACATTTCAAGGGTTGATGAATTCCATTTTCAAAACCTTCCTTAGAAAATTTTTGTTAGTATTTTTTGATGATATACTAATCTTCCACATATCATATCTCCAAAAATATTGTGAACCAATATCATATCTCCACAGATCGTATCTCTGAAAATATTGTGAACCAAGATCATATCTCCACAGATCATATCTTCGAAAATATATCTGAAAAAACTAAATTTCTATTTCAATTTCACCAATCAAACAAATGTATAATCATAATTTATAAATGAATGTTAATAAATACAAATCGTCTTTATTAATTTATTATTATTATTATTATTATTATTATTATATATTTCAATGTCACTAATCTCTAGTTCATGTGCATCTAGATAATTGACTGGCATGATTTATTTAAATTTATTTATACATTGATATATGGAATACATACTAAAAGCATGTGATAAAATCCCACAGTTTATTGTTGTTTTCGCAGAGTTGAATTCAACCATTTTAATCTCTTCTCATTCATTATCAATGATGTTGCAAATGCTTTCAAGGGAATCTAAAATAAATATTTTCTACTCGTCCCAAATCATATCATCCATTCAATAATATGACAAGGCATAATGTTATATAATGAATAACCATACAAAATATTGCAACATTAGGTTTCAAATTATAATGAAGATATAATTAGTTGAATGTTGACATACTAGAGTGTTAGGGTTTTCAATGTTAACTACTCAACCTCCACACTTCCAACGTTTAGATCCAAATCGATCATACCTATAGGAAATAGGGTAACATGCCCTAACCAATGAATATCAATTTGTGACACACTTAATTAATTACTTATACAAATTAATTTGAATGATGAGACCGTAAAATATAGTTCATGGTATTGTTAACAATATTTATTAAGGTAACATCCCCTTGGTAATGAATAACAATGTGTGACATGCTTAATTATTTGTTTATACAAATCAATTTCAATGATTAGACCATAGGAATATAGTTCATGGTATTTTTAACAAGAATACGTGTTCATTAACATTCGAATTTGTTGATACAAATCATTGGGGAACATGGTGATAGTGATAGGGAGTGCATCGATCTGCATCGCTGCATCTGAGACTAATGGAAATGGAAGCACCAAGGGTGAGAATCATAGTGCCACCTGCATGTTGGGGTTTTTTTCATAGTCGATTAACTGGGGGTTATATTCTAGGGGTTACGGTAGAAGGGTAGCCATGGGTGCTCACATGGTGGCTACCCCATTCTTAAAATCGTCTCACGGTTTTGATCTCCAATCCGATCAACCCCATGCCCCCTCTTTAGTTGACTCTTTCTCGTATTTCACCATATGGATTGGGGTCGGCTCAATATCTAATGCCATCGAGAAGGATCGAAAAATATGGGAACCAACGACCATTGAACTCTTCTCCAACATTGTGACAAATAATTTTGGATGCAGGAAGTCTGCATGGGTCTCCAAGACATGACTACTAGATCGATCTAGCTTCACTAGATTGCGGCATTGGGTTTCCGATCTAGACAAGGGAAGCATGCAATAGTTTTAGGTCACATTGCAGAGGAGGTTTCAATTTGTTGGGAATGCATGTTGTGGAGATATTCCTGGGGTAAATCGAAAGCCCTCAATCGAATTCGTATTGATCCAAACATCCATAGAGTGGATAGAGTTTATTATTAGACCACATATCTGGTTAGAAAAGGCTGTTGTGTCTACACTTTGAAGGTGATTCCACTATATTTGGTGATATCTTGCTTGAATTCTACATGAACCAAGGATCCAAAGAAAATTTCATGGTGGAGAGCCCCCTCTTCTCATAAAAAATCACAGATCCAATGTTTAAGTTCTAATCCAAAAAAATACAAATAGAAAAGAGATCATATGACATAGATATAGAATAAATGGTTCAAGTTTTTATCAAAACCATTTCTAGAATATCAAACATGCTAAGGGTCCGAGGAACATATCAAGTGACATATTTGAAGCAAAGTATCATAAATATTACAGGTATTCCTTCTTCTTTACAAAGTTTGATTTATTTATGGAAAATGATGTAGGACTTGCTCCATTTGGAAGACTATGGAATTCAAAGAAATTCCACAAGTATCTTGAATTTAAGATTGTAAGGTGGTTCCCTAGGAGTGAGTGGCCCACCTGGATCATCTTCGGCTAGAAAGGGTCTGACCTCATTCAAATATGCACTAAGATGGAATGCTGCCACATAGGACAAAAAAAATCCAAATCTGAAAATACTAGGGTTGTACATTATTGATAAAATGGAAAAATCCCCAACTCTGGCCATAGAAATACTAGAAGTAAGTTTCCTTTTCACTATTCTGTAAGAAAAATATATATAGGTCCATTTAATGGTTGCTGGCCCAAATCAGAAGATCTAAATGACTAGATCTACATCAGTTGGACGAGATAATATGATATTTATCTGTGTGCAAAATGTTTTAGTTTTGTGGTTCAGTTTGATAAACAAAACGATTTTGATCATTTTATAAATCAAGGACCATGGTTTTGGGGAAGGGAGGGTCTCATTGTAACCCCATGGTCTCTAGGTTTTAATGCTAGCACAATGGTGTTTACAAAAATGTTGTTCTGGGTAAGGCTACATAACTTTCCACTTACCTATTGGCACCATCTAGTTCTAGAAGGCATCAAACTCTTTGCTAAGGTTCCTAAATATGGATCGCGAAAGAATGGACAAATGTATCTTCACTTTTGCACATGTTTGTGTGGAGATGGAATTAAGTAAAGGAATTCTTAACCATATTCATTTGAGCCATCAAGATTTTAGGTGGAAACAATGGTTAGATTTTGGAAACATCGCTTTTAGATGCAAGATCTGCCATCAAATGGGAAATTTGCAGAATACATGCAATCAAACAAAGAAAAGGACAAAGAAAATATTTCCAAAGAAAAGAGGATGGAAATTCCTAGATCCTCCATATTCAGATGATGAGGATGAAGAAATGGATAAGACCCAACAACATCGAGAGACACCAAATCATCAAGGTTCTCAAAAGGAGGTAGAAGAGAATAAGAAGGACCAGAATAAATAGGAATACATTCCCAACAACTGAGCATTCATTTCGACCAGTGAGAACCAACAGGAGAAAAAGAGAAATAATAAAGGACTAGGTGGAACTAAGAAATCTCATGTATCTGAGAGCTCAGATTCATATAAAAAAATCCAAAACCTTTTAAGAAATAAGAGTAGGCAATTGTTTCAGCTACTCCATCTCTTGGGGTTTGGCAAAAAGTCCGAAAGAAAAAAGGAAAAAAAGAGAAAACCAATTTATCTGGCCATTTGTAATTATTATTTTTTATTCTTTTTGGTAGATTTTCTACTTTGAGTGCTTAATGCACATTCACTAGTCCCTTGGGACAATACTTGAATGCACTTTGTGTCAAAAAAACCAAATTTAAGGGATCCATGATACAAAAGAGAGAAACTTATGAAGCTCTTGGATGTCTATAAGGAAGGTTTCTTCTAGAGGGAACCATTTTAAAATTACTATAGTTATCCCTTGTGTTCTGTCAATAATAATAATATAATACTATTAGTTATATATCCTCAAAATATATAAGCTTTTATGCTAACATAAATCTTAGAAATGAATAGATTGATTATTTGAATACACACAATATGAATCATATGAATATTATGAGATTGTGGGAATGTTTTGAGGATTGGTTGTCAGTTGAGTATCCCCTGCGATCATTACAAACATCTCTATTTTTTTTTAAATTTCCAAAACAAAAAGAGAAAAATAGAGACATATCGAATTCGTCAATGATCAGTATGAGGATGTTAGTGTCATATCTACATTCAAACTAAAAAATTATGGAGTAACTTGGTTGTGGCCTTTTGGACCAAGTCGGTGTGGGAGATTCTAATGTTGTTTCAATCTCCACTGCTACCTCAAATGTTCAAATTTTTCTCAGATATTTACGTCGAGTACGTTTTAAAATGTGTGAGATCATAAATAAGAATTATCACAAGCCCTTTTCATCTCCCACATAAATCCAATGCACAAACAAGACCATAGACCTCCAATTACTACCTAAAATTATTTATTCTCAATTTAGCAAGAAAAAAATTAAAAGAAACTCTCTACATGCATGTTCTTGGCATAATGGATAATAAAATGTTCTAACTTGAAGTTATTTCCATGCATTTAGGTCAATTATGGCATAGGCACTAGAATTTAGAGGGAAAAAAATGAGTTTCTCTTTTCAAAAAGAGAAATGCCTGCAATTTCCATGTTGTAGTAGTGAGCGAATTTATGTGATAAACAATATTGTTTAATGGAACATATTAATTGGAAGTATCAACATGTTATATTATAGATCATTACCACATACAGCGGCCCTAAATACTACAAATGTTTATGAATTAGGAGGATTTATCGATGAGATTAAGACAAATGGCATTAAGGAAAAAATAAGACATCAATATTTTTGTCCAATCAAGTGTTTGCAAAATAATTTTTTAAATTATAATAAAAATATGTTATTTATTTCTAGTGTTTAACATTAGGTGTTGCATAATTCAAATCTAAACTAATAGTAGTCAAAATGCAAATCCACAACTAGGCACATGTAATAACCCTCATTAAGATGTCAAGACAATTTATTTAATAAATTTTCCTAAATATTCCTTATTATGGGAACATAGGACAATATGGTAAATATGTTGTAATGTAATTTACCTTAAAAGTTTTGACTCAATCAATATAAAATAGTAACATAAATTATATGTTATTATTAATTTTGGTAATTTTTATTGTGTACTCATGGATTTTGAGATCCATGGTCTTCATATAGAATATAACAATTTTAAAAGGTAAGATCCACTCTGATTATACTAAGCCCCATCATAAATTAAATATAAACTTATTTAACAATAAAAAATAAAATCCATAAATTTTAATGGAAAAAAATAATAACCTCGGGCTTAGTCTAACTTAAGAAATGACATTTTTTTTAGTTATTTTTAATCAAAATTTGGTAAATAATTTTAAGAACCTAATTTTACATTATTTAATCTATAAAATTATAGTGCCCAGAAAACATTTTAGGGTGTTGAATCCATTTATTCATTCAAAAATATATTTTAAGTTACAAAAAAATCATATTCTTGATTAAAATTGTATTGCAAGATTTAAGTGAAAAGAGCTATTTCTACATAAATAGCTTCCTAACTTAAAAATAAATAAATCAACCTCCCTTAACTTAATATAAAAACATTTAAAAACATTTAAAAAAAAAAAAAAAATTAGTCAAAATGAAAATCCCTACCTAGTATGAAAACATTTATTACAAAAAAAAAAAAAAAAATAGTAATCAAAATGAAAATCCCTATAAGTAATCCAATTATAAATGAACAAACTTACCATACTTTGAAATTTCACATTTAAAGCAAAAAAATAAATAATAGTCAAAGTGAAAATCCCTACCTAATGTGCAACATTTATAAGTAATCCAATTATAAATGAACAAACTTACCATACTTTGAAACTTCACATTTAAAGCAAAAAATAAATAATAGTCAAAGTGAAAATCCCTACCTAATGTGCAACATTTAAGGCAAAAGAGATAGTAGTCAAAATGAAAATCCCTATCAGTAATCCAATTATAAATAAACAAATTTAACCTACTTTGAAATTTCACATTTCAAGACAAAAGACAAATAATAGTCAAAGTGAAAATCCCTACAGTGTGCAACATTTAAAACAAAAGAGATAGTAGTCAAAATGAAAATCCCTTATCAGTAATCCGATTATAAATGAACAAACTTAACATACTTTGAAATTTCCTTTAGTATGAAGTTCCGAGGGAGAAAAAAGGGTAAAAAATACGCTCATAATCATATTGGTTTATTCTAAATAAACTAACCTCTATGTTTATATAATCAATATTAATTTTACTTGACATATTTAACCTTTAACATAAATACTTAAATATTCAACATTGTTATATTAACAATTCTTCAAAATTAAATTTTTTTATATTAATTTAATTAATTAAGGAAGATACGTAATTATTTATTTATTTAAGATATTTTTGTTTGTGTTAAATGATCGGTCTGGATCTGGATGTGATAAGTAATTTAAGAAGATATACAATAGTTTAGTAATGGTAATTTATAAACTTTAAGATTAAACTTATTATGCATTAAAAATATAATTTAAATAATAGAAATTAATTTTTTTAAATATATATATATATATATATAATTTACCATGTTGAATAAGTAATTTATTAATTTTCACTTAGATCAAACACTTGAAACTGTAAATGGAATAGCTCTATAGAGTGGGTTAATTAAGTTTTAAGAGATTACTCTCATTATTATGTGGATTGTAGGTTAAGGAATATCTTAGAATTAAATGGTCCCAAAAAAATAAAATTTTATATACTTTTTCTTCCAATTCAAATTTCTAAATATTTTTTTAATCTGAAATCTACATAAATTTATATAAATTTAAACGAGTTGTCTTTAGTAATCTACATAAATTTAATTTATGAGTTGTTTTCTCGAAATCTGCAATCTACATAAATTTAAACGAGTTGTTTTTAGTAATCTACATAAATCTAATTTACTCTATTAGTTGTGGATTTTTGGAAAAAAATTTCATGGATTTTTTGGGTCTAATTTCTCTAAAATTAGACAAAAAATTATTGAAATCACAAACTTAATGAGTAACCCCTACACAATAAAAGTGCCATAATTTCTTTTTAAAGATATTTAATCTATATATAAAATCAAAAAACCAATTTAAATAACACAATATAATATTTCACCTCAATTTTTTTTATGCAATTACAAATTCCAAAAAAATCACACTGAAAACAAATCCAAATTTAAAACCCCTAATAATCCTATCATCATCGCGTAATAATCATATCACCATCGCGTCACATTAGGCATCCTCCCATGAGTTTTATGTAATTTCCATTCCCTTTATCCAACCTCCAGCTCATCGTAACAAAGCACAGCGACGTCCAACCAATAATAATTCATTAATCCCTATTGCAAGTATATTACAACCAAGTCAACAATATATTGCCATTCAGGAAATACAAAAGAAACCACTGTTGCTGAAAAACCATAGTGTACCTGGTGGAAAGCCATTAAACGTTGTTATACACATATGCATTTAAAAAAAACTGTTAAGGGATTTGTGCCCTTTGTTTTTGTAAAGGCCAAAGTCACATAAACAACTATAGAACACTAGGATCTACAATTGCTATTCATTGAAATATTTTCTATAGACACATTCATTGCTGCACATTCATTACTCTTTGATGACCGAAGATTTTTAATTTTACATATTACCAGCATGATTTTTGGCATGACATCAAAGTTTAACTGATCTTGGGGTACATTTTACTTTGCTGGAATTTAATACCAGCAAAATAATGCTAGCATTAGTTTGGGATAGTGAAATATCAATTAAAAAAAATATGAAATAATATCCAGTATGTTAGTATTAATTTGCGATACTGAAATCTCCATAAAAAATATGAAATAATATCCATAGTTAAGGCCTCTCCGCCTCTCGAATCTTGGGAGTACATTTTACTTGAAATCTCAATAAAAAATATGAAATAGTTAAGGCCTCTCCCCCTCTCGAAGAGGCCAATAAGACCGTGAAAAATAAGATAGCTAAAAACTTAAGAATTTATGGAAAATACTACTGTATTTATGGAAAATACTATTGTATTTATGGAAAAGAATAATTTTTTGTGGCGAGGACTAATGCTAAGTGGAGAATTTCCATTACTATAGTGGAGACTAATAATTTATATTTTGCATGCTAAGGAATTGATTTTTTATCCTTCATCATGTTTTTTTCCTTGTAAATAACTCATGCAGATTGTTAGGGTTTTATTCTCTTTAGTATACCTTGTTTGTGTGTTTTTCATGATTTCCCCATTCCAAGTAACACTTTGAAATCACTTAGAGAATATTAGCAATGTTATGAAATTATTCACAGAATCTTAGCAATGCTATTCACCTTAAATTTTAAATGATGAAATTCTTTGATTTTTTTTTTGGGTTTATTTAGAGGAACTTTATTTGTTTGGTAATACAGCCATATGGGATCATTCACATGGGATTTATTCCAAAAAATATTACTATTAGTGGTATGGGATTGATTACACCCACTACCACTATAACCTATAGATGCCTAGCTAAAGTATGCTCTATGTCAAGGGATTGATTCCAACAACTACCACTCTAACATGTGGATGCCTAATATTCCTTTTAGACAAGCATGCTTGAATCTAAGGATTTGAACCTCAAGTCCCTAGTACACATAAGAATTAATTTTAGGTGACATCACCAACACAGTTGCCCCTAATGGGGCTATCAATCCCATGATTGTTACAAAGGTACAAAATTTCATTTATCCTCAAATTTTAGTTTTCACGGTGGAAAATTTGTATGGATAAAATATGGCTTATCAATATTTGTATTTTGTGGAGTCCTCCATGTCCAAAACATCATGACCCAAATCTTATGAGAAGCTTCCAACATTTGATGGTGCATTTTTGGGTATTTTCCCACATGTCTGGTCATCTATGGGGAATATCTAAAATTTTGAAGAAATACAAGAATATTTTAGGTTGAGGTTATTTATTTTCTCTTTGGACGAATGAATAGTGGTTGCATCAAGTAGTCTTGTAATACAAAAAGAGCTCCTTTACTCATTTTCTGAACCATTACAACCAAAATATTGTAGAAGCACCTTGAAGACAAGCGTCTATGTTTTTTAGTATCCTTAAAGGAGGAAGGTTTTCATGGCCTTTTTTAGGGTAATGGAGATGAAGATGAAGATAGATCATGATGGAAGAAAGCTCTCTTATAGCCCAATAAAGACAATTGTGTGTTGGCCATGGGAAACAAATATCAAATATTTTATCTAATTCTCCAAAACATAATGATGTTACTCATGATATAGAGTGGTATATGTACTAAAAATTTGAACATGAAAACATTTCTACCCTTTTAGATGAAGCCACTCTTGAAATAAAAGAACAATTATTCGAGTTATGGCTCCTTAAAGAGAACCAATAGAAAATAAATCTATGTCCATGTAATACAATTGAAATTATGTTTAATGCTTACCCAATTAACAAATCTTATATGAAGTGAATCTATTATCAAATAAAAAACATACCATTTCCCATAGCTTCAACAAAATCTAGCAAAAGCTCAAAGCCTCACTAGGTGACTCACATAATGAGCAACACATGGGAGTGTTAGGAAAATAATTATAGGGATGAAGTAACCCAAGGATATTAGGCTATGTACCCTCTAAGGATCCTATGATAAAAACCCACATATGGATCAACTAACTAAATGATATAAAGCTAACTGCCCCTATGATCCTATGATAGAAATCGACTAGATAAATATATGATAAAATACTATTTGTGGTGGATTAAGGAAAGAAAGAAATATGTTTTTTCAAAGTGTTTTTTGATAAATTTAAAGCTTATGGTTTAGACTAAAGGGTCTCAAATAGGTTACTTGAACACAAAAAATCCATCGAGAAATCCTACGATGAAAGGTCATGCTCCCTGAGTGAACTCCCAACTACAAAGATGAGTAATTAGTGTTTCAAGAGAGTTGAGTTTGATCTTCATGAAACATATGATAGGTTCCATAAATTTATTTGATTGGATATCCTTGTGATCTGTGCAAAATATCAATATTTTGGACCATAAGCACATTAGGCACATAATGTATGGTAAATCACTCTAACCTTCCTAGGAACTTATTTAAGCTAAGAAAACATTATTAAGTTAAAAAACAAAGGTCTACTATAGACTTTATGTAACTAAGAAATGTTAATTGGGCCTAATGTTTTACCTAATTGGAAGGCCCATCATTATTTAGATTATTTGATTATAAAAAGTTATAAAATAGTACAAGTTTTCTCACACTAATTCATCCCCCTTTTTACTGTGATGTTTGGTCCAACACTTAAAGATGAAATCAAGTAGAAAAAATAAAGAAAGTATCGCTAGTGAGAGGGGGAAGTGATAAGTGAATCACTAAAGAAAAATATTTATTTCCTTTACCATCACTAATTTCTTAATTCAATATCATTAGTAAGAGCTCCTTAATTTCCATCACCAAATTGTTAATTATTTTTTATTGATACAAATATTTTGATAAATATTTTTTTAGTTATAATTAATTCAACATGATGAGGACACCTCAGATGAATAAAAAGGTATTTGGTATTTTTTCAATGTTGTATTCCTTGTATTTTTTTTCATAGAATTGACTAGCAAAAATTATTTAGTGTTTTTTTTTTCTTTATAGAGAAAGGATAAAGAGCATGGAAAATTTTAGGGGCTAATATTAGTAGGTGGGCTAATTTTCTATATTTTTTCCAAAAAACATATTCACCAATTTTCATTTTTTCTAAAAAGGATTTGCCCAAATTTTACAATAAAAATTGTTTTACCTTAAATATCGCCAACATTATATAGAGATTATATATAAAATCATTATAAATTTGAATAATTTTACAAATATATCAATAAAAATTTTATAGTTTACATACTAGGGACTTCACCAATGTTTTTAAACTTCAATATAATTTTTCATCCTTAAAATTTTCCCTAATAAAGAGGGATAAGGAGAGTTTTGAGGAAAATGCTAGAAGGTTAGGAAAATGATAAAGAGGGATAAAGAGAATTTTGAAGAAAATGCTAGAAGGTTAGGAAAATGATGAACGTATTTAAAATAAATTAATTAAAATTTGACTTGGATTTATTTTGTAATATGTATTTGTATTTAATCATAAATTATCGTAGAAGAATTTTTGCAAGTTTTTGTTAAAGACATTAAAAAGATGTATGGAAACTTGAATTGAAATTCCATAATTATATTTATAGACTTATGCTTTTTGGGAAAATGTTTCTAATGAAATTAATGTTAATAAGCCTAATTACATCAATTAGAATTAAAAAATTAAAATATGTTATTTTGTAACTATAGTTTAATAAATTAAATAGATATTAATTGAAAATAGATGAAGAATTAATTTTTGTTTTTAACAAGGTCGGTTACTATTTATATTCAAAAAAAGTAGGGATTGAAATCCCTATTACATTTGAGTGATGAAGTAGAATAACGAGGGGTGATGTGGAAAAATACTGAACCTCATTCATGTTGACTATTGCTACTATGTTGTATATCTGATTCTTTATAAATCCTGACAAACTAAAATAACATAACTTAAAACTTAAAAGACATGATTATAGATGTGGTAGATGGAGGAAGAATGGAGCCTAGTTCCTGTTGCCTTGTTGGGCATGTGAAATTTCAGTGGTGCCATGGTTGTTGTCCGAGATGGAATTGGGGACATTGTTGGAGTTTGAGCTCTGAATAGTTTTGTCTACCATGTAACATAGGATCTCTAGGGATTCTTCAATGTGAGTGCAACGATTGTTTTGTCCCCTCAGCTACTTCGTGAGGGATTGTGTTTGGTGTTGGAGGAATCTGGTGTTTTCTTGGTGTTTATCCTCCATTATCTTTAACTTTGATTTTATGAAATCCATCTCTGCTTGTAGATCAAGGCAATGACAGCATTTCTCGTTCCTCATAGTGGATGAAGGAAGGTAGGACGAGATCACAATTGTGGGAGGATGGATTCAAAGATGCAGAAGAAGCATTTTTTGGGAGTGAGGATGGGTGGACAGAGAGCTACATGAATAAGGGAGGTTGTATGAGCGTTGCATAGTAGGTGATCAGCAGAGGGGAAGGGATTTGGATTAACAGGCGAGGGTTAAAGAATTCTAGGAGACAAAGAGGGAATTGTTAAACCATTAATGGAAGCCCTAGGATCGTGAAACAAAGACGAATGGACATTGCAAAGTTGGTGGTTTTCCAAGTAAGGAGAAGTAGAATATATAGGAGACGAGGGAGAGGGATTTTTTCTAGGGATGACGGGAGGGAGGGAATCCTAGGGGGACAAATTCCAAGGAATATCATAGGGGAGGTAATGGGCATGGAAGACCCGCCATAGAAAATAATAGGAGGCACAAAAGATCATGGTGAAAGTAGTCACACAGAGGGGAAAATTCATGGTGAAGGGGAGTGGGAGATGTTATCTTGGGAAAGGAGTTGACCATGGTGTCTGTTGCATGCTTTGTTGGCCAGTGAGTTAGTTTTCTTATTGTTAGACCTGAGGATATGATAGAATGTGAGCCCTCCAATTTCATTGTTCAACTTTCGACACCTTGTGATCAGTCTACTTAGGGTGATGTTGGGAGACAAATCGAAGTTCAAAATCATGTTGATGATTATTGCCGAGTCTCCGAAAATCATAGCATTTTGAATATATAATCTTTTTATAATTTGAAGGCCTTACATTAAGGCGTATGCTTCTGCTCTATTATTTTACATTCAACCAAATCCCCATTCAAAAATGGTAATGCTACTGCCTTGCCCATCCACAATGTAGCCTCCATCTCCTGTTATTCCTAGGTTTTCCTTAGAGGCACCGTCGAAGAAGAGTGCGGGACTTTTTATTCCATAAATCCACCCAATGAATTCTTTTACTTTAAGCCTAATATTCCACTGATCCTTGTGAAGAGGTTGAAGTGCAAGAGTTTTGTTGTGCTTCAAGAGTGTGTCAAGAAATATTATGAGGATGAGTCTTTCCTCTACCTGCAAATCATTGAGGTTGAATTTACTATTGTTTTGGAAAGAATGATCTCAACAGTAAGGCTTCAGGCCTTGCTCTACACTTTTATAATGCAAGGCGTATGTTCTTGGAAGGTGGCTTTGTTCCTCATAAGCCAAATGTTCTAGAGTAGGACATAAGGAAGAGTGTCCTAGACTCTTTTGGTAACATTCTTCTTCTTTTCCCCCCAAGGATAACTCTTTTTCCAATTAGCAATTAGATCCGATATTGAGTTTTTTTTTCCCTTCTCAGCATGAAAGGGATCAAAGAGATTATGCCATCAATTTTTAGCAAAGGAGAAATCAATTAATAGATGGTGGATTGTCTCCTCAACCATGAAGCATAGGGGTCATCTAGAGGCTCCCTGTATGGCTCTTTTCTTCAGATTGTTGCTGTCAAAATCTTCCCCTTTATGAGGGTCCAAATGAAGAGCTTCATCTTTGGGAATGCTTCAGATTTCCAGACTGTTTATAGATTGCCCAGGGACGAGAGGCAAATTGCTCATTGTGAAGAGACTCATATCCTGCTTTTAAGGTGTAGGAAGATCCATAGGGGTCCCATCTGAAGCTATCCTCTTTATCTTTTACAAGAGGAGCAGCTCCATGCAGCAGTCCCTCTATAGTAGCTTTATCATTATCTAGATGGGGTGGAAAATTTGGAAACATCCAACATTTCCAAATGCTAGTACTCCCTTCCCAACTGGATATTTGATCCAGGGTGTTAATCCCATGCTCTAGAAGATAAATTTGAATGTGCAGAGTGCTCGGGTTTTTTAAAAGAGGAGGCTTGCCCATTATTTTTTCTTCCCAAATGTTTATGCTACGACCTCCATGTGGAACTTTGGAGTTATTGTTCCAAAGAAAGGGGATGGATTTTTTGCAAAGAGCCCAGATGCGAGAGCAAGGCCTGTTGGGGATGAGTTGATCTAAAATATTTTTCCTTGTAGTAGAAATATATTTCCTTTATAGCACTTTATTTTACCATGTTTGCTGCCCAGTTATTAAGTGCCACACTATTTTCCCTCCAAAGGCAACATTCAACAGTTTGGGTATGCGAATAGCAAGACCACCATTTTCATATTTTTGGGTTACCTGTCTCCATTTGACCATATTGAACTTATTTTTCTCACTTTTGTCACCTGACCATAAAAATTGTCTTATAATTCATTCCATTTTATCCTAGATACTGATAGGAGCATGTAGCAAAGAGAAGTGGTAAAGAGGCAGAGAAGAGAGGACAACCTTTAAGAGGACCATGCAACCAGCTAGATTGAGCCAAGAATCTCCCCATTGCTGGACTTTATTATTCATCTTATCAATGATGATGCTCCATAGCTCTGTTCCTAATGGTCCTATCCTGTCAGGCATCCCTAGATAGTTAAACTGATTCCAGCTCCATTTTTAGGAAACCCCAAAGATTTAGGCAATACTATGAATGGTGTTCATAGTTGAATTCCATTAGAAAATGCATCTTTTATGATAATTGATCTACCCTCCAGAATAGTGCATGAATTTTCCAAGCATAATTTTAAATCTCCTGGAAATTATGCTAGTAGCTCCTCCCATCAGTTCATCAATAAACTGAGAATGGTTCATGTTTTTTACCCCATTTCTAAATTTGATACCTGTGATTAGGCTAGCTCTGCGATTTTGATCAAATGCACTACTGAAAGATTCTTCCATAAGAATTAAGAGGAGGGGGGATAAGGTGCAACTTTGTCTTAAGCCTCTAGAATATAGGAAATAGTGTCTAGGTCTTCCATTGACCAAGGGGAGATCTAGGGGTTGGATATGTAGACATGAATGAGGGACATGAATTCAGCTTCGAAGCCCATTTTATGAAGGACAAAGATGAGGAAAGAGTGCCTTACTCTATCGAAGGCATTGGGAATATCTAGTTTCAGAACAAAACCCTTCTCCAATCTCATCATGCTAGAATGAATGGCTTCTTGTACCAGCAATATGGAGTGAGTTATTTGCCTATTTGAGATGAAACCACCTTGATTTTCAGAGATAATATTGGGGAGGAAGGTTTTGAGGTGGGTGACAAGGATTTTGGTAATAATTTTATAAGAGGAGTTACAAAGGGAAATAAGCCTAAATCTGGAAAAGGTGGATGGACATGTCTCTTTAGGGATGAGGGAAAGAAATTTCGAATTTTTGAAGACCCCAATATTTTTTTTCTTTTGAGCCCATCAGATCATTTTTATGAGATATTTTTTTTATCACTTCCCAGAAGGCCCGGTACAAGCTGATGGAGAATCCATCCGGGCCTATTGCTTTGTCAGGATGAAGGGTCCAGATTGCCTTGATAATTTTGACCTCTTTGATGTCCTTGGTTAGGGAGGAGTTGATCTCTTCATTGATCGTCTTAGGCATGTGAACTACGAAATCATTGTATTCCTCCATGTCCATAGTTTCAGTTAGGAGGCTTTTATAATGGCGATGGGTCACTAAATTTATTTCATCTTGCTCAATTTACATGTTACCTTCTTCATTGGATATAGTTGTAATGATGTTTCTCAATATTCTGACAGTGTCTTTCTTACAGAAGAAAAATGTATTTTTATCCCCAACCTGAAGCCATAGATTCCTAGATTTAAGTCTCCATTAATCTTCGTCCCTTCTATTTGTGTTATATAAATCCCAATAAAGCCCTATTTCCTACTCATGCTTTTATTTCGTCACCCCTTGGATATCTATGTCTTTTTGAACTTCTTCTAGCCTTCTCTTGCTGTCCTGCTTAATTGTTTCCGGTTCTCTATAATAGTATTTTGCCCAGACTTTGAGAGAAGTGCGCACAAGTTTCAGTTTTGAATCCCAAATATGAATTGGAGATCCCTGAACATGTTGCTGCCAATTTATTTCCACTACGAATCTTGCCTCAGGGAAGTCACTCCATGGAGGGTTATAGTGGAAAGGAAGAGGCCCGAGGGAATATTGATCACCGAGGACAAGGGTAATAGGATAATGATCTGAGGCTGAGCAGGGAAGAATGGTGGAGGTTGGAACAGAGAAGTGGGAGATGAGGCAGACAATGACAAAAAAATGATCAAGTATTTCTATGATTTTCCCTAGCCCAAGTCAATGATTGATCCATGTAAATCTTCTATTTTTGGGGATAATGTTCACCAAGTCATGATCTTGTATGATATTATCCAACTAATCTCTTAAAGGTTTTAGAGTGAAAGTGCCCCCTCTTTTTTCTTTAGCATGCATTACCAAATTCACATACCCTCCAATGATAACATTGATATTATCCTCACCTTCCATATCAGATTTTAAAGTGTGCCATCAAAAATATTTATCTCTATAATGATTTGAGCCATAAATGTTGTACACTATTATCATTACATCCTAATGGATGTTTTGTAATTTTACTTTTATTCAATATTTGGCCTTTACAATTATCATCTTCTTCCATGAGTTCTAGTTCTAGATTGTCGCTATTCCTCCCGAAGCACCTCTAGAGTCTACTATTGTTATTGTGTAGTTTCTGATTTTGTTTATGATGTTTCCCATGTATTTTTATACTTTCTTGGTTTCTTGGAGGAGAACTATGTCAGGTTTTTATTGTTTAATGAGATCTCTTAGAGCATTGTTTTTACAGGGGTGCCCAAATCCCCTACAATTCCATGTAAGTTCTTCCATTATTTCAGTAGTGCAGGTTTAGACCTTGTCTTCCCTTTTGTTTCATGTTGGTTGAATTATTTTTTATTAATCCCTCCAATAAAAGTCTCTATAGGGTGTTGCGTTTCTAGAGAAATGTCTTTCTGAGCTACTTCATCCCTATGTTGTTTAGCAGACTTTCTTCCTGGTCCAGTTTTTTTAAGGTTTCCAATACGGATTACGGATCCTTTGATGTGTTTATAGTAACTATATGGGTAGATTATAATTCATTTGAGGATCAAAGAGGACATGATTTGGAAAGGGAGAGATGAGGTAGGGTTTTGGGAGGGAAGGTGGGAAGGGAAGGCTGAGGGGGTTCCTCTTCTAGAGAGGACAAGGAGGTAAAGGGGTTGGAGGAGGTAAGGGGTGGGCGGGGGGGGGGGGTTCACGGGTTTGAAAGGGGTTTGGAGGAGGTTTATGATGAGTTTGGGTGTTGGGGCTAGAAGAATGAGAGGGTGGATGGGCTGAAGAAACACCAACATTTCTAGAATTTGGGTCAGACTTCTTATTTTTTATGACTTCCCATTGTGATTCAGGGTTAGTGTTTTCAACCTCTATTGCTTTTGTGCATCTATTAGCGAATTGACCGTATTTGTGGCATACCTTGCACTTGAAGGGAATTTATTTGTAGTCCAACTGTTGGATGTGTTTCCAGTTTTCCACATTTAACTTGATTGCCTCCGGAAGTCCTTTCCCCAAGTCTACCTATACACAGATTCTTGCGCAAGCTTGCATGTTGTGCTTTGGCTCACTTTTGTTGATTAAATTACTGACAACATTCCAAATCTCTCTAACTGAATCATCCCCCCAACAGTGAATGGGAATATGTGGAAGACGAACCCAAACTGGGACAACATTAGGAACACTGAGTTCAGAATCGAAGTCTGGTGTCCATTTTTTTAGATAGATCTCTCTGGTATCCATGAAGTATGGCCCGTTCCTCAATATCAAATATTTTTCTTCCTTAATCTCAAAGTGGAAGGTATAAAATCCCCTGCCGCAGAATCTGATGGAGATGTTCCCTTTGATTTTGTCCATCCAGTTGCACTCCACCCATTTCTGGACTATTTTCGGTGAATGCCATAGTCCCATGAATTTCCAAATGAGTCCTTTCTATGGGAGGGATAGAGAAGCCATTCGAGGGATTATAGGTGGCAGTGAGACTTCCTAGATACCATCCAATTTTTTAACAAAATTAGAGATTGCAGGCCTCGGCTGAGGTGAATTCAGAGAGCTGATGAGTGAAAAAAACATAGAGGCATGGTCAGGGGGAGTGGCTACCTCCTAGATTTTCTCTGGAGGGGCCGTTCAACCAGAATTGAGTAGTAGTAGAATCGTTGAAGTGTGAGCAGCTATGCAAATGCTCCAGACCTGATGAAAAATTAATTGTTAATAATAATTTTCACTTTATTAATAATAATTAATAATTAAGATAATATTAATTAATTATTAAACATGATTTTAATATTAATTAATAATAATAATAATAATTTATAAACACTAATATTTATGATTCAAAATAATAACAAAACTACCATTAATTTTTTTTTTATACTGTAGAATGATAATATGTTTTTGGTGATGCACATTTTGATTTTGTATCAATGCACTAAAATTATACCATAAATGATAGCTCCAATTGCATGATATGGAGTGTCATATCTTTTCAAAAAAATTGCAAAAAAAAAAAAAAAAAACATTAACAAACAAGTGTCGGCACGGTAGTCTGTACCATTCAAATGTAAATTAGGTTTTTAGAGAATTTGGAAATTGATATATGAAGTTGAAAAACTACATTTCTATTTCAATGTCACCAATCAAACAAATGTATAATCATAATGTATAATTGAACTTTAATAAATCAAAATTTTATTAATTTATTTATTTTCTTACTATTATTATATATAATTCAATGTCACTAATCTCTAGTTCATGTCCATCTAGATAATTGATTGACATGATTTATTTAGATGTGTTTATACATTGAGATATGGAATACATACTAAAAGCATGTGATAACATCCCACAGTTTATTATTGTTTTCACACAGTTGAATTCAACCATTATACTCTCTTCTCATTCATGATCAATGATGTTGCCAATGCTTTCAAGGGAATCTAAAATAAATATTTTCTACTCGTATAAAATCATATTATGCATTCAATAATATTACAAGGCATAATGATATATAATGAATAACCATACAAAACATTTCAGCATTAGGTTTCAAATTAAAATGAATATATAATTAGTTGAATTTCGACATATTAGAGTGTTGGGGTTTTCAATGTTAACTACTAAACTTCCACACTTCCACAATTTAAGTCCAAATGGATCATATCTCTAGGAAATATGGTAACGTCCCCTATGAAATGAATATTAGTTTGTGAAACACATAATTAATTATCTATACAATCAATTTGATTTATCAGACTGTAAAAATATATTTCTTAGTATTTTTAACAATATTTCTTACGGTAACATCCCCTTGGAAATGGATAACAATGTATGAAACACTTTATTAATTATTTATAAAAATAAATTTGAGTGATCAAACTGTAAGAATATATTTCATGGTATTTTTAACAAGAATATTATTTATTAACATTCGAAGTTGTTGATATATATCACTGAGGAAAATGGAAATAGTGATAGGGAGTGGATCGATCTGCATCATTGTTGCTGAGACTAATGGAAATGGCATCACCAAGGCCAACAAGCACAATGCCACCTAAATGTTGGGGTTTTGTTCATAGTCAATTAACTGGGGTTTATATTATAGGGGCTGCGGTAGAGGGGGAGCCATGGGTGCTCACATGGTGGCTGCCCCACTCATCAAATCATCTCAAAGTTTTGATCGCCAATCCGATCCACCTCTCGACCCCTCTACAATTGAGGCTTTCTCATATTTCACCATATGGATTGGTGCCAACTCAAGATCTAATGCCATCAAGGAGGACCAAGAAAATTGGGAATCAACGACCATAGGACTCTGCTCCAGCTTTGTGACAAATAATTTTGGATGCAGGAAGTCTGTATGCACTTCCAAGGCATGGCTACTAGATCGATTAAACTTCACCAGATTGTGGTGTTGGGTTTTCGATCTGGATAAGAGAAGCATGCAATGGTTTCAGGTCATAGTACATAGGAGGGTTCAATTTCTTAGGAACACATGCTATGGAGATATTCCTAGGGTGGATCTAAAGCTATTGATCGATCTTGTTACTAATCCAAATGTCAATATATTGGATCAATTTTATTATTTGACTGCATCTGTAGTCAAAAAAGGTTGATGTGTCTACACTTTGAAGGTGATTCCACTATATTTGGTGATCTCTTGCTTGAATTATACATGCACCAAGGATCCAAAACAAATTGCATGGTGGAGAGCCCAGTCTAATCATAAAAAATCACATATACATAATTTAAGGTTATATCCAAACAAAATAAAAATCGGAAGGGGATCATATGACGTAGATCCCGAGAAAATGGTTCAGGTTTTTATTAAAACCATTTCTAGGAAATAAAGTGTACTAATGGTCCTGGGAACATATCTAGTGACAGATGTGAAGTAGAGTATCCTAAATATTAAATTAATTCCTTCTTATTTACAAAGTTTTATTTATTCATGGAAAGTGATGCAGGATTGTATCCATTTGGAAGACTATGGAATTCAAAGAAATTCCACAATTATCCAGAATTTAAAATTGCATGGTGGTGCCCCAAGAGTTAGTGGCCCACTTAGATCATCTTTGGATGGAAAGGGTATGACGTCATTCAAGGATGCACTAAGAGGGAATGATGCCACATAGGTAAAACAAAATCCAAATTTGAAAATTCTAGGGTCGTACATCATTGAGAAGATGGAAAAAACTGGAACTCTAGCCATAGAAATACTAGAAGAAAGTGGTCTTTTCATTATTCTACAGGAAAAATCTATCATAGGTCGATTTAAAGATTACTTTTCCAAATCAAAATATCTAAATTAGTGGATCTACATCAATTTTACTAGAGAATTTGATATTTATCTATGTGAAAAATGTTTTTTGTGGTTCATCTTGATAAACAAAAAGATTTTGATCATTTCATAAATGAAGGAACATGGTTTTGGGGAAGGGAGGGTCTCTTTTTAACCCCATGGTTTCTAGGTTTTGATGCTAACACAACGGTGCCTACAAGAATGTTGGTCTGGATAAGGATACATAACCTTCCACTTCCCTATTTGATGCACTATCTTCCATCAAATAGGGAACTTGCAGAATACATTCAATCAATCAAGGAAAATGATGAAGAAAATAATTCCAAAGCAAAGAGGATGGAAATTCATAGATCCTCCATATTCATATGATGAGGATGAAGAAATGGATAATACCCGACAACATCTAGAGACACAAAATCATCAAGGTTCGCAAAAGGAGGGAGAAGAGAATCAAAAGGACCAGAATAAACAGGAAGACATTCCCAACAAATGAGCATTTATTTCGACGAGTGAGAACCAATAGGAAGAAAAGAGAAACAATTAAGGACTAGGTGGAACTAAGCGATATCATGTCTCTGAGAGTTCAGATTCATATAAAGAAATCTAAAACCTTCCAAGAAATAAGGTTTTGGAAATTGTTTCAGCTACTCCATCTCTTGGGGTCTGGGAAAAAGTCCAAAAGAAAAAAGGCAAGAAAGAGAAAACCAGTTTATCTGGCCATTTGTAATTATTATTTTTTATTATTTTTGATATATTTTCTACTTTGAGTGCTTAATACACATTCACTTGGTCCCTTGGGACAATACTTGAATGAACTTTGTGCATCGACATAATGTAACTTTTTATTTTTCTTTAATAGAAATTTATTGAATTTTCCATGGGAAAAAAAAACAAGAAGATGTGTTCATTGTTATGTTATCATTAGTGTCAAAAAAACCAACTTGAAGGGATCCACCACACAAAAGAGAGAAAATTCTAAAGCTCTTGGATGTGTTTGAGGAAGGTTTCTTCTAGAGGGAACCATTTTAAACTTACTATAGATATCCCTCATGCTTTTTCAATAATAATCATATAACACTATTAGCTATATATCCTCAGAATAAATATGCCTTTAAGCTAATAAAAATATTGGAAATGAACAAATTTATTATGTAAATACACATGATATGAATCACATGAATGTTATCGGATTACAGTAAATTTTTGAGGATTGGTTCTCAGTTGAATATCCCCTGCGTCATTGCAAACATCTCCGTTTTTGAAAATTTGTCCAAAACACAAAAATAAAAATAGAGACATATCAAATTCCTCAAGGACCAATATGAGCATGTTAGTGTCATATCCACATTTAAACTAAAAAATGACAGAGTGACCTCACTATAGCCTTTTGGATGAAGTGGGAGTGGGAGATTCTGATGTTGTTTCAATATCTGTTGCTACCTCAAATGTTAAAATGTTTCTCGTAGATTTACGTTGAGTACTTTTTATCATGTGTGAGATCATAAATAAGAATTATCGCATGCCCTTCTCATCTCCTACATAAATCTGATGCACAAACAAGACCATATACATCCAATCTCTACCTAAAATCCTTTTTGCTCAATTTAGCAAGCAAAAAACTTAAAAAAAACTCTCTACATGCATGTTCTAGCCCTAATGGATAAAAACATGTTTTAACGTCAAGTTTTTTCCATGTATTTAGTTAAAATATGCATATGAAGTAGAAATTGAGAGGAAAAAATTTTGAGTTTCTCTTTTCGCAAAGAGAAATGCCTCAAATTTCCATGGTGGAGTAGTGAGTGAATTTCTGTGATAACAAATATTGTTTAATGTCACATATTAATTAGAAGTATGAACATGTTATATCATAAATCATGACCACATACAGTGGCCCTAAGTACTACAAATGTTTCTGAATTAGGATAATTTATTGAGGAGATTAAGACAAATGGCGCTAATGAAAAAATAAGACATAAATATTTTTGTTCGATCAAGTGTTTGCAGATTAAAATTTTAAAATATAATAAAAATATGTTATTTGTGATAGATGACTTAAGTGTCGACTAATGGTTACGTTATTTTATGTTATGGAAACTAAGACATTTACTATTTTCTTGAAATTATTACTGGATAAACAGAAAATAATTTTGTTGATTAAATAAAATTAAGTATTAGAAAATGGTTCTATAAAAAAATAAGAAAATAATGATGGTAAAATTATTCCAAGAATTGAGAATTAATTGAACAGAAACAGTTCAAATAGTTACCCAAACCTCTGTGGATAAAGGCATATTTCAGTGAAGAAGGGGGATCTGTTCGGTAACTAGAGAAAGGAAATTTTGAGAAAAAAATTCCTGAGCTAGTGGTGACCAGTGGAATTACTCATAATTCCTAAGATTATCTGGGTTAGAAGACCAGAACGGATTGTCCCGAGGTCACTTCCAGAACCTTTTTCAACTCACAAAGCTCAGAAGTGGAGCACGGGGGAGAGACGAGGACGTAATTTCCTCTCTCAAGGTAGGGAGGACAACATCAGTCAGAAATTGAAAGACAGATAAGTTATTTTCCACTGGAAATCTTAGTTTTTTTATGAAAGATATTAACAATTTGTATGTTATAGTCTGTAGCAGTTACAGTACTTTATTATGTGAAGAAAATTTTGTGTATGTTTCTTTGTTAATTAATAAGTTGGCCCTTTAGTATTAAACTCTTCACTAAATAACGGTATGACAGAGAAATGTTAACATAGAGCCCTCAAGGTGAAGGCTTTGTGTTGGTTGTCCTCTACAACTATGATAACACACAGACATAATGGTTCGGCCATTTTATTGATTAAAAAATAGAAATAAAAGTAAGACGTGGACAAAAAATTAGTATCATGTAGTTAACAATTTAATAAGGAAGAGTTTGTGAAAATACTGAATAGAAAGTAAATTTAGATTTCTTAGATGAACAGAATGAGATATCTTTAGGAAGCCATTGATTAAATTAAACTAGATATAGAAATATCATGGTAAAATACATCAGAAAATATAAAAGGAAATAAATGTTGTTGTTCAAATAACATGAATTCATTGAAATAAAGAAATGTAGAACAGAGTATGTGAGATAAAGACCGAAAATAATCAACGCTAGAAAACAATACTCATAGATATTAACAAACTTCTTCTAATGGAAAACAATGTTAATTTACAAGCATCAACATTCACTATCCAAGGTGGAAATATTTATATATTTTACTGTGAGAACATGAATCAAACTGTAGAAGTAGAAAACCCAGTAAATACTGCTCAAACAACTTATTCAAATACATTCATTCCCGAAAGACATAGTTCGTGCGAATTAAACAAGGAGATAGTTCTATAAACTTCAATTTGAACCATAAAAATCATTTGAAGAAATATTCGTCTTCTCCAGAAAGAGAGGTGGAGTCTAGGCCTAAACAAAGAAAAATTAATCAAGCTATGAGTTAAATTGAGCAAGGTATATAAAAAAACCTCGACGGCTGGATATCATGCATTTAAAACGAAAACTGCACAAATATGTTAACAGAGTTTCTTGCTCTCGGAAATTTAAAAAAATGTTCATAGGTTGTTTTAATTTCAACGAGAATGAGTGGAAGCGGTTAGTGTTGGGTTGTCATTACCGTAACCCACCCAAACCGTAAACTATCTCAACCATAGATCTTGTGTCAGAAGAATAAATGGTGAATAAGGATGGACACATGGCTTACTAGCAGTCCAAGCGCGATTAAACAAATCCATATGGTACTATTGCCAAACTACCAAGACACAGTTGTAACCATATTCGGTGTTTAAAGATTCGAGAAAACGTTGTGTAACATAAATATAATTGATATGCCAAATAAATAAGAATACGATATTGATACAACATTTGGGTTGTAATTATAAAGGACTGTAATAATTGTACCGATTAACTAGATGGCAAGTAACATTAGCTAATATCCAAAAAAAAGCATTAGGTATGGATATAAGTATGTATGGTCTCATTACCTGTCATACAAATATTTAGATTTTTAGGAATTATAGTATAGGTAAATGGTAGTGTAAGTATAAGTTAAATTTTTTTTTTTATGATGATGAAGTGAGTTTAGTTGAATGTTACAAGTGGTATCAGAGCAGTGTTCGCAAGCTCGGACGCTATGGGTCACCTAATATGATAAATTGTGTGTAAATGATGCACAGTTAAGGAAGCATGACAAGAGACATTATGAGAAGGGGGTCAACGCAACAACCACCCAGAACACCGGGGAACCCCAACCACGACCATAAATTAATCCTGAGATGTGGATTCAGCTGAGTGTGGATCAGCACCAGCAAACAAGTAGACTGTTGGAGGAACAACAGCACCAAACTAGCATTATGATAAATACAGTGCAAAAGCTACATGACAAAATGGTGAGGGTTTGAAGTGATAATGAGTGCTTGATGCAAGAACAAGAAAGGATACTTAAGAGACTCTCGGATAAATAGAATCAGGTAATAGAAGAACCCAGTTCTGATAGAGACATGCAGGAAGGTAACAAGAAACAAGAAAGGGACCACACCACTGACATAATGGAAAGAAGTCATTCATAGTGGAGTGATAAAAATAAAACTACAGTGAGGCTGAGTTAGGGAATGTGTCGAATCATCAAGAAGTTAGGAAGCAGAAAGTGGAGCTGCAAGGTGAGTTTCAACAGATAAAACCACCTATGTTTGATGGAGTAGAGGAAGAGATGGCTGAAGAATGGTTGATAAATATGAACAAGTATTTTAAGGTTTACAAATATAGCATCAATATTAAAGCTAGATTGGCCATCTATCAGTTGAGGTAGAAGGCCACACTATGGTGGGAGAAAGTTAAGAATGTTCGTAGTATAGATGATCAGGAATTGACTTGGGATTCGTTCCAGCATTATTTTAAAGATAAGTATTTAGCTGAGAGCTTCTATGACGAGAAATCTAGAGAGATTCATGATTTAAAACTGAGAGAATTGACGATGGATGGATACATCACCAAGTTCACTTCTTTACCTTGTTATGTTCCTCATCTAAGGGACAAAAAAGCTAAAATTCAGTAGTTCCTGAGCAGTTTTCTGACTCATATAAAGGAAAAAATTGAGTTTTTTAATCCAAAAACCATGGATGAGGCAATTTTGAAGGTAATAATGTGCTATCAGCAATCTAAGTCAAAAGGAGATCTGGGTAAAATTTGGAAGTCAAAGGAAGAACAAAAAGGCAATTCAAGCTTCAAGAAAAACATAACCAGTAATTTCAAGAATGCTGCCACAAGTTCAATAAGAAAACAGTTTGGTAGAAATCATCAAACAATACAATGGCCTGTGGAAGATAAACCCACGGAAGCTTCCAAAAAGCTAGATCAAGCACAAAATCAAAAACCAGCCCTATAGTGTTGGGGGTGTGGTGACGCTCACTACTACAGGAATTTTCCGCAGTGAGGAAGGAGCGAGGCAGTTACCAACTTACAAGAACCCTCAACAGTAGGAGATGTGACCAGAAATATACTGAGAACTAATGTAGCCTTTGAGGACCGTCACGCATATTACCAATCGACAATGATAGAGTTTGAAGGTCAGCTACTCTCTCAACCTATTTCTATTTTAGTAGACCCAGGTGAATGCTTAAGCTATGTAAGTCCCAAATTAATAGAGATTTGTAAATTGCAAAATCAAAAATTCAAAAATCTATGGCTAGTATAGTTAGCCATGGGAGAAAAGAGAAACGCTTGTGCCAAAATTTTAAGTTGTACACTGGAAATTAGTAAACAACAGTTAACTGTAGACCTAAATGTATTACCCCTAGGATCCTACGATGTGTTACTTGGCATGGATTGGTTGGAGAAGCACTGGAAGTTAGTGGATTGTAAATAAAAAATTATATATTACAACATTCAAGATGGAACTCGTAAGGAGATTCAAGGTATAAAGAAACCCCTACAGCTGCGTTCTATTACAGCCTCTCAAATTAGTAAGTGCATGAGAAAAGGATTCCAGTTATATGCCATTCAAGTGGGTTTTACTAACTCCAAATAAAATACTTCAATGATGGAAAACATTCTGATAGTGAAAGATTTTATGGACATATTTCCAGAGGAAATACCAAGCTTTCCACCAAGAAGGGACATTGGTTTTACTATAGAGTTGATGCCTAGAGCATCACCAATTTCAAGGACACCATACTGAATGAGCATACCAGAATTTATCGAACTAAAGATGCAATTACAAGAACTGTTGGATAAACGGTATATCCGACCAAGTGTATCCCCTTGGGGAGCACCAGTGCTATTCGTAAAGAAGAAAGACCGAACCATGTGAATGTGCATGGACTATTAACAATTCAATAAATTGACTATAAAAAATAGATACACTCTACTGTGGATTAATGATCTATTTGATCAGGTGAAGGGAGCTACCGTATTCTCAAAGATAGATCTATGGTCGGGATATCATCAAATCCGGATAAAGGAAAAATACATTTATAAAACTACTTTCTGTACCAGATACGGGCACTACGAGTTAGTAGTGTTACCATTAGGATTGACTAATGCACCAACAACCTTTATGAGGCTGATGCATGGTATATTTCACCCCTTTCTGGATAATTTTGTGTTGATATTTATTGATTACATTTTATTTTATTCTAAGAATGTAGAAGAGCATAAAGAGCACTTACAGATAGTGCTGGAGATGTTATGGAAGCATCAGTTATACACTAAGATCAGAAAGTGTGATTTCTTCAAGGAAGAAATACAATACCTTGGTCACGTTATTTTTGCTAAGGGAATCGAAGTTGACCTGGAGAAAATTAGGATGATTATGGAATGGAAGGTATCCCAAAATGTGGCAGACATCCAATCCTTTATGGGTTTGGCTGGTTATTATCAATGGTTCATTGAAGGATTCTCAAAAATTTCCTTCCCAATTACTTCCTTACAAAGGAAGGGAAAAATATTTAAATGGATGAAGGAATGTCAAAATAGTTTTGAAAAGTTAAAACTGTTATTGACTACAGCTCTAGTGTTGAGAGTAGTTGATCCCAATAAAGAGTTTGAAGTCTACACAGATGCATGTAAAGAAGGAGTTGGGGAAATTTTGTCACAAGAAGGTAAGGTAGTTGCCTATGAGTCATGGAAGTTAAACGAGCATGAGAAATGATACTCAGATTATGATTTGGAGCTGATAGTAGTAGTGCATGCACTCTGACTATGGAGGCAATGCTTTCTTGGAAAGAGATTTGTACTCAAAATTGATCATAGCAGCTTAACCAGTTATTTTAAGCAAGTTGATCTTTATTATAATAAGGAAAGATGGAATTATTTCCTAAGAAAATTTTACATAGATATGCAGCATGTGAAGGGTAAGGAAAATAGAGTGGCAGATGCGTTGAGTAGAAAGTTGCAGTGTTTATGAATTGTACTGTAATAAGATTGAATGCAAATTTCTGGAACAAATAAAAACAGAAGCTGAGAAGGATCCTGAATACCAATTTATATGGCAGCAAGCAAAGGAGGCTAGAAAGCAAGAAAAAACTGTTGATTGTGGAATTAGTAAGGACCAGTTGCTAACTTTCAAAGAGAGGATTTATGTTCCAAATCAAATTGAATTGAAGGAACTAATCCTAAATGAATATCACTGAAGTAACTACTCTGAACATCCAGAGTATCAGAAAATGCTAACATAAATTAGGAAGAACTACTTATCGCCAGGTTTGCGAAGTGACATTGCAGAATATCTAAACAAGTGTTTGGAGTGCCAGCAAGTGAAGGTGGAGCATCGACATCTAGCCGGACTGATGCAGCCTATACCGGTACCTAAATGGAAGTGGGAGGTTATATCTTTGGATTTCATTACTGGCTTACCAAAGTCAAAGAAGCATAATGACTCCATAATGGTAGTGGTAGATCGACTAAGAAAAGCAACACATTTTATACCAGTATAGTCCAATTACAATGCAATGCAAATAACATACATATTTATGCGAGAAATATTTAGACTACATGGTATCCCAAAGACTATCATTTTTGATAGGGATGTGAAGTTTACTTCTGCATTCTAGAAAACACTATTTACAGGATTGGGAACCCAAATTAATTTTAGTACCACTTATCATCCATAGACAAATGGATGAACTGAGAAAGTGAATCATATCCTGGAGGATATGCTACACATGTATGTAATGCAGCAGCCAACTAGGTGGAAAGAATATCTGCACCTAGTAGAATTTTCATACAATAACGGTTATCGGGAATCCCTTAAGATGAGTCTGTTCGAAGCATTATACGGACGACAATTTCAAACTCCTATTAATTAGAGTAGCCCATATAATAATTTGATTCTTGGACTAGAAATGCTAGCTAATATGGAGTCAAAAGTAAGGAAGATCAGGAAAAATTTGAAGGCAGTTCATGATAGAAAAAAACTATATGCAGATAAGAAAATTACTTGTCGTGAATTTGAGGTGGGAAACCATGTGTACGTAAGGATCAAACCAAAGAAAATTAGTTTAATATGGGCCTCTTGTGCCAAGTTGGCTCCTAGGTTTTGTGGCCCTTTCCAAATATTGGAGAGAGTAGGACTTGTGGCTTATCGATTGGCCCTGCCCAGTCATATCCGTGTACACAACATATTTCATGTATCAATATTAAAGCAATACATACATGACCCAAAGCATGTAACCCACTGGCAAAGCATTCAGGTAGGATATGAATACAAAACCTGATTAGAAATAACAGAATTTATGAGAAATTAACTCAAAGTTTTTTTATTGCAGGTCGAACTAGAAGGCGAGTTTCTGGTCGAGCCTCAGTGTATAATCGATCGGAGAGAAATCATGCTCCCGAAACGAGCCATCACCCAGGTTAAGGTGCTGTGGAAGCAATTCAGCCCAGACGAAGCTACTTAGGAGAATGAAAGTTTTGTTCAGGAAAGCTTACCCATAACTATTTGTTGAAGCCGAATGAAAACACCGAGGATGCATGGGGGGAGAGACGAGGGACGTAATTGCCTCTCTTGAGGTAGGGAGGACAACATCAGTCAGAAATTGAAAGACAGATAAGTTATCTGCCACTATAAATCTTAGATTTTTTATGAAATATATTAACAATTTGTATGTTATAGTTTGTAGCAGTTATAGTACTTTATTATGTAAAGAAAATTTTTTGTGTATGTTTCTTTGTTAATTAATAAGTTCGCCTATTAGTATTAAACTCTTCACTAAATAACGGTATGATAGAGAATTGTTAACACAGAGCCCTCGAGGCGAAGGCTCCGTGATGGTTGTCCTCTGCAACTATGATAACACATGGACAAAATGGTCCAGCCATTTTATTGATTAAATAATAGAAAGAAAAGTAAGACATGGACAAAAAAGTTGTATCCTGTAGTTAAAAATTTAATAAGGAAGAGACTGTAAAAATACTGAATAGAAAGTAAATGCAGATTTCTTAGATGAATAGAATGATAAATATGTAGGAAGTCATTGAGTAAATTAAACTAGATATAGCAATATCATGGTAAAATACCTCAGAAAAGATAAATGGAAATAAATGTTGTTGTTAAAATAATATGAATTCACTAGAATAAAGAAATGTAGAACAAAGTATGTGAGATAAAGACCGAAAAGAATCAATGCTAGAAAACAATACTCATAGACATTACCGAACTTATTTTAGTGGAAAACAATGTTAATTTACAAGCACCAATGTTCATTATCCAAGGCAGAAATATTTATATATTTCCTTGTGATAACATGAATCAAACTCTAGAAGGAGAAAACCCAGTAAATATTGCTTAAACAACTTATTCAAATACATTCATTCCGGAAAGGCATGGTTAGCACGAATTAAGCAAGGATATAGTTCTATAAACTTCAATTTGAACCATAAAAATCATTTGAAGAAACATTCGTCTTCTTTAGAAAGAGAGGCAGAGTCTAGGCCTAAACAAAGAAAAACTAATCAAGCTCTGAGTTAAAATGAGCAAGGTATAAAAAAAAAACCTCGACGGCTAGATATCATGCATTTAAAATGAAAACTGTATAAATATGTTAACAGATTTTCTTGCTCTCGACAAGTCTAAAAATTGTTCATAGGTCGTTTTAGTTTCAACGAGAATGAGTGGAAGCGGTTAGGGTTGGGTAGTCATTACACTAACCCACCCAAACCCTAAACTATCTCAACCGTAGATCTTGTGTCAGAAGAATTGATGGTGAACAAGGACGCACAGTTGGCTTACTGGCAGTTTGAGTGGGGTTAAAAAAATCCATATGGTACCATTGCCCGACTACCAAGATATAGTTGTAACCATAGTCGACGTTTAAATATTCGAGAAGACGTTGTGTAACATAAATATAATCGATATGCCAAATAAAAAAGAATACAATATTGATACATCATTTGGTTTGTAATTATAAAGGATAGTAATAATTCTACAGATTAATTAGCTGGCGAGTAACATTAGTTAATATCCAAAAAAAACATTAGATATGGATATAAGTATGTATGGTCCCATTACTTACCATAAAGGTATTTAGATTTTGAGGAATTATAGTATAGGTAAATGGTAGTGTAAGTATAAGTTAAATTTTTTTCTATGATGATGAAGTGATTTTAGTTGAATGTTACACTATTTATTTCTAGTGTTTAACATTAGGTGTTGCATAAATCAAATTTAAATTAATAGTAGTCAAAATGCAAATCCATTTCCACACACATGTGAGCAATGACTAATAAAGTTGATTAAGATATCAGGACAATTTATTTTAATAATATTTTTAATAAATTTTCCTTATTGTGGGGACATCGAGAAGTATGGTAAATATGTTGTAATGTAACTTACTATAAAAGTTTTGATTCAGTCAACATAAAATAGTAACATAAATTATATGTTATCATTAATTTTGTGTCACAATCATTAACAACAATCTACTCAATAATTAAAAAAAAATTTACCAAGGACATTGACCGGAATATGTTTAACTTGGTGTATATGACAACTTCATTATGTAGAAACATATATAAATCGTTAGCATACATATGACAGCTTGTACATAATCTGGATTATATTATTTCTCAATATATATATGTAAATTCTTACACAGTGGTATATGTTTGGATATGTCATATCACATTACATATATATGGTGCTAACTTACGTATGTCGCACTTAATTAAATACACATTAAACAACTCTATATTCTACATGGTGTATATCTGTACTGACACGGATTCAAACTTCAAAGAAACACATAAAAGATCTGAATGCAAGTTTATCGATTCTGCGGTTAAGGGTATGTGATAATAGTAAGGTTCACACGTCGATGAGTTAATAGTAATGGTTCACTCATCATCCCATCACAAGCCGGCACGTCATTCTACAGGATAGACGTGGCTATTCGAAATTCAATCTCCAGTGTCCAGGGTGGCATGAATCGTTTTCGTATCAGCAACTATGGATATAGGATCTATTACCAGTACCGATCCGGCTTTTTGGCACGGAAATCCCTCTGAACGAGGCACAGGTGTCATAACCTGCAGAGTCTATCGCCCTTTCTCATTAACGCTCACGACAGATGTATCCGGTCTCATTTTTCTGAAGATTTTGCGAGGGAAACAGGTTATTCTTCCTGGTTTGCTCGGCAGGCTTTCGACTTGGCGCTTGGAGTTCCTCCATGGCGTTCAGAATGAAATTGCGCTCCTCCTCAGTGTTTCCGTCCTGAACCAGTCTATAACAGAGGGAGGTATGCTTTACATTCCTGGCATTACCCGGCTCACTCAACTTGCTTTGTTAACATGCATTCCCTACCAATTTTCTTTCATTCCCTAGTCTTTATGTTATTTGCGTTGTGGTTTCCTTCGTTTTATTTACAGGGAGAACGAAGATGAGATTTCGGATATCTGGAGATGAGATCAGGCTCTCTGATTGTTGTTCGATGGTAAGGTTCCGCCCTTCGTTTATCTGGTCTCTTGCCTTGGAAATTATCTCGCCTTAGTTCGAAGATTGTGTTCTCTCTCTCGCTTCTAAAAACCATGTCTTCCTCGTACAGGTTTAACAACTCAAGCCTTCAGGTAAAGCAACTGTGCTTGGTAATTTGTATGCTGTAGTCTTTTAACCAGTTATTAAAAATCTTACTGCACAATTCTTGGTCTATGGTGTTCGCAGGTATTTATGGACAACCGGCTTCCTCCTACAGCTAACATTTCCTTGGCAGCTTCGGCTGAAGTTTTCTTCCTTGCTACAGGTACCCAGTTCAGCCCGAGGGTTCGGATGTAAATTATCGACCCAGTACTGTTTACTTTTATAAATTTCTAAGCATGGAACTCGATATTTTATCAGTCCAAGCTAGGGTTTTAAGTTTGCAGAGTTTCCGTTTAAAGTTTTGTAACTATGTCAGGGTTCATACCCTAAGTTTATGACAATACTATGGTTATCAAGTTGGCTCGTAGCATGTATTTCTTCGGAACACTGCATGAATACTGCAGTGAATGATTCCGCCATTTTCAATACTTTTTAAAAATGTCTGTCTATATTTTCTGTTTCACTAACCTCACAGTTAAACTTGTCCTCTATATTTCATGAATTTAAGTGATCTTTCTTTTAATGGAATCGTTGTTTTACTACATATTAATTTCCGAATGTTGTATGAAATCATTTCTACAGACTTTACTCTATGATTCTGTTACTGTTTCTTCTGGCAATTCGCTCTGGTAATAATCTTAAGCTTCTGAATGTCAATTTAGATAAGAGCTATCTATTTTGCATCTTCTGTCTAAACAACTTTAGGGTGACCGGTCCACCACCCCGACCGTGAATAGGTAAACTCTGACAGGGTTACCTGGGCAAGGGTTCGATATAATTTCGGCCCCCTTCTCTGCCCTAAAAACCCCACCTATGTTTTTCTTCTATAATATTATTCTACGGATAATTTTTACCTTGAGGCCAGTAACAGAGAAAAGAAACAGATAGCTACTACATGTAGATTTGTACATACGATTTCTTATGCATACGTGTTTCCACAGAAGATAAACGAATATAGGAGAGTTATAGCAAATTCACAGGTAGTTGAACTCAAGCACATACTTAATAATACACAGTTAAATTCTTTTCCTTCTATACAGTATAAACACATTCCTGGCATAAGTAAATATTATACTAATCTATTATACAGAATACTAGGATTGTAATATTCAATATTCATTTAACCTGTGTTCCAAATATATTGTCATGCTTGTGTACTTATCTGGAACTGGGTAATCGATTTCCAAAGCTGTGGTCCTCCCTACCAACCAGGTGAGGCCATTACATCCTTCACTTGCCCCCTAGCTTCAGAACTCTGGGTTTAGCGTCACGGAGTTTACAGTGGAATCCTCTCTGCTGTGACCTGTAGAATTTCCTTCCAGCCATAAGCAGGATGTCAGGCCAATCTCAAGGGTTTCTTGAAAGATACTTCCACTGGGGTTTCCAGCTCAAGACAGTACTTTCCCCTTTCTTGCCTACACCTTCAGAACCCCCCTTCCTTCCTTGGATTTGCACTTTATCCGTTTAGGAGAGGGTAACTGTTTTCCCCAACTGTCTCCAACCACTTCCCATTCTGAGAAACTATCACCAACAGCTTTTTTTTTGAAATTCTCTTTTCCTCTCATTATTTCAGAATAATAAAAATAAAAACAATAATAATATAAAAATAGTGATTGTCTCAAAATTTCCTAATAGAGTCTTGTTTGTTCAGAAAATAAAATTTAAATAACATTAAATAAAATAGACCAACTATTTTTTTTTTCTTTTAACTAGTAACTACTAGTTACTTCCTTTATGAGACTTATCACATCTCCCCCCTCTGGGAGTGACACCGTCCTTGGTGTTTTCAACCCATCTCTGCAAAGATATCTGGGTAAGCTTCCTTCACAAATTTTTCATCCTCCCAAGTAGCCTCGTCCGGTCCAAAGTGCTTCCACTACACTTTCACCTGGACAACTACTCTTTTACGGATTTCAATCTCCCTGCAATCAAGTATGCGTAGTGGCTCTACCAGAAACTCTCCGTCCGGTTCTACCTGGATGGAAAGAACAAGTTTTTTCAGTCAGTAGAGTTAAACTTGATTCGGCTTTAGTTAGGATTTATTTGTTTTGTTTCTTTATTTACATATATTTTTTTTTTCATTTACATCCTACCTGAATGTTTTGCCAATGAATTACATGTTTCTCATCATGCACGTATCGCTTCAATAGCGATACATGGAACACATTATGCACTTTAATATGACTAGGTAGCGCCAGTCTATAAGCTACTGGCCCCACCCTTTACAGAATTTGGAAGGGTCCACAGTAACGAGGGGCTAACTTGGCGCAAGAAGTCCACCTCAAGGTACTTCTCTTTGGTTTAATCCTGACATACACATGGTCACCCACTCCAAATTCGCGATAAGATCTCTTCTTCTCTGCAAAAAATTTTTGTCGGTCCTGCGCGGCCTTCAAATTCTGCCTTATTCGTTTTACTTCAGCCTCCATCTCTGCCAACATTTCGGGTCCCAGCATTAATTTTGTCTCTGGACTGCTCCAATTAATTGGTGTACGACACTGTCGCCCATATAACGCCTCGAAAGGACTCATTTTTAGTGATTCTTGATATCCATTGTTATATGCAAATTCCACTAAGTGCAGGTATTTTTCCCATTTAGCTGGCTGCCGCATTACATACATGCACAACATATCCTCCAAAACCTGGTTTACTCGTTCTGTCTGCCCATCCGTTTGAGGATGGTATGCAGTGCTGAAGTGTATTTGAGTTCCTAAACTTGAAAACAAATTTTTCCAAAATGCGGAGGTAAACTTAACATCCCAATCTGAAATCACAGTCTTAGGTATGCCATGCAATCTAAAGATTTCCCTCATAAATATGTCTGCGATCTGCATTGTCTTGTAAGTAGACTGCATAGGTATGAAGTGGGCAGATTTACTTAATTTGTCCACCACTACCATGATTGAGTCAATTTTCTTCCTTGTTCGAGGTAAGCCGGTGATGAAGTCTAACGAGATCACTTCCCATTTCCATTCAGGGATGGGTATGGGCTGTAGTAGTCCTGCTGGGTGCCGATGCTCCACTTTAACCTGCTGGCACTCTAAACACTTACTCAGATATTCTGCAATGTCTCTGCGCATACCGGCCAATAATATATCTTTCTAATTGCTGAAAGCATCTTCTGGTAACCCAGATGACCAGCGTAGTTGCTGCGATGGTACTCGTCTAGGATTAACCCCTTGAGACTTGTACGATTAGGAACATAGGTCCTCCCACGAAACATTAACATTTGCTCCTCATTGCTTCCATACTCGGATGGCCTACCTTGCTTCTGCTCTTCTTCCATTTGCCGCCACAAAAACTGGTATTCTGGGTCCTTCTGGGCCTCTTCCATTATTTGTTCTGATAGCTAGCTTACAGGTTGGCTGTAATACATTGCATAGATCCCATGCAATTTTCTACTCAAGGCGTCTGCAACTCAGTTTTCTTTTCCTTTAACATGTTGTATGTCCATGTCAAATTCTCTCAGAAAAGCGTTCCACCTTGCTTGCCTAGAGTTTAAATCTGCCTGCTTGAAGTAGTTAGTCAAACTGCTATGGTCTGTTTTGAGTATGAACCTTTTTCCCAGTAGGTAATGCCTCCACACTCGGAGAGCATGCACTACCGCGGTGAGTTCCAGATCATAAGCAGAGTACTTTTGTTCATGTTCTTTCAACTTCCTGGACTCATAGGCTACTACCTTGCCTTCTTGCGTTAATACTACACCCACTCCCTCCTTGCTGGCATCAGTACACACCACATAATCTTTGTTGGGATCAGCAAATTTCAGCACTAGTGCTGTGGTCAAGAGTTGTTTCAGCTTCTTGAAGCTGTTCTGACATTCATTCGTCCACTTGAAAGATCTGCCTTTCTTTTGTAAGGATGTAATAGGATAGGCAATCTTAGAAAACCCTTCGATGAACCGCCTGTAATACCCGGCTAGACCCATGAATGATCTGATATCTACCACATTCTGTGGTACTCGCCATTCCATGATGGTTTTAATCTTTTCAGGATCCACTGCTATTCCTTCAGCTGTTACAACATGACCTAAATACTGGATTTCTGATTTAAAGAAATCGCATTTGCTGAATTTAGCATATAGCTCGTGTTTCCTTAGTATATCTAACACTATTCTTAGATGCTCCTTATGTTCTTCCTTGCTCTTGGAGTAGATCAGTATGTCGTCTATGAAGACCAAAACAAAACGATCCAAAAACTGATGAAAAACGCCATTCATCAACCTCATAAAGGTTGCTGGCGCATTTGTCAACCTGAAAGGTAATACTACAAACTCATAATGTCCATATCTGGTGCGGAATGTTGTCTTGCAAACATCCTCATCCTTGATTCGAATCTGGTGATATCCAGACCGCAAGTCTATTTTAGAAAACACTTTGGCACCCCTCACCTGATCGAATAAGTCATCGATTCTGGGTAGAGGATATTTATTCTTAACTGTCAGCTTGTTGAGTTGTCGGTAGTCCATACACATGCATAGCGTTCCATCCTTCTTTTTAACAAAGAGGACGGGTGCTCCCTAAGGTGACACGCTTGGGCGAATATATCCTTTATCTAACAATTCCTGCAACTGCATCTTTAACTCTGTTAATTCTGGTATACTCATTCTGTAAGGTTCTCTAGACACAGGAGAGGCTCCGGGTAGTAGTTCAATAGTGAAATCAATATCCCTTTTAGGTGGAAATCCTGGAATGTTTTCTGGAAACACATCCAGGAATTCCTGTACCACAGGGATGTCTTTTATATCTGCCGCTTTTTCGTTAGATTCAGCATACCCTACTTGAATTGCATACAACTGACATCCCTTTCTGATACACTTGCTCATCTGAGATGCTATTATGGGACGCAGTTGTACAGGCTTTTTAAATCCTTTGATTTCCTTACGCATGCCATCCTGCGCTCTATAATAAATTGTCTTTTCCTTACAGTCCACTAATGTCCAGTGTTTCTCCAACTAGTCCATTCCTAATAATACATCATACGATCCCAACGGTAGAATATTTAAGTCTACCTGCAGCTGTTGTTTTGCAACTTCCAGAGTACAATTCTCAATTTTCGCAGTCACTTTGCGTTTAGCTCCGGTGGCTAGTTGAACTAACCAGGGGTTTTTAAATTTCTGCTCTTTTAAATTGCACATTTCCACTAGTTTAGGACTTACATAACTTAAACTAGCGCCAGGATCTATTAAAATCGAGACAGGTTTAGATGACATAGTACCTTCCAGTTCAATCATTGTGGGCTGGAAATCAACCTGTCGATCCTCCAAAGATGCATTTATACGTGGTATGTTTCACGCCACGTCCCCCACGGTTGATGCCTCTTGCAAGTTTGCCACGTTTTCATTCTTTCTTCGTTGTGGGCAGTTCTTATAGTAGTGTGCTTCCCCACAACCCCAACACTGTAGGGGAGGTTTAGAATTCTGCCCTTGCTCTGGCCTACTTGACGCTTCTGTGGGTTTTTCTTCAGCTGGCCACTTGATCCTTTGATGGTTCCTGTTAAACTGTTTGCTGCCAGCATTCTGTCCCACCCCTTTGAAGTGGTTGCTTTTGCTGCTTTTAAAAGTAGAGGAATTCTTTTGACTTTTCTTGGGCTGCCATCCCTTTCCACCATCCCCTTTGGTCTTATACTGCTGGTAGCACATGCGTGCTTTCCGAACAGCTTCATCCATCGTTTGGGGGTTAACGAACTCTATTCTTTCCCTCATGGGAGTAGGCAAGCTACTCAGAAATCTCTGTACCTTGGCTTTTTCCTCTCTGAGGTAAGGTACATAACGTAGCAGGGAAGTAAATTTCGTGACATACTCGTCCATAGTCATTTGGACCAGCCGAAGATCGTGGAATTCCTTGGCTTTATCGTCATAAAATCTTTCTGTTAGATATTTATCCTTGAAGTATGCTGGAATGATTCCTAGGTAATGTCCCGCTCATCAATACTGCGAACATTCTTTACCTCCTCCCACCACAGGGTGGCTTTCTCCCGCAGCTGGTATATAGCCAATCTGGCCTTCAGATTGCTACTATACTCATATACCTGAAAGTACTTATTAATGTTAATCAACCAGGCTTCAACTGCTTCCTCCGCCTCGCCGTCAAACATTGGCGGCTTAATCTTGCGGAACTCCCCTTGCAGTTCAACTTTCTGCTTCTTATGATCCTGCTGATCAGACATATTTTCTGATTCTGCCTCATTATTATTTCGTTTTCTGCTCCTATGAGAGTAACTCTTTTCATTTCTCCCAGTGGTGTTGTTTCTGGTTTGTTGATCTTCTGCTTCTGTTGATAATTCCTTTTCTGCACTGGGTTGTCGCATTTCCTGATTTTTCTTATCAGATATACTTTTCAGAATCCTTTCCTGGTCTTGTAACAACTTTTCATTATCCTTTCGGACTCTCATCATCTCTTCCTGTAACTGCTGTACAATTTTTAGCAGAAAAACAGTTTGTTGCTGTTGTTCTTCCAGCAATTTACTCGTTTTTTGATGCTGCTCCAATGTGAGTTGAACCCACATTTCTGGGTTCATGATCGTTTGTCCTGGAGTCTCCTCTGGTGGTGTTTGAGATGTCCTTTCTGTCATATATTTCTACTTTTGTTCAGTGCACTAATACATACACAGCTCTGTTAGTAGACCCTTAGGTTACCAGTGTAGCAACCGGCTTTGATACCAGTTGTCACAATCATTAACAACAATCTACTCAATAATTAAAAAAAATTTTACCAAGGACATTGACCGGAATATGTTTAACTTGGTGTATATGACAACTTCATTATGTAGAAACATATGTAAATCGTTAGCATACATATGACAGCTTGTACATAATCTGGATTATATTATTTCTCAATATATATATGTAAATTCTTACACAGTGGTATATGTTTGGATATGTCATATCACATTACATATATATGGTGCTAACTTACGTATGTCACACTTAATTAAATACACATTAAACAACTCTATATTCTACATGGTGTATATCTGTACTGACATGGATTCAAACTTCAAAGCAACACATAAAAGATCTGAATGCAAGTTTATCGATTCTGCGGTTAAGGGTATGTGATAATAGTAAGGTTCACATGTCGATGAGTTAATAGTAATGGTTCACTCATCATCCCATCACAAGCCGGCACGTCATTCTACATGATAGACGTGGCTATTCGTAATTCAATCTCCAGTGTCCAGGGTGGCATGAATCGTTTCCGTATCAGCAACTATGGATATAGGATTTATTACCAGTACCGATCCGGCTTTTTGGCATGGAAATCCCTCTGAACGAGGCACAGGTGTCATAACCTGCAGATTCTATCGCCCTTTCACATTAAAGTCACGACATATGTATCCGATCTCGTTTTGCTAAAGATTTTGCAAGGGAAACATGTTATTCTTCCTGGTTTGCTCGGCAGGCTTTCGACTTGGCGCTTGGAGTTCCTCCATGGCGTTCAGAATGAAATTGCGCTCCTCCTCGGCGTTTCCGTCCTGAACCAGTCTATAACAGAGGGAGGTATGCTTTACATTCCCGGCATTACCCGGCTCACTCAACTTGCTTTGTTAACATGCATTCCCTGCGAATTTTCTTTCATTCCCTAGTCTTTATGTTATTTGCGTTGTGGTTTCCTTCGTTTTATTTACAGGGAGAACGAGAATGAGATTCTGGATATCTGGAGACGAGATCAGGCTCTCTGATTGCTGTTCGATGGTAAGGTTACGCCCTTCGTTTATCTGGTCTCTTGCCTTGGAAATTATCTCACCTTAGTCCGAAGATTGTGTTCTCTCTCTCGCTTCTAAAAACCATGTCTTCCTCCTACAGGTTTAAAAACTCAAGCCTTCAGGTAAAGCAACTGTGCTTGGTAATTTGTATGCTGTAGTCTTTTAACCAGTTATTAAAAATCTTACTGCACAATTCTTGGTCTATGGTGTTCGCAGGTATTTACGGACAACCCGCTTCCTCCTACAGCTAACATTTCCTTGGCAGCTTCGGCTGAAGTTTTCTTACTTGCTACAGGTACCCAGTTCAGCTCGAGGGTTCGGATGTAACTTATCGACCCAGTACTGTTTACTTTTCTAAATTTCTAAGCATGGCACTCGATATTTTATCAGTCCAAGCTAGGGTTTTAAGTTTGCAGAGTTGCCGTTTAAAGTTTTGTAACTATGTCAGGGTTCATACCCTAAGTTTATGACAATACTATGGTTATCGAGTTGGCTCGTAGCATGTATTTCTTCGGAACACTGCATGAATACCACAGTGAATGATTCCGCTATTTTTAGTACTTTTTAAAAATGTTTGTCTATATTTTCTGTTTCACTAACCTCACGGTTAAACTTGTCCTCTATATTTCATGAATTTAAGTGATCTTTCTTTTACTGGAATCGTTTTTTTACTACATATTAATTTCCGAATGTTGTATGAAATCCTTTCTACAGACTTTACTCTATGATTCTGTTACTGTTTCTTTCGGCAGTTCGCTCTGGTAATAATCTTAAGCTTTTGAATGTCAGTTTAGATAAGAGCTATCTATTTTGCGTCTTCTGTCTAAACAACTTTAGGGTGACCGGTCCACCACCCCGACCGTGAATAGGTAAACTCTGACAGGGTTACCTGGGCAAGGGTTCGATATAATTTCGGCCCCCTTCTCTGCCCTAAAAACCCCACCTATGTTTTTCTTCTATAATATTATTCTATGGATAATTTTTACCTTGAGACCAGTAACAGAGAAAAGAAACAGATAGCTACTACATGTAGATTTGTACATACGATTTCTTATGCATACGTGTTTCCACAGAAGATAAACGAATATAGGAGAGTTATAACAAATTCACAGGTAGTTGAACTCGAGCACATACTTAATAATACACAGTTAAATTCTTTTCCTTCTATACAGTATAAACACATTCCTGGCATAAGTAAAGATTATACTAATCTATTATACAGAATACTAGGATTGTAATATTCAATATTCATTTAATCTGTGTTCCAAATATATTGTCATGCTTGTGTACTTATCTGGAACTGGGTAATCGATTTCCAAAGCTGTGGTCCTCCTTACGAACCAGGTGAGGCCATTACGTCCTTCACCTGCCCCCTAGCTTCAGAACTCTGGGTTTAGCGTCACGGAGTTTACAGTGGAATCCTCTCTGCTGTGACCTCTAGAATTTCCTTCCAGCCATAAGCAGGATGTCAGGCCAATCTCAAGGGTTTCTTGAAAGATACTTCCACTGGGGTTTCCAGCTCAAGACAATACTTTCCCCTTTCTTGCCTACACCTTCAGAACCCCCCTTCCTCCCTTGGATTTGCACTTTATCCATTCAGGAGAGGGTAACTGTTTTCCCCAACTGTCTCCAACCACTTCCCATTCTGAGAAACTATCACCAACAGCTTTTTTTTTGAAATTCTCTTTTCCTCTCATTATTTCAGAATAATAAAAATAAAAACAATAATAATCTAAAAATAGTGATTGTCTCAAAATTTCCTAATAGAGTCTTGTTTGTTCAGAAAATAAAATTTAAATAACATTAAATAAAATAGACCAACTGTTTTGTTTTTCTTTTAACTAGTAACTACTAGTTACTTCCTTTATGAGACTGTCACATTTTGGTAACTTTTATTGTGTACTCATAGTTTTTGAGCCCCATGGTATTCATATAGAACATAACAATTTTAAAAAGTAAGATCCACTCTGATTATACTAAGCTCCAACATAAATTAAATATAAAATTATTTAACAATTAAAAATAAAACCCATAAATTTTATTGGAAAAAAAATTAATAACCTCTCTCTTAGTGTAACTTATAGAAGAAATGACATTTTTCAAGACATTTATTTTAGTTATTCTTAATCAAGGTTTGGCAAAGAAATTTAAGAACTTGAGTTTACATTATTTAATCTATAGAATCTAGTGCCAAAAAAACTTTCACCATGTTAAATCCATATATTCATTCAAAAATATATTTTAAGCAACAAAAAAATCATATTCTTATTTAAAATTTTTTTGCAATATTTAAGTAAAAAAAACTATTTCTACATAAATAACCTGCTAACTTAAAATAAAATTAAATCACTCTCACAACCTAGTAAAAACATTTAATAAAAAAAAATAATAATCAAAATGAAAATCCCTACCTAGTGTGAAATCATTTAAGACAAAGGAGATAATAATCAAAATAAAAATATTTAAGGGAAAAAAAAATTCACAACCTATTGAAATCATTCAATAAAAAAAATTAAAAATTAAAATAAAAATTCCTACCTAATGTGAAAACATTTAAGACAAAAGAGATAGTAGTCAAAATGAAAACGTTTAAGAAAAAATATATATATATATGAAAATGACAATCCCTATGAATGATCCAATTATAAAAACAAACTTAACATACTTTAAAAAAAATAATAATCAAAATGAAAATCCCAAATCCCTACCAGTGTGAAAACATTTAAGACAAAAGAGATAGTAGTCAAAATGAAAACATTTAAGAAAATATATATAATATATATAATATAGTGAAAATGACCATCCCTCTGAGTGATCCAATTATAAAAACAAACTTAACATACTTTGAAATTTCATTTGGTGTCAAGTTTCGAGGAAGAAAAATGGTAAAAAATACGCTCATAATGATATTGGTTTATTCCTAAATAAACTAACCTATATGTTTAGATAATCAATATTAATTTTCTTGACATATTTAACTTTTAATATAAATACTGAAATATTTAACATTATTATATTAATAATTTTTTCCATCCTTATAAATTTTTTAATTTATTAAACATTTTTATATTAATTTAATTAATTAAGGAAGATACGTGATTATTTATTTATTTAAGATATTTTTGTTTGTGTTAAATGATCGGTGTGGAGGTGTGGATATGATAAGTAATTTAGGAAGATATGCAGTGGTTTAGAAATGGTAATTTATTAACTGCAAGATAAAATTAAATTTATTTTACATTAAAAATATAATTTAAATAATAAAAAATAAATTTATTAAATAATAGTAAAAAAGAATAAGAATATATATATATATATATATATATATTCTTATTCTTTTTTACTATTATTTAATAAATTTATTTTTTATTATTTAAATTATATTTTTAATGTATAATAAAATTTAGTATGTTGAATAGGTAATTTATTTATTTTCTATCTAGATCAAATACTTGAAATTGCAAGTGGAATAGCTCTATAGAGTGGAATAATTAAGCTTCAAGAGATCTGTTTTACTCTTATTATTATGTGGATGGTAGATTCAAGGGATATCTTAGAATTAGATGGTTAGAAGAAAAGAAAAGAAAAGATGTATTTTTTTTTCCACTCAAATTTCTAAATATTTTTTTAATTTGCAATCGACATAAATTTATATGAGTTGTTTTTAGTAATCTACATAAATTTAAACGAGCTGTCTTCTAGAAATCTGCAATCTACATAAATTTAAACGAGTTGTCTTTAGTAATCTACATAAATTTAATCTACGAGTTGTATTCTTGAAATCTACAATCTTCAATCTACATAAATTTAAACGAGTTGTCTTTAGTAATCTGCACAAATTTAATCTATGAGTTGTCTTTTTGAAATCTACAATCTACATAAATTTAAACGAGTTGTATTTAGTAATGTACATAAATTTAGACTTTTTGGAAGTTTTTTCTCATGAATTTTTCTAGTCTAATTTCTCTAAAATTAGGTAAGAATTTATTGAAATCACAAACTTGAATCCATATAAAGTCAAAAAACCAATTCAAATAACACAATTGAATATTTCGCTTTTTGGCAACACAAATTCCAAAAAATCACACTAGAAAACAACTCCAAATTTAAAACCCTAATAATCATCGGGTCACATTAGGCATCCTCTCATGAGTTTTATGTATTTTCCATTTCCTTTATTCAACCTCCAGCTCATCATAGCAAAGCACATCGACGTCCTAACCAATATTAATTCTTTAATCCCTATTCGTTCCCGCTTACTATTCTCATATTTCTTCCTATTACTATTCTCGTATTTCCTCCTAAACGGTTGCAGACTGAAAGCCATGGAGGGATCGAATGACACGGCCGGTCCAGTGGAAAATTCAGCTGTGAAAGATGTGGAAAATGCAAAGCCTCTGCGATCAATTCTCACCCGTCCCACAGGTATATCTATACTCTACATACATTAACTAGTAATTTCATTTTAACATGAATGACAAAGCTTGTGCTCTGTAACGTTTTGGCAGGCGAAAAGCCAAGGGACAAGAAAAGGCTTAGTTGGGCCCCTGACGTGGTAGACCCCTGCACCAACAAGGACGAATACAGGAAGAAGCATCTGGCTCGGTTCGCCCAGGAAATGTTGGCTGAGGAGATTTCTTCTTCAGGAGATGGAAAAGAATGAAACATTATGACAATTTCCTAATAATGAAAGACCTGTGATGTTACAGACAGGATTTGTCGCAGAAGGGTGACTATATTATAATTTTTTCCTTAATAAAGTAATGCAATAGGTAACTTATCTGGTCCGCTCAGATTTACTTTTCCATGGAAAAGCTTGCTTGCATACAGTGAATCAAACCTCTGAAAACCTGGATAAAGTAATATACTAAGTAACTTATCTGGTTTGTTCTTTGGGATTTTCTTCGCTCCTGTTGGAATGTGGCTTTTCTTCCTGGTTTATCATCGTATTGGTTTGAATCGTTGTTCATGTTTGGTTTGGTTTGGCCATGTGCTTGAAGCTTTCGTTAAGGGGCACTTGCTGTAGGTTTTCAAGGGTTTCTACAGCAAAGCAAAAAAGTTTTTATTAGAGATTTTTTAATTTTTTTTTTAAATAATTTGGTAGTGCTTTTCTATTCATTTATTAGATAAGAAAAAACAGATTACTATTTTATACCTTCATTTAAACTTCACTGATATTTATTAGAAGAATTATATGTATCTCCATATTAAATATTTAGGATAATTACAAAAGATAGAATCACAACCTGTAAGCTAATTCCATCCACTCTTAGGGATAAAGTTTCCCATGGAGATGGAGAAGGGTAAACAAGCTTATGCCTAGGTCAATGCTTTTAATGACACCCATATTAACCTCACATAAGAATTGGATGCTAAGCAGATTTTTCTTTTTGTTAATGTAGTGGCATTTCTTCTTTTTGTTAATGTAGTGGCATCTTTTCTTTTTTAACCTTTTTCACATGTGCATATCATATAAAAAAATTGAGGACAAATTTAAATATCTGCAATCAATGTAATTCCTAGTTATGAGATTTAGATATATACCATTTTCAATTATCAAATTTAAATATCTGCCCTCAATATAATTCTCAGTTATGAGATTTAGATATATACCGTTTTCAATTATTTCATTTAAAAATAGTCTAGTCCATAATTGAATTGTCAGCCCTTCCCATAATTGAAATGCAAGCCCATTTACTGCAAATACAACACAACTCAGTCAACAATATATTGCAATCTAGGAAATACAAAAGAAATCACTATCTCTGAAAAACCATAGTATACCTTAGTGGAAAGTTGAAGCCATTAAAATTTGTTGTACACATATGCATTTCAAAAACAACTATTAAGGGATTTGTGCCCCTTGTCTCTCGAAATGTCATAGAAACAAGTGTAGAACACTAGGATCTATAATTGCGATTCAAATTTGTCTGATTGCTCTAACTTCTAAGCTCAATAGTACCATGTTTCCATAATTTTGTAGTGAGATTAACCTGCAGCAACATACATGTGCTTGGATCTATTTTTAAGTGGAAGCAAGTGTTATAAAAATATCTCTGGTTATTAGATTGAGCTCAACAATCAGTTTATTTTTTAAAATTTTTAAAATTTGTATCAGTTTAAATTTAAATATCTGTATAAAATTTGTATGAGTTTATATTGGATGTGATTCATTAGTCTTTGATGAGAGGAGATTTTTAATTTTACGTATTACCGAGCCTACTTTTCCTTTCCCCTTTGGCCAAGCGTATGGATATAATCTCCTGTTTCATTGCTTCATGAGATAGCTGCTTCAAAATCACCTGGTGCAAGCTCTGCTGGGTCTATGTCAACGAATGGCACCGAAGACGGTTGCTACCCACATTCCTGTAGCACTACTTTGTTTAAAGTTAAACGCTCTGGTTAATGGATAATGAATTTAGTGTTTTATTGAATTGTAGAAGTGATGGTACAAGGAGGCAGAACTGGTGGCACTATTGGCACACATGCAGGGAGAAGCGGTGGCATAGGCACTCATAACTTGTGGCATTGGTGGTAGGCAGGCAGAAGCGGTGGGAGGACATCAAAGTTTAACAAATCTTGGGAGTACATTTTACTTTGCTAGCATTTACTACCAGCAAACCAATGCTAGCATTAGTTTGCCATAGTGAAATCTCAATTAAAATTATGAAATAATATCTATAGTTAAGGCCTCTCCACCTTGGGAAGAGACCAATAAGACAGTGAAAAATAAGATTACTAAAAACTTAAGTGTTTATGGCAAAGACTAATGTATTTATGGAAAATACTAATGTTTTGTGGCCAGGACTAATGAGAATAGAACCCTATTAATTATCTAAGATGTTAAGCAAGAAAGGCAGAATATGGCAGACGAAAAGTAGCAGGTTGTACAAGAGCACTATATGCCACAACTTCTAGGTAATGGAGATGAAGATGAAGATTGAGCATGATGGAAGAAATCTCTCTTATAACCCATTAAAGACAATTGTGTGTTGGACATGGGAAATAACTATCAAATATTTTATCTAACTCTCCAAAACATAATGATGTTACTGATAATATAGAGTGGTATATGTACTAAAAATTTCAACATGACAACATTAACATGACAACATTGCTACCCTCTTAGATGAAGCCACTCTTGAAATAAAAGAACAACTATTCGATTTAAGGCTCTTGAAATAAAAACAATAGCAAATACATATATGTCCATGTAATATTATTGAAATGATATTTAATTCTTACCCAATTACCAAATATTATACGAATTGAATCTATTATCAAATTCAAAATAGACCAATGGCCATAGCTTCAAAAAAATCTAGCAAAAACTCAAAGCCTCACTAGGTGACTCACATAATGAGCAACACATGTGAGTGATAGGAAAATAACCCTAGGGATTAACTAACCCAAGGATATTAGGCTATGTACCCTCTAAGGATCCTATCATAAAAACCTACATATGGATCAACTAAATAAAGCATATAAAGCTAAGTGCCCCTAAGATCCCATGATAAAAATCCACTAGATAAAGATATGATAAACTACTATTTGTGGTGCATGAAGGACATAAATAAAGATGTTTTTTCAAAGTGTTTTTTGATAAATTTAAAGCTTATGGTTTAGGCTAAGGAGTCTCAAATAGGTTATTTGAACAAAATAAAATCCCGAAAGGCTTTTCTTTTTGTTTACAATAAATTGCAACAAAACAAAATTTTATAATAACATTGACTTTAGTTTTTAAAATTTGTGAAAATTAAGTGAAGCATAAATTTAAGAGTAAACTAAGGACACAACTAAAAAAAATTTTGATAGTTTAAAATAGCATATAACAACATCTTACCCATAGAAAATGCATGAAAATTTCTTGAAAAACTTGGAATTGGCTTCTCTAGCTTCTCCCAAGAGGAGAATATTTTGTCCCAAATAGTCTATTTGAGGAGAAGTTTTCTTATTCAACAACAAGTCCAATGGAGAAAAGCTACGAAATTACATGGGCCTAATGAATTTTCCACTGACCAATGAATAATTATAAGTTATTTAGTTATTGTTAGTGTCGGTATCTTCATCCCTCCGTCAGTGATCAAATTTTGTTGTTGCATTGCATATTAGGTGTCTCGCTCAGTCAGCTGCATTCCATTAGGAGCATGGATCATTTGACGGTAGTGGCTTTTTATAAATTTTCCCTGATTTCCTTTACATGCTCGCCCATTTCCATTCATCAAGATCATCTGCAGTCACTTTTTGTCTTTAAGTTTGCAAGAGTCATTTCTAGGGTTTCAGTTTCATTAAGTCTAGGGTTTCATCAAAAAGATCTTCAAAATGTCTAATAACAGTCAGCAGGCGCATGAGGAGGTTGAATAAAGTTCCAATACCCAAAAAAATTCCATCATCATATGCCCAAAAATATTTTTATATATAAATTTAATGTAATTTCAAGTTCTCTCATATGTAAATAACTTCAATGGCAACCCTGGTCACCTTGTCAAGCTTCAACAACTCCATCCCCTACAAGGCAAACAAAAATCAAGTCATTCAGTTCATCAAAGGCACAAATGAAGAAAAGTGCCAAAAACAGAGCTCAAAAAGTAAGTTACAAGGAAAACATTATAAACGTGGGTTTATATGTATATAAACTCATTGGTCATGTTCAAAAAGCTTCTTTGCATTCAAAGGAGAAAAAATCAGCAGGAGAGGGTCGTGTTGGAGATAAGGCACAAGTTTGAATGAAAACTGTGCAAAGTTCAAGTGCGCGGCGCATTGAGTGAGAGGCGCGGTGCATAAAACTGGTGCGGCGCATTGCGCCGACCTCCACAGTGTAAAAACTACACTGGCACGATGCATACAAAAGGTGCGACGTGTTGGTTTTTTGGCGCGACGCACAGAGCTGCAAGCCATTTTCATCACAAATTCATCCAAATTCTCAATTTTCTTGGTTTCCTCCGATCCAAAGTAAGCCAACAACTCTTCAAATGCCAATGAAAGTGTGTCTTAAGATGTTTATGATGATTTAGTAAATTTCAAACCCTACTTCCTTGCAATTTTTTCTCAAGACATGATTGCTTAAGGTTTGTAAATTTGTTTTTGTGGCCATCACTCCCTCACCTTTTATTCCCTCACTTCTTTTCTAGTTTCATTAACCCATTTTACTATCCCCCATATCCCTAATCAACTAACCCTAAATCCCTAATCCTACTATCCCAAACCCTACACTCCCTAAACCCTACTCACATCCCTAAAACTCTTACTCCCATCCCTAAATTCTATTCACACATACATTTTTACACTCTCTTCCATACACTATACCCATTTCATTCTGCCACCATATTTTCACACTGTTATCCACAAAACCATCCATGTACAACCACATTTTTCAAAACCAAAGGAAAACAATGGAAAGAGACAGTGATCATCGGTATGAGCAAGAGATTGAACATGACCGGGAATATTGGCTTGAGAGAACAAACTTGCACTTGGGAAAGGATGCTAGAGAAGGCCAACAACAAGAAAAACTATGTTGAGGCACATGGCCAACTATTATTGGGCGAGAAACCATGTGTGCAAAGAAAAAATCAAGACCTTGAAGGCCAAGTTGAAGAAGGCATCGAGGAGGCGAAAAGAGCATGATAAACTTCAGATATTGGTGGAGGCTTCCTTGGCCCAACACAACACTTGATGGAGAACACTCAGCCCAAATTTCAAAAAATTTGGGACACTTTTTTCATTTTTGAAAATTTTGGGCCAAAACACAGGTTTTTTTGCCCAATGCACCGCGCCACTTGGTGCTCGCTTTTGATGGAGACCTCCTTTTGAGGAAAGCTCAACATTTTTGGATTTGTCATGGAAAAATATACATGCCTACCAATGGCCAAGAAATTCTGATAGGTTTTGGGCTTCCAAAAAGGTCAAAAACACCTCAAAGATGACCTTCCTGCCCCTTTTTGACACACACGAAGCAGTCTTGGGAGAACTTAGTGTTGGAGGGGAAAATGGAGGCCAACTTCAAAAATTCCACTTATTCTGGAAATTAGATAGGTAGAAATTTCCAACAAGCCCACCTGGAACAAATTTGGACACCGGTAAGGCCTCTAAAATCATCTGCGAATAGGCGCTACGGATAGAGAAATTAGGTGCGGCGCATTGGAGGAATTTTGCTCATTTTTGGTCAAAAACTCTGTTTTTCGCCTAGTTTTTTCACAGTTTGACTTTTTTCCTTCTAGTTGTCAAAATCATGATGTAATTTAATGTGACATGATAGATTTTGTTGTAATTTTGCTAAATTTTCACTCATAGAGGTAGATTCATCCATCAAAAGGTAGTTTGCAATTGAATGAATCAGTTTCCTAGTTTTTAGAGGCAAGTTGTTCCATTACCTACTTTTTAGTTCTCAGTTTAGATTTTTTTGGAACAACTCCTAATCTTATGAGCTCGACCCCCAAAGGCTAGGATGAGTTTTTTTTTTCCTATATCTTATGTTTTATCAGTCATTAGCATGGTTTGACTTTTGGGAATGCTTTGAGCATCATTGTACATCCATCTCTGCAGTTTGGCAAAGGAATAGACCAGGGTTTGCAGCACTCTATGGGATTCATGTGGCATCTTGCTTTGATATTGTGTTTCTCTTTGTAAATGTAAGTTTACTTGTGTTTTATGTATTCTATTTTCTCTATTATATCTTCTTAACTAAAACAAACAAGGATAAAAGTAGAATCCATTGAAATTGCAGTGCTATACGTAGGGTTTGTTTAGTTATTTATGTTTTCAGCTATTTGAAGAGGATCCCTGAAGGTTTCTTGCTCTCTTCAACTCCTCACTTGTATAAAGCTCTCCATTTCTTTCAATTTGAACTATAAAATCAATTTCATGCCTTGCCCCATTGAGATCTCTGCAAAACTAAGCCTCATTCCCCAGACCCAAAATCTGCCTTTCCATTTGAGCCAACAAAACATCCTTAAATTCAATCAAACTCTTTTGCACACATCCCTAGCCTAAAATTAGTCCGCACATCAAGTCATCTCAAGCCTCATTGATCATTTTTTGCTGAGATTGATAAGGAGAGAGCCCTCTCCCGATCTGGTAGGGCTAGCTACCAGGTTAAGCATGGTTTGATGTTACCCTAGATTCTGCCTTTCTCCGCCTGAGGTAGATTTAGGTCATAACATAGTGGCGACTCCACTAGGGAAAAATATTGCTTGTTTATTAGTGTTATTCATTTTATAAATTACAGATGGAGCCTGAAGTTATGCTAGGAACCCTTCGAACTGCATATTTTTTTGAAAGTGCATAAGTAGATAAACGTTGCTTCAATCAATCTCCGTTCTAGTCTTGTAAACGTAACATATGACTTGAAAATTTCCCTAGTACATGTATCAAGTTAGATCCGATGATTGATGGTGGACAACGATCATACATAGGAAGGCTGAAATCATTCACCTGGCGACTCCAGTGTTGAAGAATCCGAAGGTTCAGAATTTATATGGCGACTCTACTCTTCAACAATAAGTAGCCTGAGGAATTTCTTGGTGAATTCATTGTTGTCAAAATGGTTTCGCTAGATCGAAGGTATGCACCCATGAGCTGAGATCGCATTCCAAGTTTTCCAAATAAAATTCCTAAGGTAGATTGGCAAAGGAATTTTCGTACGTTTAAAGATGATAATAGGAAGGATGCTGCTTTACATCTCGTTAGATTTCACATACATATTCGCAAGTTGAAGGTTGATTTTCCTGAAGACTACTTGATGAAGATATTGATGGGCACTCTAGAAGATGAAGCCCGATCTTGGTATGAAATTTTTCCACATGCTTGTATTTACTGTTTAAAGGATTTTCATATCATGTTATTTGAAATGTATAAATAATCTTATCCATCCTTAACTTTAGTTCAGAATTTTTGTAGCCATGTTCATAGTTTTATTGAAAATCTTTAAAAAAATTATGAATATTATGACTTCATGGACGATGAGATCATGGAGGCTCTGTACGAAAATCCATTTCAGCAGCGTAAAGAGAACTTAGAGGATACTCATCAAGATGCTCAGGAAATGTTGCAGCAGGATCAAGATCTTAGTACAACGGAAAATGATGAAAGAGAAGGTTTTATTTCAGATCTGTCCATAGAAGAAGATAATATGCAAGAAAGTCAAGTTTCAATTTCAAAATGTGATAAAGTCAAGTCAGCTATTTCAGATCTAGATCCAGATCATGATGATAAAGAATACCTTGTGTTGAATCCCATGAAGGAGAGCTCTGGTGTTGAGATCATCTGGAATGAAGAAGACAAAGTTATTGATCCAAATTTTCTCATTTCATTAGAACAAAGCCTTCATGAGGAGGTAATCCAGTCAGTTCATGAAAAACAAGATGAGATCTTTGTTCAAGTAAGTGAAAAATCTTCTTTCAATAAATCAGTGATAAATTATAATTTTATTGCCATGTCATATGAAGATGATCAACAATGTTTTCAAATTTCAGAAGATTGGGGAATTAAGGACTGCAATTCAGGTTTTTCATGTTTTTCATGTTATTTCATGAAGACAATCACTGTTTGAGCAAAAGAAAATAAAAATTATTATCTTGTTTGTCAGAAGATGAGATAGATCAACTCCTAGAAGGTCATGTTACAGCCCAAGCTAAAGAAGATTTGCAGTGTGCACATGGTCAAGAAAGTGTTGGTGGAACTTATTCCTCTTTTGAAAATGATGACGGTCTTGTAATTAGATTTATAGATTAGCAAAAAGATAATATTTTCTTTCATGAAGATGATAAGTCTGTCATGTTTGATAATCTTGAAGATTGTTTTCTTTTTAAGAATGACCTAGACCATTAAGTTGAGGAATATGAGTTTAAGAGAGACAATATGCCAGAATTTCTCATGGTCAGGGAATTTACAGCTAACACTCAGATGGTAGAAGCTTATACCTCTCTGTGCCTTCCTATCACTCAGAAATCAATTGTTCTTTCAGATCAGAATGAAGGGAGTACTTGTATTTTTTATGCTGGATCTCAAAACAAGCTAGTGCTTCAGGATTTTCAAGATCCCTTCGGCATTATTTTGCAAGCATTAGAAAAGTTAAATTTTGCCTGGTTTGTTATCATAAGCCTTGGTTTCAGTGGTTATTGTGATTTGCCTACATGTACATCGTTCTACCTACTCGAGAAAAGTGAGAGCCAAATTTCGGTATGTAGCCATCTGTTGGATTGGTTACATTGGAAGGCTCACTACACAGGATTGTACATATTTCATCAGTAGGAAGTTGGTTGTCATCATGATTTGAAGCCCTCAAATCTCGATGGAATGCTTCCATTAAAAAGCTTTGTAAGTACTAATTTTAGTTAAGTAGGTCTTGAGTCATTTTTTTTTAGTCAGTTTCAATATATTTTCAGAGCCAGTGTTTGTTGTCATCATTCTTTCAGTTTGGGGCCCGAGGTGAAGGCTATAAAACTGAGATTTGATTTCAGTTTTGGTTTGGTTTGTTTGAGCCAAGTCTTTCAGTTGATTTCAGTCTTGATATTGAGTCATTCTTGAGTCAGATTTTAGTCCTCAAATTGAGTCAAGAGTCTATTTTTGGTTTGCCGAAGTTATTGACTCCATATCCCAATGGACAAAGGCACTGCCTACTTTCCCAGAGATCTGCAGTTCTTGGCAACTCCAAGGAGATACCATCCGAATTGGAGCCAATGTTAGTGTTGGTATCTTCATCCCTCCGTTAGTGATCAAATTCTCTTCTTGCATTGCATATTAGGTGTCTCGCTCAGTCAACTGCATTCCATTAGGAGCATGGATCATCTGATGGTAGTGGATTTTTATACATTTTCCCTCATGTCCTTTACCTGCTAGCCCATTTCCATTCATCAAGATCATCTGCAGTCACTTTTTGTTTTTAAATTTGCGAGATTCATTTATAGGGTTTCAATTTTGTTAAGTCTAGGGTTTCATCAAAAAGATCTTCAAAATGTCTAATAACGGTTAGCAGGCACATGAGGAGGTTGAATAAAGTTCCAGTACCCAAATAAATTCCATCATCATATGCCCAGAAATGAATTTTTCCCCAAAAATCTGTTTTGTGGAAAAACTGAGTATTTTATCTTTTTATGTATAAATTTAATGTAATTTCAAGTTCTCTCATATGTAAATAACTTAAATGGTGACCCTGGTCACCTTGCCAGGCTTCAGCAACACCATCCCCTGCAAGGAAAACAAAAATCAAGTCATTTAGTTCATCAAAGGCACAAATGAAGCAAATAGCCCAAAAAAGAGTTGAAAAAGTAAGTTACAAGGAAAACATTATAAAGGTGGGTTTATATGTATGTAAACTCATTGGTAATGTTCAAAAATATTATTTGCATTCAAAGGAGAAAAAATGAGCAGGAGAGGGTCGTGTTGGAGATAAGGCACAATTTTGAATGAAAACTGTGCAAATTTCAAGGGCACGGCCCATTGGGCCAGCCTCCACAGTGTAAAAACTACACTGGAGCAGCGCATACAGAAGGCGCGGCGTGTTCAGTTTGTGACGTGGCACATATAGCTGCAAACCATTTTCATCACAAATTCATCCAAATTCTCAATTTTCTTGGTTTCCTCCGATCCAAAGTAAGCCAAAAACTCTTAAAATTCCAATGAAAGTGTGTCTTAAGATGTTTATAATGATTTAGTAAATTTCAAACCCTACTTCCTTGAAATTTTTTCTCAAGACATGATTGCTTAGGGTTTGTAAATTTGTTTTTGTGGCCATCACTCCCTCACCTTTTATTCCCTCACTTCTTTTCTAGTTTCATTAACCCATTTTACTATCCCTCATATCCTTAATCAAGTAACCCTAAATCCCTAATCCTACTATCCCAAACCCTACACTCCCTAAACCCTACTCACATCCCTAAAAATCTTACTCCCATCCATAAATTATGTTCACAAATACATTTTTACACTCTCTTCCATACACTCTACCCATTTCATTCCTCCAACATATTTTCACACTGTTATCCACAAAACCATCCATGTACAACCACATTTTTCAAAACCAAAGGAAAACAATGGAAAGAGACAATGATCATGGGTATGAGCAAGACATTGAACATGACTGGGAATCTTGGCATGAGAGAACAAACTTGCACTTGGGAAAGGATGCTAGAGAAGACCAACAATGAGAAAAAATATGTTGAGGCACATGGCCAACCATCACTGGGTGAGAAACCATGTGTGCAAAGCAAGAATCAAGATCTTGAAGGCCAAGTTGAAGAAGGCATCGAGGAGGCAAAAAGAGCATGATAAACTTCCGATATTCGTTGAGGCTTCCTTGGCCCAACACATCACTTGATGGAGAACACTTAGCCCAAATTTCAAAAAAATTGGGACACTTTTTGCATTTTTGAAATTTTTGGGCCAAAACACAGGTTTTTCTGCCCAATGCACCACGCCACTTGGCGCTCGCTTTTGAGGGAGACCTCCTTTTGAGGAAAACTCAGAATTTTTGGATTTTTCATGGAAAAATATACATGCTTATCAATGGCCAAGAAATTTTGATAGGTTTTGGGCTTCCAAAAAGGTCAAAAATACTTCAAAAATGACCTTTCTACCCCTTTTTTGACACACAGGAAGCAGTCTTGGGAGAACTCAGTTTCGGAGGGGTAAATGGAGGCCAAATTCAAAAATTCTACTTGTTCGGGAAAGAAGACAGGCAGAAATTTCCAAAAATCCCACTTGTAGCAAATTTGGACACTGGGAAGGCCTCCAAAAGCAGATTCAAATAGGCGTTGTGCATAGAGAAATCAGGCGTTGTGCATTGGAGCAAGTTTGCTCATTTTTGGTCAAAAACTTTGTTTTTCGCCTATTTTTTTCATAGTTTGACTTTTTTCCTTCTAGTTTTCAAACTCATGATGTAATTTCATGTGACATGATTGATTTTGATGTAATTTTTATAAATTTTCACTCATAGAGGTAGATTCATCCATCAAAAGGTAGTTTGCAATTGAATGAATCAGTTTCCTAGTTTTTAGAGGCAAGTTGTTCCACGGCCTAATTTTTAGTTCTCAGGTTAGATTTTTTTGGAACTACTCCTAATCTTATCAGCTTGACCCCCAGAGGCTAGGATGAGTTTTTTTTTCCCTATATCTTATGTTTTATCAATCATTATCATGGTTGGACTTTTGGGAATGCTTTGAGCATCATTGTACATCCATTTCTACAGTTTGGCACAGGAATAGACTAGGGTTTGCAGCACTCTATGGGATTCATGTGGCATCTTGCTTTGATATTGTGTTTCTCTTTGTAAATTTAAGTTTACTGGTGTTTTATGTATGCCATATTATCTCTTATTTCTTCTTAACTAAAACAAACAAGGATAAAGGTAGAATCCATTGAAATTGCAGTGCTCTACCTAGGGTTTTTTTTTGAAAAGGATCCCTGAAGGTTTCTTGCCCTCTTCAACTCCTCACCTGTCTAAAGCTCTCCATTTCTTTCAATTTTAAGTGTAAAATCAATTTCCTTCCTTGCCCCATTGAGATCTCTGCAAAACTGAGCCTCATTCCCCAGACCCAAAATCTGCCTTTCCATTTGAGCCAAAAAAACATTCTTAAATTCAATCAAACTTTTTACACACATACCTAGCCTAAAATCAGTCCTCACATCAAGTCATATCAAGCCTCATTGATCATTTTTTTCTGAAATTGATAAGGAGAGAGCCCTCTCCCGATCTGGTAGGGCTAGCTACCAGGTTAAGCGTGGTTTGATGTTACCCTAGATTTTTCCTTTCTCAGCCTGAGGTAGATTTAGGCCATAACAGTTGCCATATTTCTTATTTATTTTTTTTCATAAAAATAATAATTTCATTTACAATAAGTACAAAATTAAATTTTGTACGTATGTAGAGAGGTAGAAATTGATGGGATTCCTATCAGCTTCGCATATAGCTATTAAAACTCAATTCCAGGCCTAATACTCACCTTGCAACAAAAATTAAGAATTACATAGTGCATTTTTGTTCAAAAAGAACACATTGAAAATAATTATCTTGTACTAAGCCATATGTGAGTCTAAGGGCACAATTCTAGGCCTTCTTCCCATCTATCCCATATATCAAAACATAATAGAACCAAACAGTTCAAGAAATTATTAAAACCATGGTGTTCTGTTATACAATTTTTTCCCAAAAAAAATTCAAGTGGTTGTGTGGCATGGGATAGCTTCATTTTTCATTTTAGTTCAATAATTGAGCTTGTTCTAGATAAATTTTCACAAAAAAATGCTATTTGACTGTGTGTCCTATCATAGCCTTCATTTTCCTATTAAGCTCAATACTTAAGGTTGTTCTAGTTCTTCTATGAATGGTAGCTGATAAAATCCAAAGTGATTCAATAATTTACTTAGGGAAGTGTCATTTTCCTATATACATGAATGCCTTCTTTAGAGAGATTTCTTCTTTATGTCCTATTGGTCTCCCTGTAGACATGGAAAAAGCTAAAATCATCAAAATATTCTATGATATGAAGAACATACTAGAAAAAAAATAAAGGTGCCTATTATGGAATCTATGTGCCATTTTCTATTGTTTATAGTCGATGATTAGCTTTGAGTCCCCAAAAAGAAGTATTAAGTCACAACATTTTTCCTTTGCAAACAATAGAAACATTTTCAAAATCAAAATTTTTGCGTAATTGTTGGTTCTTATTGTCAAAATCATGTTAATCGAGAAAGAGTGTGTATAAGATATATGGATAATAGAAACCAACCAAAACTATGTGCTATGCTCTGAGAGGGGCCATGCAAGAAATCCTAATGCTAAGAGGTGTTTATGTCTTCATGAATAGGATTACTATAATAAGGATATTTATTATTTCATTTATTAAAAATATTTTTTTTAATTAAGCATTGTATAATATGAAGAACATCCTGGAACAAATATAAAGGTGCTCATTATGGAATTTATGTGCCACTTTCACCAAGTTGATCAATACCTTTGAGTCCCCAAAAATAAGTATCAAGTCACAGCCTTTTTCCTTTGCAAAAAATAGAAACATTTTCAAAATCAAAAGTTTTTCGTAATTTTTTGTACCTATTGTCAAAACCATGTTAATGGAGAAAGAGTCTGTATTAGATAGATGGAGAATATAACCCAAAAAAAACTATGTGTTATGCTATGTGTTGGACATGTTACCCCTTGATTAGAAATTTTGAGAAAGACTTTGCAGGTCGAGGAGCGGGGCATGTAGCACGGAGCTATGGTAGAGTCTTGAGGACTTTGGGGTGGGTCAGAGCCCCTTATTTTGTAAAGGGATGGGATAATTTTGTATACCTTGTGCTCCACCTTTGGTTTTAGGACCATGGTATTAGAAAATAAAACACTATATAAGGTGTCTACGATAGTCCTTAGAAAGCAGTAGATATAACTCATGATGGAAGGTACTTGGATGTAATGTTATTTTGAGTCTATATTTTTTTTTTGTGGGAAAGGGAAGGCTGATGTTGTTGAGTGCATGGAGACCTTAGGAAGTCTGCAACCGACTATGCAAACCCCTGCAGCTAAGTGTGCAGGGAAGAAAGGGTTGTATTACGAAGATCTGAGTAATAATAGAATAATTTGAAGACAGATTTGTGTTTTGTGTTTATGTGTTTCTTTAATTTTATTTTGATATCATCTGTGTTTAGTTAAGGGTTTTATACATAATTATATTGTTAATTCTTGTTTATGGTTATTTGTATTTATGATTTTTAACGTAAAATCGATCAACCTACAAGAAAGTTCAATAAGAAGTGTTGAACAACGACTGTATATGCAGCATTGTTGTTCTGTGAAGCTTTGTTAAGTGTTGAAAGGAATATAATCACTAAAGCCACACTCCATTTCCCTTTGGGTGCAAAAACCTTGTTTTGGCATCCCCTAATATTGCCTCGGGTGAGACTTTAGTCTACGTATCAGATCGTTGTCGAAAGGGCTAGTAATAGTTGGTTTTGTTGGTTCACGCAACCATATCCAAACCTAGGTCTAAGCCCCATCAAGCCAAAAAATGGTTTTGTTGCCAGGACTGGGATCTTACTGAGGGATATATGGATGTGGTTTCCGACTAAGAAATAAATTCAAGATTGCGTAGATCTAACAGAGCATGAATTTACAGCGCAAGAAAACAGAAATCCACACATATCTACTGAAAAATGGTTATAGAATTATATCTTCACAGATCAACATGAGATATTTTTCTCATCATTTGCAAGTGATATGTAGGAGTGGTTATCAATGCTAGCTAAGAAAACGATCCATTTCAAAAATAGCCTACTGCGTGGAGTCCAGAACTGTTCAAGAAACTAAAGGGATCTAATAACGAGATCACAAGGGTCATTGATTATTGGATCGATAGTATCCTTGGAGGCTTTATTACTAAGTTCACATTCGATACATCTGTATCCTATATCGAAGCACAGTGCAAATTTTTCAAAGGCCCATGAGGTAAGTATTTAAACTCATTAAAGCTTTGGATTAAGATGCTATTGTGTGAAAAGGGGTTTAGTATGGATGTAAACAGATTAATGTTTGGAGGAAAGAAAACTGGAACTATGTGACATGGTAAGATATTTAGGGTAGATCATAATAATTACATTTATCCTGAGTATATTCCATTGTTTCGGTCTGAAAACGAAGAAGGAGAAAGCAACCCTTATACCCCTAGAAGTACGTCGATAAAATTTTAAGATCATTAGGGCGCTTCTGGAATTCCCCAACCTTCCACTGCCATCACAACCCACCCCCATATTTTTCCTCCACCTCCACCTCCACCTCAATCACCACCTCCACCTCCACCTCCATCTCCACCTCCACCTCCCCCGTTTTCCAAGCCTCACTCACCCAAGACTCTTGTTTTCAAAGGATCAGATGATTCCGAGCATTTATGTTTTGTTGTAGAAGAAATATGGAGACCACAAAACATCAATGATTAAAATATGAGGAAATCACATGTATGTTTTCATAGTTTTGCAGGATAAATAATTATCCTGGTATATGAAGTACTGCTCTATGAACCAAAATTCCATGTTGGTAAAGACAAAGGTTGCACTGAATGTTGGATTTAAGAAGTTAAAGTCACAGTCCCAGTGTATTACGAAGATCAAAGAGATCAAGAAATTGGTGACTGAAACTATCTGGGAAGTAGATCAAAGGTTTAAGACACTACTAATTCAAGTCAGCTTGTAGATCCATAATGAGTAGCACAAGGAATGGTTTATCATTGTGTTGTTGCCAAATCTTAGATTGCCATTATCGTAGTACAAGATCACAACCCAAGCTGAAGCATTGGAGATTGAGATGGAACTAGAAGCTTCGCCAGTAGAAGATACCAATATAGGGCTACAACATATCCAAACCTAGCTGGTGATCTTACATATTCAAATCCAAGATTTTAAAAATGGAAAAGAAGTTCGGTTTGACATGCGTACAGAAAATTTGTAGGTTTTAACCCTATACAAAAATTATCTGCAAACGAATCTTAAAAACAGAAAATAAATAGTAGCGAGAGCATAAAACATTAAACAGATATACACAGAGATTTTCCCCTAGATCCCAAATCGGAATGACCAGCTTGATTTTTCATTATATTCCTTTTAGTGTTACAACACATATATATACATGACGAAGCATACATAAACCCCAATCCATTAAACCTGGATTAGAACATAACCATAGTTTCCTTAACCAGATCTACGAAATACTAGGGGTCGAAAACCATCATGCCCCAAAACCATGTGCAAACCCATGCACAAAACCATGGGCGGGTCCACCCACTGAAAAATAGGGTCCAAAAATTTTTCTCGGGGCGCTGCCCTAGACCCCGAACAAGGGGGGCTACTGCCCCCCCTCTTACCCCCTTCCTACACCTGCCACAATGTATAGGGGGGGCTATCGCCCCCTTCTGACCCCCCCACACATGACTAGTTGTGGAAAGAATATAACACATACCCAACAAATTTGGTGAATAAAATGCAAAGCAGAGAGCCACAATAAGGATAAGTGTCCTATTTATAGAGATTACTTGGGCACCAGTATGCCAAGCCCGTTGAAGCATGGGCCAAGTACTGGACCAAATGTGGCACCAAATTTCCTATGTATCTTATGCGAATTTGTAGGCCAACACTCCACACACTATTGTCATCTATTGTAAAAGTACATCCGGTCACCAAAACAATTATTCTATCATTTTTGTAGTTCGGTGAGACATGATGACAAGCACTGTCAAAGCTATGATATGATGATGAAAAGTACTAGAGAATACCAAATTAATGTCAAAGTTCGTGAAGATTCAGGTTCTCCAATAGCACACGGAGGTTTCCAAGGTTGAGGGTGTAGCCCAGGAGAAGGTCATAGGCACATCATATGTTATAATTACAGTCAACCTCGTCATTTTACGAAGGATTTTCAGAATCCCGTCGCCTTATCTTGTATGTATTTTCGCACATTTAATTATGAAATATAAGATTTTCATACATTATTGATGAAAATTCAAGAAAATAACAATCAACAACCTTCCCAAAACATACAAATGATGAGAGTTGAACTGCGTGAAGAAGATCTAAGTGTCAACATAGTGACACGAAGCAGTATAAATACTAGAGACAAAAAAGAAAAAGAAAAGAAGCGTGTGGAGGATACATGGGTCTAGAAAGATGGAGAAAATAATAATGGGTTCGATGTATAGCACGAAATATAAACCTTCATGGAAGCGAAGAGGAGTTTTATGAGCCCGGGAGCTTCGGCATCAACAGCGCAGAGGCAACAAATTTCATTAAAGAATAAACCCAAGGATATTAGTGAATCAATAGAAGATGATCCATTGATTCTAAATTCATTTTTATAGACATGTATGAAGTTTCTAAGGGATACAAAAGTTGTGGAAGGACTGTAGAGTAGATTGATAGTTGTGCTTGCAAAGAAGAAAAACAACCTGAACTGCACATAGTGCATAAGGTCTACAAACATAATAAGAGAATCGGTAGAGAAATGTTGTTAACTACGAATATCGGTGATTATGAAATGGACCAATTCATCCTTGATATTGGATAATATGTCAATGTTTTTCCTTAACATACATGGGAAAGTATGGCGAGACCAAAGCTACAATGGTCACCGATTTAGCTAAAAATGGAAACTTAGCATAATAGTATTCCAATGGGTTGATTGCATGGCATTAGCATAGATATTGATGGTGCAAGTATATTTTCAAACTTTTAAGTCATTGAAATCATTGGTAACAACAATACATATCCTTCTTTTCTTGGATTTGATTGGTATTGTGACACGGATGCCATAATCAACCTAGAAAAAAAAAAAGTGGTGTTTGAGAAGAATGGTACTAGGATTTTTGTGCCTTTGGACCCCTATGAAGGAGATATTCAAACCCTATCTAGAATTAATATGGTGATATCAGCAATATCTATAAAATCACTACTCGAGATGAAGACTAGATCAATCCTGCCGCTGATGGAAGGATAAGTTGGGAGTGTGATGGTTCTTATGTTTCAGACACCGATGAATAATTAGAGCACTTGCAGAACTTATTGCACGAATTTTCAACTAAGAGGTGCAATAGAGTTACCCATTTAATTCATTGCATCACATCAAAGGTACGCGACTTGCCCTTCTATGATGGAGTTGGAGATGTTGATTTATTTCTGGATGAATTTAAAAAAAAGGTGCCTGACGAGAAGTGATATGAAGTTTTGGACTTTTGTTTGAGGTCCAGCCTAGCCAAATGATGGGGCGCACATAGAGAAGGCTTAAGACGATGGAAGGAATATTGCAGAATGATGAGGCTCTAGTTTTTTCATGTAAACACTAGGATCATAGAGAAGTACAATGGTAGGGATGAGCCTTGTGAGAATTTGTCTCGCTAGAATATGGCATGGGGTGAGGAACATCAAACTGAATGGGTGCATATATTCTTTCATACCTTGGATATGATACCTCAGTAGTGATATCTTTAAACAGAGTTGTGCCATGGCACCATAAATTGGTATGAGAAGAGAAAATGTTTCTTATTGACTTATAATTTCACATATGGTTGGGATTGTATTAACCATTCTCTTCAAGATGTCAGAGCAGGAGTATTCTGAATTACGACTAAGTCGACAACTTTGGTACAACCTGATTGGGCTACATAGTTGGAACAATCACGATAATGTTACAACCTCACTATGAAAGAAGGGCAACATGATCCGCGCAATGTGAATATTCCTAAATCAGAAGGACAACGAAAGGTTGGAGGTATTGAAGTAGATATGTCAGACATAGCACAACCTGTAAGAACTCATAAAATGAATATAGGGTCAAAATCAGAGCCTAAGTTCGCGAATATTTGGGATTATTGGGATGGTGACACAGTGAGAAAGGTCACTGAATTTTTTCATGAGTACTAGGATTTTCTCTCGATGAAGTTATCTAAGTTGAAAGGAATTATATGAGATTTAGGAGTTATGCACATCACTTTGAAGCCTAACGTGAAGCTGGTCAAGCATCACCCATATTGGCTGAACCCAAAATATAAAGAAAAAGTGTGGGAAGAACTAGACAAGATGCTTAGTGTTGGAATTATTGAAGAAGTAAAGGAGTCTGAGTGGGTTAGCATTATGGTATTATAGGAGAATAAATCCAAGGGAGAAATAAGGATTTGTGTCGATCTTAGAAATTTAAATGATGCATGTGTCCATGATCCATTTCCGACACCATTCACTTACGAAGTTTTGGAGAATTTTTTGATGGAATGAAGCCTACTCCTTTCTATATGGATCTAAGGGTATCATTAGATTAGTATCATGCTGAAATATTGAAGAAAGACCATTTTTGCCACTAAATGGGGCTCATTTTAGTACACGGTGACATTGTTCGGATTGAAGAATGCAACAGAAATATTTTCCAGAGTCGTCATTATGGAATTTAAATAATATATCCACAAATTAATAGAGGCGTGTTTTGATTACTAGACAGTCTTCGTATTGTTAAAGAAACATGTTTCTAGTATGCGCTTTGTAATATTCCAAATTAGGAAAAACAAGAATATTGAACATAAAACTAGAAAATGGAGTAAAATATCAATACATCAAATATGAGCAGAACATAGAGCCATTTTATTAGATATGATAGAAGAAATTTGTACAGTATCTTCAGGAAAGGACACCCAAGATAGACAAAACAAGCCTCAAATGATCCTATACATCAATACATGAAATATTGTTGCTACAAAAAATGCCAAAAGGCCATGACTATGCAGTCCTATTAAGAATAACTATAGGTGGAAACTAAGAATATATTGGACTGTTGATATAATGCTCAGAAAATGTCGAGATAAGCGATCTAGGCTCTCTAGCATAATTCCAAGATAAGCTACAAAGGGTTTCTTAAAATAATCAAGATGAGAAATGCAGCTCTAGGGCTGAATAATGCACTGCAACAAATTAACTTCAGGGAGGTGGCTGATATGATGAGTAAAGAGCTCATACTTCTCCCTAATGCACTACTGAATGAAGGGTTTCTCCCCTCACTGGAAGACAAGCTCCAAAACTTGGGTTCTCAACCTGGTACTACAACTTCCCTCCTGAATTGTGCAAATCCTGAAGGAGACTACATTTTTTAATGTGGTTGAATGATGGCCTCATGCCGGATGACTAGATGAAGCTCAAAGGAACCTCTCCTGAGTGATCAGTCAAAGTCCCCCAAGGATGAGTGTGGGATTTCCGCCCAGAAACACCCTTGTGCTAAACAGCATAGTAGGCTCTGCTAAATAGCTAGAGCGTGTAGAAATTCATAAAATAAAATACATAAAAAGTATTGATAATGATTTTCATGGCTACCATCCCCTTCCTTATATGCATGGTGAGCCTCTTCCCCCTTGGTCCCACTCAATAATAATGCTACTCTCATGGATACTTTCTCCCATTATGACTGTGATGTTCCCCACTATCTCCACTTCCTCCATGACTACACTATTGATTTAGTCAACCTTGACCCCATCCTCATGCATTGACCCCATTCACACAAAGGGGTGTTTTATTAAACTAGATACACTGATCCACTTTCATAGAAGAAGTGGTTTTATTCCTACTAGAGAGATTTATGGGTCCCTCTACCCTCTTATTCATCCATTTTATTAACAAAAAAATAAAAAAATATTCCAAATAGCTAAACTCTAATTAGGAATATTACATTCCTCCCCACCCAAATGTTTCCTATCCTCAAGAAACTGCAAGGATGGATACTGAAAAATTTTCTGTCCTCCCCATGTAACATCCTCATAAGATAGATTCCTCCATTGAATCATATATTCTTCAATCAACTTGTCCCTTATTTTCCCCTCCCAAGTGTCTAAGTTAGCCTTTGGTGTTAAAACCAAATGGCTCACATCATAAAGAGGTGAGAGATCCATGGTGGAAACTACATGTTCTCCATTGGCCCCTTTGAGGCATGATACATGAAAAATGTGGGGGGCCTTACTCCCAATGGGAAGCTCCAATCCATATGCTACTTCCCCAATAATATGGATCACCCTATATGGCCCATAGAAAATATTTTCAGTCCCCTTGTCTTTTAATGTAGATGGTTTGCATGATTAAAGATGGAGATAGACCAAATTTTCCGCCCCAAAATGTCTCTCTACCCACCCATGATCTATATATAGCTTCTGCTGATCTTGGGCTGTAGCAATTTGGTACTTAAGAAACTGGAATATGTCTAGACTCTCCTGGATCCAAACTTCAAGTCTAGGAGTTTTGTGTTCTCTAACCATTCTAGCAACAAATAATAGAGCATCATCACCATATAGGACTAAAAATGGAGACACACTGAATTCCATATAAAATTTTGGATGGTGACAATATTCCTCCAAGTGGAACCAACACTGCCATACTCTCTGCTGCTCTAGAACATAGTCTTGTAAGCAGCTTCCTATCCATTTGTTTACTACCTCTGTCTGCCTATTTGTTTGGGTGAACGACTGGTACTCGATATCATCTTATTACCCCCCAAACAGAACAACTCCTGCCCCAAGCCATCCAGGAAGTGGCTATCTCTAACACTGATTATGGTCTTAGAAAAACCATAAAGTCTAAGGAGTAGCTTGCCCCCTTTTGAAGCAGTGTGTTGTAGATAGATGGAAAATAAATGTAAATTCTTTGTTATTTTACCAATGGTTATAAAGATACAATCCTTACCATGTAATTTTGGAAAATTGGTGATGAAGTCCATAGAAGGGATCCTCCATTCCCCTCGTGGAAAAGGAAGTGACAGTAACAACCCTGCAGGATGTTTTTTTTCTTCTCCATACCTCTAGAAAACTATACATTTCGTGATATTTTGGAGCACATCCTCCTTGAAACCCTTCCACCAGAATCTCTCCCTGATGGCTTGATATGTCTTTGTGAAACCTTGGTGGCCTAAGATGGGTGAATCATGTGTTGCATTTAGGAGTTTCTTCTTGAGCTTAGCGTATCTAGTCAAGAAGATCTGGTCTAGGTAATAGATGACCCCATCCACCACTCTATACCTCCCACCAATCATCTGTCCATCAAGTATCTTAAATGTGAGGTGGTCCTTGGAATACTCCACCAATATGTAATATTCCAAAATTAGCAAGCAGCTAATTGGAATATTGATTTTTGTTTTTATCACCTAACAGCTTAATAAATGGTTAAGGAGGCCCATTAATATTAAAAATATGAATAAAATCCCTCATAATGTGAAAATGGATAGTCATAGGAGCTAGATTTCACACCCTCGTGTGTGAACAGGATCATTTTCATGTGGACAAGGTCAAGTTTGACCAAGTCAACAATGCTGGGATAGGAGGTGGAGAACACTTGGAGAGACAACGCAGTATGAACGGGAGGGAGATTCCTTGATGGAGTAAACCATAATGAGTGGGACCCAGGTGAGAGGGCTTCCATTTGTTTAAAAGGAGGGTAAGGCAACCATTGTTATTCATGTTATGGATTATTGATTTCTTGCTCTGTTTAGATTTTGTGCATTCTCTTGTTGTGTAGTAGAGTTGTTGTGATGCTTAGCACAATGAATTCTTGTTTAGGAATTCCTTCTCCTTCCAAGAGAGGCCTCTTGAAGGAGCTTTTTCTTCATTTCTCCACGTTCAGGCTTCAGGCCAAGCATCCTCCTTCAGCTACAACACAGTTTATGTTTAGAGCTGGGTTTTGTTGTAGGGTGTTGTAGTGGAGGTTACTGAACACCGCTTCCGGAGCTTATTTTTCAGAGGAGGAAGCCTTCTTTCCTTTGGAGGATCAGTGAGGAAGCTTTTAGGCTGATTTCAACATCTTCGGCTTCAGTCTAGCCATTTTCCATCATCTACAGCGCAGTCCCTCTCCTTGACTATGTTATTTTCAGAGAGCATCTGCAGTGAGTTTTGTACTGTTTGTTTGGAGGGAGAGATCTTCAGCGTTAGGATCATCCTTTCACTTGGAAGATACATTGGAGGAGTTATGTTTATCGTGTGCATCATATACATCTATCTCCATCTATTTCTTGAGTTTCAGCTGCTACTTAGCCTTGCAACTCCGATATTTTTTCCATTTTGTATATTTCAGGAAATCCTTTCCAGATTGTCTTGAAATTTAGTTCGGGAGTCTAGATCTTCACTCCCAACATTTTTTGGGCCCTATATTTGTATATTTGTGTATTGAAACTTCCCAGAAGTAGTTCCTCTAATAAAACCACGGTGTCATATCCTTGGGCATTTTCTGTGTAGCAGTGTTCTTCATTTTTCCATGTACATGTTTCTTGAGGCTTGTATTGCCTAGCTTGAGTAATTGTTTCCTCAAGATATTGTATGCATTTGCTACTATGATCTAATATGATGGCTATTTGGATCTTCTTACATCCTATGTGTTGATGTATCATTGCTATTTCATTATTATGTTCATCGATTGTTGTAGCTCCAAGTTTGGAATATCTTAAGATATTCCCATTATTGTAGATTTTCCCTATTTTGGGATATTACAATGGTATCAAAGCATAGTCTTCGCTCAGCCTATGGAACTCAGCCATTATGATATCAAGATAAGAGAATATGAAGACTCCATTATTTGGAGGAAAGAAGGAGCAGAGGCTCTCAAAGCTTCTTCTTAAATCTGTACAGAGCATTCAAGGTGATCTCAAGAAGATCATAAGGGAGATGTGTATAGAATCTCCAAGAGGGTTTGAATCTAAATAAAACTATAGATTATCATATTATGAGTGTGAGCATGCAGCCACACATCATGATACATAGCAAAGTCATATGCCCAAATTTTCCATGAGAGAGATGGAAAAAGATGGAATGACTAAGAGGGAAACTCTTAGTGATTTCCTACAAGAGTATGAGTCCCAAACTCAGAATTTTTGAGACCATATCACTTTTCCAGAGTTTTGCAAGATCAAGGTGAAGAGAATCAAGCAAAATTATAGGAATACATTCCTCTTATCTACTTTTGATGGTTCACCTACATGTTTAGCTAGAGCTTGGGTGGAAGAACTAGACACCTTTTTGCAACAACACCAAATTTCTGAAGATGAAGTCATCGGAGTTGCAGCACTGCATCTTGGAGGTAAGGCCTATGCATGGTGGATATTTGAATCTTTCTCTTTGAAAAATTTAAATACTTCTCCTTATGCAATTTTTATTAAGACATTGGTGGAAATATTTAATGGAAAAAATTTCCGAAACACATGTGGTGGAAACAAATAAACCCAAGAAAACAAAAACCTTTCATGTGATGGAGAAAACTATAAACTCAAATCCACTTCAGAAAACCATGGAGGAGGCTGAAATATTGCATCATACCTTGCTAGTGGCAAGACCTCTATCTCATATTCTTGAACAAGGGGGCATGGAGATATATTTTTCAAAAGAGGATCCAATTCTCGGGAGGTTGTCCATACATGTTGATGAGGAGGAGGGCAACAACACTGTCATGTCTAGAGTTTATCTAACACCTCATGTAGAGAAAGAGGGAGCCATTGCTCCAACTATAGGGATTCTTGTATCATTGCAAGAAATTCCCCAGGATCTCACATGTAGAGATAAAGTCACAACTCATGATTCACATGTGTCATTGGAGATAGGGTGTGAACAAATGGAAATATAAGGAGGATATAGGGAGGATGACGAGCATCATGTGATGAGGAGCACACAGCCCTATCTATTTCAGGAGGTTGATGCACCTAAGAGGGAGATTGGATTGCACATTGAGATTAGGGACAATTCTTTCCATTCATATTTTCAGTCTACTCTTAATGATGATGTCTCATTGCATGGAGACATTTCACCAAGGAGACCACCAGATCATCAGATGATGAGAGATGCTTCACATTTTGAGGCACCATTCATTTATTTTAGAGGAGTGGAAATGTTGGGAGGCCATTTTACAATGCTGAGAGTCTTGGGTAGACTCAAGGAGGAGGCAGGCATTCTCTCAACATGATCTTTACCCACTTTCATTTCAGATTCTGGGTTGTGGCAGAAGCAGCAAGGGAAGGATAACAGCCTTCCAACTTACATATTTGGCATGGGAGATGTCAAAGATGAGGACAGCCATATGACAGATGTTCTTCATGATAGTTCATCAGCACTGTCATTATGAAGGATAGATCCATATTGGAATTCCCAGCTATTGGTGGAGTATTCCAAGGATATCTCTACTTGTATGATATTCGATGACCAACTGCATGACGAGGGATATTCACTTATAGATGGGGTCATCTACTATCATAGTAGGATCTTCTTATCTAGAGCTTCCAATCTCAAGAATAATTTACTACAAGTAGCTCATGAAGATTTCCTTTTCAACCACACTTATTCTATGAGAGCATACCACACCATCATGGAGGGGTATTTTTGGGAAGGCTTTGAGGAGAAGATGTATCAACATATGGGGAGATGCATGGTTCATGTGGAGATGGAGGAGATACACAACTCTTTTGAAGAGTTAGCACAACCACCTCTTTTGTCTTTTAGGATGAGAGGGGACTTATCTATGAGCCACTCCATTTGTATGAGAAAGACATATGGTAAGGGTATTGTTTGTTTGCATAATGACTTGGATAATGTATATATGCATCTGTTAACCATATATGTGCAAGACTTTGCTCAAAGGAGGAGAATTATTCGTTATATATTTAATGGTCTACTTGAGGCCATAAGTAGTATTGGCGATGGTCACTCCCTAGGAGGACTTGGGGAGGCTCTAGCTTTTGCAAGCAAATGGTTGGGAGGCCACCCATCATTTCACTTTTATTGTAGTTGAGAGTCAAACTGTGTTGGCTACATTTGAGGGACCATTGTCCTTCTCCCTTGCTTCATACGGAATCTATCATGATTCTCATTTTAGTTCCTTATGTTTCTGTTGTTCTTATTTTTATTGGGAGCATGATTGGGGGAGTGGCACATTGGTTGGATGTGTCCCTTGAGGGAGAGATTTCCCACATTCTTTGCATTTCATGTTCTAATGGGAGCATGAGAGGTGATATGGCCACCACATACAAAAAAATTTTCTTTCATGAGGTGGGCCATGGAATTGATTGGATGCCATATGATGGTGAATTACAACTCATCATATATGGAAGGATTTGGGCCAACATGCTTCATAACATTGGAGAGGACATCCTTGAGGATATAGTCTTCTTCTTGCCAGTTGAGGGCAACTTTATTGCAGCCCAAGATAAGAAAACACTCTACACTTATCATAAGTGGAGAGGAGGAAAACGTCGGGTAGACTTCTATGTCTACCATGTTCATATTTTTAGCCCACCTACATTGCATGAGCTCAAGGTGGAGGAACATTTTCAGGAGTTGCCATGTTGGGAGGTGACTCATTTTGTATGGATGATAGATTGGGGATGGGAGATTCATATGGTGATGATAGATCCAAATCCATATCAGACCTCATGCCTCAATAAGGAATTTAGATAGCCCATTGTTGCCTCCATGGATGTTTTACATGATGATAGCTATTTGGGATGCACACAAAAACCTAGCTTGCATACTTGGGAGGGACAACTTGGAGATGTATTGATGATAATTAATCTTGATACTTGGAGGATTTTATCATATGAGGATGCTACAGGGAGAGAAGAGGAGGCTTCTCAGTTCTATCCTTGCAGTTTCTTGAGGACAAGAAATATTTAGGACGGGAGGATTGTAATATTCCAAAATTAGCATGCAACTAATTGGAATATTGATTTTTTCTTTTATCACCTAGTAGCTTAATAAATGGGTAAGGAGGTCCATGCATATTAAAAATATGAATAAAATCCATCATAATGTGAAAATGGATAGTCATAGGAGCTGGATTTCACAGCCTCATGTGTGAACAAGATCATTTTCATGTGGACAAGGTCAAGTTTGACCAAGTCAACAATGCTGGGATAGGAGGTGGAGAACACTTGGAGCGCAGTATGAATGGGAGGGAGATTCCTTGGTGGAGGAAACCCTAATGAGTGGGACCCATGGTGAGAGGGCTTCCATTTTTTTAAAAGGAGGGAAAGGCAGCCATTGTTATTCATGTTATGGATTATTGATTTCTTGGTCTGTTTAGACTTTGTGCATTCTCTTGTTGTGTAGCAGAGTTGTTGTGTTGCTTAGCACAAGGCATCCCTGTTTAGGAATTCCTTCTCCTTCCAAGAGAGGCCTATTGAAGGATATTTCTCTTCATTTCTCCACATTTAGGCTTCAGGCCAAGCATCATCCTTCAGCTACAATGTAGTTTCTGCTTAGCGCTGGGTTGTGTTGTAGGGTATTGCAGTGGAGGTTACTAAACACCACTTCCAGAGCTTATTTTTCAGAGGAGGAAGCATTATTTCCTTTGGAGGATTAGTGAGGAATATTATGGGCTGATTTCATCATATTTGGCATCAGGCCAACCATTTTCCATCATCTACAGCACAGTCCTTGTCATTGACTGCGTTATTTTCAGAGAGAAACTGCAGTGAGGGTTGCAGTGTTTGTTTGGAGGGAGAGATCTTCAGTGTTAGCATCAGATTTTCACTTGGAAGATCCATTGGAGGATTTTTTTTTAGGTTGTGCATCATATACAACCATCTCCATCTAGTTCTTGGGTTTTAACTGCTACTCAGCCCTGCAACTCCAGCATTTTTTCCATTTTGTATATTTCAGGAAATCCTTTTCGGATTGTCTTAAAATTCAGTTTCGGAGTGTAGATCTTCACTCCCAACATTTTTTGGGCCCTATATTTGTATATTTTTATATTGACACTTACCAGTAGCAATTCCTCTAATAAAAATCCACTGTCATAGCCTTGGGAATTTTCTGCGTAGCAGTGTTCTTCATTCTTCCATGTACATGTTTCTTGAGGCTTGTATTTCCTTGCTTGAGTGATTGTTTCCTCAAGATATTGTATGCATTTACTGCTATGATCTAATATGATGGCTATTTGGATCTTCTAACATCCTATGTGTTGATGTATCAATGGTATTTCATTATTATGTTCATGGATTGTTGCAGCTCCAATTTCAGAATATCTTAAGATATTCCCATTATTGTAGATTTTCCCTATTTTGGGATATTACAGTGGTATCATATCATAGTCTTGGCTCAACCTGTGGAAATCAGCCATTACGCTATCAAGAGAAGATAATATGAAGAATCCATTCTTTGGAGGAAAGAAGGAGGAGAGGCTCTCAAAGCTTCTTCCTAAATCTGTACAGAGCATTCAAGGAGATCTCGAGAAGATCAGAAGGGAGATCTGTATAGAATCTCCAAGAGGGTTTGAATCTGAATCAAACTCTAGATTTTCATATGATGAGTGTGAGAATTTAGCCACACATAATGATACATATTGCATTCATATTCCCATATTTTCCATGAGAGAGATGGAAGAAGATGGAATGACTAGGAGGGAAACTCTTAGTGATTTCCTGCACGAGTATGAGTCTCAAACTTAGAATTTTCGAGACCATATCACTTTTCCAGAGTTTTTCAAGATCAAGGTGAAGAGAAAAAAGAAGAATGATAGGAATAGATTCCTCTTATATACTTTTGATAGTTCACATACATGTTCAGCTATAGCTTGGGTGGAAGAACTAGACACCTTTTTGCAGCAGCACCAAATTTCTGAAGATGAAGCCATCAGAGTTGCAGTGCTGCATCTTGGAGGTAAGGCCTATGCATGGTGGATATTTGAATCTTTCTCTTTGAAAAATACAAATACTTCTTCTTATGCAAGGTTTATTAATACAATGGTGGAAATATTTAATGGAAAATTTTCTGAAACAAATGTGGTGGAAACAAATAAACCTAAGCAAAAAAAAACGTTGCATGTGATGGAGAAAACTATAAACTCAGATCCACTTCAGAAAACCATGGAGGAGGCTAAAATATTGCATCATACCTTGCTAGAGGTAAGACCTCTATCTCATATTCTTGAACAAGAGGGCATGGAGATCTCTTTTTCAAAAGAGGATCCAATTCTCGGGAGGTTGCCCATACATGTTTATGAGGAGGAGGGCAACAACGTTGTCATGTCTAGAGTTTATCTAACACCTCATGCAGAGGAAGAAGGAGCCATTTCTCCAAATAGAGGGATTCTTGTATCATTGAAAGAAATTCCATAGGATCTCACATGTAGAGATCAAGGCACAGCTGATGATTCACATGTGCCATTGAAGATAGGGTGTGAACCAATGGAGATACAAGGATGAGATAGGGAGGATGACCAGCATCATGTGATGAGGAGCGCACATCCCTATATATTTTAGGAGGTTGGTTCACCTAAGAGGGAGACTGGATTGCACAATGAGAGTAGGGAAAAGTCTTTCCATTCATATATGCAGTCTACTCTTGATGATGATGTCTCATTATATGGAGACATTTCACCAAGGAGACCACCAGATCAGTATATAATGAGAGATTCTTCACATTTTGAGGCACCATTTATTGATTTTAGAGGAGTGGAGACCCTGGGAGGCCATTGTAAAACACTGAGAGTCTTGGGTAGACTCAAGGAGGAGGGAAGAATTCTCTTAACACCATCTTTACCCACTCAGCTCATTTCAAATTCTGCGTTGTGGCAGAAGCAACAGGGGAAAGAAAGCAACCTTCCATCTTGCATATTTTGCATGGGAGATTTCAAAGAAGAGGAAAACCATATGACATATTTTCTTCATGATAGTTCATTAGCACTGTCACTATGGAGGATAGATCCATATTATAATTCCCAACTATTGGTGGAGTATTCCAAGGATCTCTCTACTTGTATGATATTGGATGACTAGCTACATGAGGAGGGATATTCAGTTAGAGATGGGGTCATCTACTATCATAGTAGGATCTTCTTATCTAGAGCTTCCAAGCTCAAGAAGAAGTTACTACAAGCATCTCATGAAGATTTCCTTTTTAGCCACACTTATTCTATGAGAGCATACCACACTATCATGGAGGGGTATTTTTTGGAAGGCTTTGAGGAGGAGATGTATCAGCATATGTGGAGATGCATGGTTCATGTGGAGATGGAGGAGATACATAACTCTTTGGAAGAGTTAGCACAACCACCTGTTTTCTCTTTGAGGATGAGAGGGGACTCATCTATGAGCCACTCCATTTGTATGAGCAAGACATATAATAAGGGTATTGTTTGTTTGCATAATGACTTGTATAATGTATATATGCATCCCTTAACCATATATATGCAGGACTTTGGTCAAAGGAGGAGCATTATTCCTTCTAGATTTCAAGGTATACTTGAGGCCATAAGTAGTATTGGTGATGGTCACTCCCTAAGAGGACTTGGGGAGGCTCTATCTTTTGAAAAGTATGCTCACTTTGCACCATACACCATACACTTTCTCCAAACTTGTGAGGACATTGGGGCAGCAAGAAAATGGTGGGGAGGCCACCCATCATTTCATTTTTTATTGCAGTTGAGTGTCAAACTGTGTTGGCTACATTTGAGGGACAAGTGTCCTTATCCCTTGTTTCATATGGCAGCTAGCATGATTCTCATTGTAGTTCCTTATGTTTCTGTTGTTCTTATTTTTATTGGGAGCATGATTGGGGGAGTGGCACATTGGTTAGATGTGTCCCTTGAGGGAGAGATTTCCCACATTGTTTGAATTGCATGTTCTAATGGGAGCATGAGAAGTGATATGGCCACCACATCCAAACATTTGTTCTTTCATGAGGTGGGCCATGGGATTGATTGGATGCCATATGATGGTGAATTCCAAATCCTCATATATGGAAGGATTTGGGCCAACATGTTTCATAACGTTGGAGAGGAGATCCTTGAGGATCTAGTCTTCTTCTTGCCACTTGAGGGAAACTTTATTGCAGCCCAAGGTCAACAAACAATCTACACTTATCATAATTGGAGAGGAGGACAGCATGGGGTAGGCTCCTATGTCTACCATGTTCAAATTTTTAGCCCACCTACACTTCATGAGCTCAAGGTGGAGGAGCATTTTCAGGAGTTTCCATGTTGGGAGGTGACTCATTTTGTATGGATGATAGCTTGGGGATGGGAGATTCATATGGGGAGGATAGATCCAAATCTATATCAGACCTCATGCCTCAAGAAGGCCTTTAGACAGCCCATTATTTCCTCCATGGATGTTTTACATGCTGATAGCTATTTGGGATGCACACCAAAAGCTAGCTTGCATACTTGGGAGGGACAACTTGGAGATGTATTGATGATACAACATCTTGATCCTTGGAGGATTTTATCATATGAGAATGCTACAGGGAGAGAAGAGGAGGCTTCTCATTTCTATCCTTGAATTTTCTTAAGGACAAGCAACATTTGGGAGGTGAGGACTGTAATATTCCAAAATTAGCATGCAACTAATTGGAATATTTATTTTTGTTTTTATCACCTAGCAACTTAATAAATTGGTAAGGAGGCCCATGCATATTAAAAATATGAATAAAATCCCTCATAATGTGAAAAGGGATAGTCATAGGAGCTTTATTTCACACCCTCATCTGTGAATAGGATCATTTGCATGTGGCCAAGGTCAAGTTTGACCAAGTCAACAACGCTGAGATAGGAGGTGGAGAACACTTGGAGAGACAGTGCAGTATGAATGGGAGGGAGATTCCTTGGTTGAGGAAACCCTAATGAGTGGGACCCATGGTGAGGGGGCTTCCATTTTTTTAAAAGGATGGCAAGGCAGCCATTTTTATTCATGTTATGGATTATTGATTTCTTGGTCTATTTAGACTTTGTGCATTCTCTTGTTGTTTAGCAGAGTTGTTGTGCTGCTTAGCACAAGGCATTCCTATTTAGGAATTACTTCTCCTTCCAAGAGAGGCCTCTTGAAGGATTTTTTTCTTCATTTCTCCACATTCAGGCTTCAATCCAAGCATCCTCCTTCAGCGACAACACAGTTTCTCTTTAGAGCTGGGTTGTGTTGAAGGGTGTTGCAGTGGAGGTTATTGAACACCACTTCTGAAGCTTATTTTTCAGAGGAGGAAGCCTTCTTTCCTACGGAGGATCAGTGAGGAAGCTTCTAGGCTAATTTCTATTGGGAAAAATACTGAGAGGGGGGGTGAATCAGTATTTAGGTCAAACTGAATTTTTTTTTCTTTTTCATGTTCTAAAACCCATAGGCTACTTTGCTGAAGCCAACTAGCGTATACACGTGGATATCCTTCATAAAACTCGTGTATACACAGAGATCTAATTATGCCATTAGTTCTTCACTTATATCATTCCATCATTCATTCATTAGATGTTCTATAAACAGTAAACATGTGTAGTAACAACAGAATAAACCATCACACAAAGCATCACACATGAACACCAGGATTTTTAGGTGGAAACCCAAGTCAGGAGAAAACCACCGCTACAGTTGCTCAGCCTTCAATATTTTATTATAGATAAAACATCTCACAACATATGTGCTAGTGCAGACTCCTACCAGCACGCAAGCACCCACCTGCGCTCGTTTACCAACCTCTCTTGGAAGGGAGCCCCAATCCCCTGACTCGTTTACCAGCCTCTCCTGGAAGGGAGCTACGACCCCTTGCTCTCATTTACCGGCCTCACGGAAGAGCTACGACCCCACGATCTCGTTTACTGACCGCCTGTTTTGGAAGGAGGCTATAGCCCACGGCCAGAAGGCTACAACCCTCGGCACCTCTATGGACCACGTTTCATCAATTTCACCACTGGATCCAACAACTTCAATAGAACACAACTTCGGGCCACGTTTCATCATATTTGTTGGACCCTTTCCATACATTTAAACACGATTAAATATCAACAACGAGATAGCTAAAACACAACGGATCAGATCGGACATATCATACCCCATACTTGACAAACCCTGGTACCTTCGCGCTTTTCTTTCTGCTTTGATGTCGCGTGTATCTGTAAGCAAATACACACAAACTAGCGTGCCATACCGTACATATTACGGATCAATTTCGTGCACTTGTATGCGCTTTCTTCAATGACGTATATCTTGTGTTGCCTCTGTGGCGAACTAGCGTATATATTTTCAACCATTATAGACCAGCATACTTCTTCAGATCAGATATTCAGTTCAGATTCAACCCTTTACTTCAGACAGATGTTCGCCTCATCACAGATCTAAGCTTTCCATAAACAGATCTAGCAGATACAAATACATTCCAGATCTAGATATTCCGCTTCATCATTTCTTCATAGGTGCATCATAGATTCAGATCTATTATCAAACCTTTACCCTTTCCATACAGATATACTTCATAGAGAAGTATTCATTCAAGCTCTGACATCTTTCTCCCACACTCATGATTTTCACAATGAATTTCTTCTCCTTATATAGGTTTACCCTTTTTTAATACCATGAGCCCCTTTTTCAATACCATGAGCCAAAACAATACCATGAGCCCAAAACTACATTACTTCCGATGGTATTCCTGGATGGGGTCATTTAGACGAAACATTACACAATACAATGGGTCAATACCATGGTGGTTACCCCTGGTTTTTTGAGCGCTTTTGCCCATACGCGACTTGGAACGTTGTTTCCTGCGTGCATACGCGACTTCTCCTAGGAAAATCCGCGTATGCCTTGAGACATACTCTTTTTATCATAGATCTAGCACAAACTGAATTTCTTTCTTCATTCCCTTCTGTACTCACTGTAGATACATCAGATTTACTTCATCAAGAACATATTCTATCAAGCACAACTTCATCAAGTAAGTTGCCATCTTCTTCATCAAGTTGGTTGCCATTCAATGACAACACTTAGCATCATGTTGCTAACTAACATCATTTCACATCAGATTTACATCATTTACCAAGTCCATCAAGTCAAGAATAACTTCATCAGGTGTATTGCCATCAAGGACAACACATGCCAACAATCTCATGTCTTCATCTTCATTCAGTGGGTTGCCATCAAGGACAACACTCTGCATCATATTGCCAACAAATTTCATCATATTTGGAATTAGGCCAACCATTTTCCATCTTATACAACACAGTCCCTCTCCTTGACTGTGTTATTTTCAGAGAGCATCTGCAGTGAGGGTTGCAGTGTTTGTTTGGAGGGAGAGATATTCAGTGTTAGGATCAGCCTTTCACTTGGAAGATCAATTGGAGGAGGTTTTCTTAGCTTGTGCATAATCTACAACCATCTCCATCTAGTTCTTTAGTTGCAGCTACTACTCAGCCCAGTAACTCCAGCATTTTTTCCATTTTGTATATTTCAGGAAATCCTTTCAGAATTGTATTGAAATTGAGTTGGGGAGTCTATATATTCACTCCCAACATTTTTTGGGCCCTATATTTGTATATTTGTGTATTGACACTTCCCAGTAGTAGTTCCTCTAATAAAACTTTGTTTTCATAGCCTTGGGCATTTTCTGTGTAGCAGTATTCTTCATTTTTCCATGTACATGTTTCTTGAGGCTTGTATTTCCTAGCTTGAGTGATTGTTTCCTCAAGATATTGTATGAATTTGCTGCTATGATCTAATATGATGGCTATGTGGATCTTCTTACATCCTATGTGTTGATGTATCACTGCTATTTCATTATTATGTTCATGGATTTCTGTAGCTCCAATTTTGGAATATCTTAAAATATTCCCATTATTGTAGATTTTCCCTATTTTGGGATATTACACAATAACTGGGCCTCTCAATATATATCCACACTCATCAATGATAATATTGTTGGTCTTTGTGATGAGGCATTTGTAACTTCTTTGCCTCTTTCTTTAACATATTCAATGTTGGAGTCATATGCCAAATTCCTGCTAACCCATTTTTATTGCCTCTCTTGCAGCTAAAGGAAAGACTGAATAATGTGATATTCAATATTCACTTGGAAGATGTTTCCCATCCAATATTTCCTGAATTTGGCCAATGCATGTATGATGGCCAACAACCCCTTCTCATAAATGGAGTACACCTTCTCATGTGGTAGTATCTTATGATTCTAAAAGGATATGGGATGACCTCCTTGCACCAATACTGTGCCAACACCATCCTCTGAATCATCACATTTCAACACCATGGGCTGGGTTAAACCCAGAAATACCAATACCAGACAAGTAATCATGACTTCCTTGAGGTAATCAAAGGCCCTCTACGCAGTTTTGACCCATCAGAGGCTCCCCTCTTGGTTAGATCTATAAGTGGTACTGCTAGTTGTGGGAAATATTGTAATATCTCGAAAGGGAAATAGACAGCAATACAAGCATACGACAATATAGAAAATGCCAGAAATAGAACATAAAGCAAATACTCATAAAAATGTCGGGAATGCTAAGCCATTTTATTAATCTGAGAATATAAAGAAATAAAATAGATGATCAGAATGATAGCACCTATTCTTGCTCAAGGCAAGTGGAGAACTCTCTCAGAAAGACAGAAAATGGCTGCTCTAAGAAACTGCATCCTAGCTGCTGGAAATCTGCCGTAAAACTACTGCTACTAGAATAGAATGAAAAATAGAGGCTGATCCCCTTGCCAGAATGAGTTGAAAATCTGTGGACCACCTGTACTCACCAACCCAGACAAAACCCAGAAACCATATCAAAAATTGTCAGCCTCCAAAAATCACCAGAAAGTCCCTCCTCAAGGAATTACGCTGCCCTCCAAGGCTCAACACAGATGTCAAATGATAATAGCTAAAACAGTGCCAAAAACTCCTCGGGAAACCTCCTACTAGAAAGATTGATCCTCCAATCCGAATATCAACTGAAACTCCTGCAGAAACCCCGCAACGGAACACCTCCAAGTAGAAATGCGTCCTCTCTCCCAGGGACTGCGCAGTCACAAGAGAAGCCCAGCTCCTCATCAAAACAACCAACCAAACCTCCCACTAAATACTGAAGAAATGACCTTACCCGAGCAGGCACTCGAAGTCCCCCGGGGCTAAGGGTGAGATCTCCGACCGGAGACACTCAACGCACTAAACAGTGCTGCAGACAGGCTAAACAACTAGCATGCTCAAGAAGACAAATGTCTAGCTCAAATATCATCAACAACAAGAACACCCAAATGAGAAGGCTCTCCCACCTTTTATAACGCTGGCCTCTCTCCAAAACCCTAACGTGGTCTCCCTCTCCTCCACGTGCTCCTCCTCAATCTGCGTAGAAGCTCCTAGAGGCTACGTGGGCCCCCTCCTCTACGTGGTGTTGGACCCCCATGGCTCCCCATAAGTTATAACGTTGTGCTACTAGGGAGATACTTTATTTTACTTAAGTGAGTTAGACCCCTCTTCTCACTTTTATTTATTAATAAACTATAGTCGGTAAAACTATACAAAAATCGAATATTCCAATTAGCTGTTGCTAATTAGGAATATTACAGTCTCCCCCGGCAAAATGTTGCTTGTCCTCAAGCAACTGAAGTGATGGATGCTGCAGAATCTTCTCATTCTCCCAAGTGGCATCCTCATCCAGCAAAAATTGCTTGTCCTCAAGCAACGCTTGGACAAGCCTCCTCTCTAGCTGATGCTCCCCACCGATACTGCAAAATGTGCCTGGGTCCCACTGAAACCTCTCTGACCTCTGCATCACCCTGATACGAAGGGATATCTCAATGCCAGGATCCCAAAGTGACCTCTCACAGTACCAGCCAACCAATAATCCTCCCGGATCCCATCGCCACCGTGGCCAATAATCGCACAAGTCCCATGGCTCAGACTGTGCACTGCCTCTAGCTATGACCAATGCTCTAAGAGGTGAAGACCACCAACAAGCATCAATGCTCCCGGGCTCCTGCTGCGCTGTACCTGTAGCTGCATATGCTACCCCTCCAATTGCATACCAACTCATCACCTCTCTCCAATCCAAGTTGTGACTCAATCCCATGCTGATCCTGCTCTCCTGAAATCGGGATGGAGTGCTGAAGAAATGATGTCCTGTGCCGCCCTGCCAGCTGGAATCTATAACCTCTATTATGTCCAAGGGCCCCTGCTCGACTGTGCTCCCTACGAAGAATACCGTACCATCTAGAGGGTACCAACTCATGATCTCCCGCCAGTCCATCCTAGAAGAAGAATCCGATGTAGCAATAACAACGGCATATGGAACACGCCTGAAGTGTTGCCGCCAACCCGTAATCAACTCCCACTGCTCTGCCCTGTCTGCCAATGAGAGCTGCCTGTAGAAGGAAACCCCTCTCTATAATGGGCCAAAGTGGGCAAGATATGCTGCAAGCTCCATCGATGTACTCCTGGAGAGTACTACTCACTGAAAGTACTGCAGCTCGACCGACTGTATGTACATCTATCTGTATCTCATCAATGTGTCAGCCAAAAGATGAATGCTCCACCATATCCAACAGCTCCTGCTGTCTACTAGCCCCATGCATAACAATCCCATCAACCTCCAACATCTCTAGAGGATATGGATCTGCAACTGCTGTCATTGTACTCAGTGTTAATGCATCTGACTGGATCGTCACAAGTGTCTCATCGCCTAGAGCATCTCCCATAGAGTCCTCTGACTGCTCACCCTGTATACTGGAATGCAGCTTTAGTCTACGGTCTCCATCCCTACGTGACTGCTCTCGCTCCCCAGAAGCGAACTCAACTAATCCTATGGACTCATATGAAGAAGAGTTCTCACCCTGGCATACAGGAGGAAGGCCCTCCTGTTCTTCCTCTGCCACCTCATCTGCATTGAATAGGCCATCCACCCTCTTGATGAAGTGTCGATACAATGTTTGGAGTCTAGACGCATGATGGAATGCTACCTCTGCTGAACCCAACATCCTCTGCTCATGCATGATCTCAACATGCCCTGAGGGAAGAATGATGCATGTCTCCCTCATGACCCACTCCCCGGGTGTAGGCTCAGTGATGACCGATGTGCCACCCCTGTAGAGGATCATCTCATCCCTCGACCTGTGGCTGTCAACTAGCAAAACAACCCAGTGCCATTGCTGAGAGGTCTCTCGCCTAGTGTGTTGTATGTCATCCAAATATCTTGGGTGAGCCTCGCGTACCCTGCTACTTATGCCCAAAGTGCTAAAGGACAACAACAAAATCGACTGTGCCAGTGAGTGATGTAGAAGAGGGTCGGATACGTGAGTCCCCACTGATACCATCAAGTATCGCTCATATGTCTCCTCATCGATCCTGGGTGAACTACTCCCAAAGGTAAGCCTGGTGTCCCTATCTGTGAGTCTCCCTAGATGCAACACTCTAAAACCCTGCTGTGCAGCACCGTATGCCCTCGCATACCACTGATCATCCATGTACTCCTCGACATGCCACTGCACATTGAGGCATACCTCTGTATACTGCTGGATACCCCAAGCTACTGTTGCACCACCCTGTACCGTCTCGTGCCATGACTGTGTCCCGGCATCGGTCACTCCTCGCATGCTCTCAATGTGATGTAGGACACTCCTACTCCACAATGCAATCCCACACACTACGGTACAACACCATGCAACTCCGTGTCCATCGGAAGTCCACTGCTCAATGCTAGAGGCTCCCACACATCCCTGGATGTAGTGTCCTAGAGCTGTGCCTCTACATGTTGGACTTCCTCCAATCGGTATCATCATCTCCACCATCGCATTACTATACCCGCCGACAAATGGATCATCACTCCAAATCCTCCTCGAGGGGTCCGAGAAGTGAATCTCCCTAGGTGTTAGTAGTGTTACCACCACTGCTCGGCTCCGCTGCGTCCTCTATGCCCCACACAAAGGCGAAGAATCCTGGGCCCCATACAAGGCGCCATCTGGTGGCCTGCCAATGCCACCTCCTCCGACAGGCTCCTGCCAAGGTATGTTGACCACCCCGTGATCCCGTGTATAAGTGTCATACCAAGACAACCTAGGAAGTCTTCCCATAAACTGGTTGGCCACTGGAGCTAACCAAAACTCCCCTAGAAAATGTGCATGCTCAACTTCTAGGCCAACTGTACCCTCCAAGACATATTCAATCGACCTGCCTGGAAAATGATAGGTGATCCCACCTGGATCCCAATGCCAATCTGAGGTTCCTGTACTCCCAGCACCTGGAAACTCCTGTTGAACTATACTTGGGTCCACCACCATCTCCATAACCCACTCCACCAGGTACCAACTCAAAATCTCTTGCCATCCAACCTCAACATGTGGATGCTATATCCTGTGCAACTCTGGTCATCTCATACTGTTATCCAAGTCAACGTATGAGATCTGACTAGGTGGCTCCATCTCGCTCTCTCCAATGGGAAGAGGTAACCCAAAAATGCTGCTATTCCCATCCATGCATGCCTGAAGGGAAATGAATTGATGCTCCAACGTGCCCTCTGGTTGTACCATTATGGAATCCAGTTGTTCCCCAATGCGAGCCAACTTGGCCGCCGACTTGGCACAAGCCACTCTCATGCCCTCCAACTCCTTGTCCTGCAACAAAATGGCCTCCCGTACTGACGTGGCCTTCCCTTTCAAAACTCGAAGGTCTGCCCGAAGCCAATGATACCGTTGTCTGCGACCATCATCCAATCCCTCTGTATCTCCTAGTGCCTCATCGAATGTGGATACATCTCCTATCGCCTCACCCATCTGTTGTGTGCTACTACCACCCGAAGACTCGGACACGACTCCGGTCATCACCTCAATGGATGGCTCTACTGGTGTAGGCTCTACCTTCTCCACTACGATATCAACCGACACGGTCAAGGAGGTCTCTAATGAGGGTGAGTCCTCTATCACACTAGGTGTATCTTCGAACTCCCTACAATCCTGTGTGCTCTCATCCTCCAAGTGCGAGGTAACCATTTTGATGGTTTCCCTCTCCGATACTCGGTCAAGTTGGAGAGAAGTATCCAACTTCTCTACCCAAGATTTTTCCGAACGCTCGGATGACCCGTCAAATATCGGTAGATGGAATCTACCCACTGTACGCCGCAAGCCCCCGTCGTGTGACTTCCTGTTCCCTCTGTGAAAGTTGTGAGGTCTGCTATCCCACTGGAGCTGAAAAAAATCTCTGAATGGAAGGGCATCCCTGAACTCCTGCCCATATGCCTGATACTCAGCGAAATAATCACCCATGTGGCCAGGCTCTGGCTCCTGCTATGCTCCTGCCCCTGTGTCCGCACCCAGGAAAGTGGGCATGGTAGAACGTGTGGGTGTATGTGATGCCATATGCTGAGTAGCATCATGCTCCGGCAAATGGTGGGATGTGCCTGAACCTTTGCCAATCTGGAAACCCCTTGGGGTTTCACGCTGTCTAGCCTCCACAGCAGTGAATCTTTGTCCCATCACCTCAATCTGCCTCGACAGATCCTGTACTGATTTGAGGAGAATCTCCCCAAATCTCTTTGCACCATCATCACCTGCCATCAGCTCCTCCTGCTATGTGTCTACAGGCTCCTCATGAAATGGCACTGCTGCTCCAAAACTATACTGCAGCTTGTCTTCGGCCTCTGATTTACCCACTGAAAACTACTCAGAAAATTCTAGGAACTTGGGAAGGTGATCCTTGCCCAAAACCTAGAAAAACCTCAAAAGGGTTTCTCCTAATTCCAAACTTCAAAATTTGACCCTTTGTATTTTGGCCCTTTTTCCAATTTCGTTTTTGGTACTGCCACTGCTATTGCTCTCCAAAATTCCAGCAAACCTCTGTATGATCTCTTTCCTTATGTCATAGACCACAGGCTGAGCCAGAACTATGCTCTGATACCACTGTAATATCCCAAAAGGAAAATAGACAGCAATACAAGCATACGACAATATAGAAAATGCCAGAAATAGAACATAAAGCAAATACTCATAAAAATGCCGGGAATGCTAAGCCATTTTATTAATCTAAGAATATAAAGAAATAAAATAGATGATCAGAATGATAGCACCTATTATTTCTCAAGGCAAGTGGAGAACTCTCTCAGAAATACAGAAAATGGCTGCTCTAAGAAACTGCGTCCCAGCTGCTGGAAATCTGCTGTAAAACTACTGCTACTGGAATAGAATGAAAACTAGGGGGTGATCACAGGGACTTCACTCAATGAATCTCTGACATAGCGCCTGCGTTCATGGAATACTAAACAATACCCCTAATTTCACTACATATTGGAAAATACCTCTAAAAATCACATTATTTAACCCCCTACCAATATGAACCCAATACACCTCCCTAATTTAGAAAACCCCTACTTTCACTAGATATTGTAGGTATCCAATTTTCATTAACATTTTTTATACCCATTTATATTTTTTCATTAACTTTGAGCTCCATTTTTTATACCTTCCAATATAAAAACCCTTTACCCCCTATATATCCCCCAATATATGAAGTCAATTTTTCTTCAATATATATCCCCCAATATGAACCCACGTGGTATGATATTGCTCCCCTAGTGAATCCCCTGTGGGGGTGATCCCCTTGCCGAAATGAGCTGAAAATATGCGAACCACCTTTACTCACCAACCCGGACAAAACCCAGAAACCATATCAGAAATGGTCAGCCTCCGAAAATCACCAGAAAGTCCCTCCTCAAGGAATTACGCTGCCCTCCAAGGCTCAGCGCAGATGCCAAATGATAATAGATGAAACAGTGCCACAAACTCCTTGGGAAACCTCCTAATGGCAAGACTAATCCTCCACTCCGGATATCAACTGAAACTCCTGCAAAAACCCCGCAACGGAACACCTCCAAGTAGAACTGCGTCCTCTCTCCCAGGGACTGCGCAGTCACAAGAGAAGCCCATCTGCTCAGCAAAAAAGCCAACCAAACCTCCTACTAAATACTTAAGAAATGACCTTACCCGAGTAGGCACTCGAAGTCCCCCGGGGCTAAGGGTGAGATCTCCGACCGGAGACACTCAACGCACTAAACAGTGTTGCAGACAGGCTAAACAGCCAGCGTGCTCAAGAAGACAAATGTCTAGCTCAAGTATCATCAACAATAAGAATTCCCAAATGAGAAGGCTCTCACACCTTTTATAACACTGGCCTCTCTCCAAAACCCTAACGTGGTCTCCCTCTCCTCCACGTGCTCCTCCTCAATCTACGCAGAAGCTCCTAGAGGCTACGTGGGCCCCCTCCTCTATGTGGTGTTGGACCCCCATGGCTCCCCATAAGTTATAACGTTGTGCTACTAGGGAGATACTTTATTTTACTTAATTGAGTTAGACCCCTCTTCTCACTTTTATTTATTAATAAACTATAGTCGGTAAAACTATACAAAAATCGAATATTCCAATTAGCTGTTGCTAATTAGGAATATTACAAATATTTAACAAACTTTCAATCTAGTGGCCTCCATGGGGAAATTCCTCCATGAATGCACAAATTTTTCTCCATTTTATGTGCGGAGACTTCCTAAAGTGGGTAGGTGTGCATTATCCTAATAATTTTATGCTTACCACTCTTCTTATCTATTCATTCCATCTGCAAGGTCTCCCAATTTGTGGTGACCTTCCCTAATATAATCAACCACTGCACACCCAATATCACATTGATTTGAGGAATATTGACCACAAAGAAATGATCAATCAAAGTGTATGTCCCCAAGGTTATAGGAAATGCTAAAACATAATTTACACATTGCATGGTTCTAGCTCCTGGAACCAAAACTGAGAATCCTTCAAAATCAGTTGTGGGTATTTCTCTCTTCTGCACCAGTTGGACATCAATAAAATTGTGGGTAGCCCCATTGTCTATTAATACTGACACCTGTTTCCCTTAAATTACGCCTCAAACCCTCAATGTCAGATACTTGGGTACTCTCTACAAATATGCAAGGGCACCTCCAATGGGAGAAAATACTCCCTTCCCACCCCCTATTGGTGGTGGATCCTCTCCTGGTGTCATAGCACTGACATCCCCTTCTAGTTCCTCTTCTCCCTTCTCCTCGCTATGAGATAATACTTCAATATAATGTGCCTTTCCTATAACACATTGATTCTCGGGTGCCCATGGTTCTTGGCACGTTAAGAAAAGCTTTCTCCTCCTTAAATCCCTTGTAACATCATCACTAAGAGCTTCTTTTCCTAGGTTCTCCTTTGGGGGTGGAACCTTCACACCTTGCCCTTTTGACTGAAAGGGGGGATTCTACTGGAATGGAGCTATTTACCTTGGTAAATAATCTTGTAATTCTTTAGCCCTCTCAATGGAATCTTGGAGCGTAGTTGGTCTAGTGGATTTCACCAACCCATGCAAAGGCTCAGCTAGCCCATCAAGAAACATGTATACTCTTCTAGCTACAGACAGATCTTACACCATGACCAAAAGCTTCAAAAATTCAGATATTAATTCTTTAGATTTCCTAACCACTTGAGCTTAGCTAGCTCAAAAAAGTGTGCTTTAGGATCTCTTCAGTCAAATATTTTTACCAACCTCCAAGTGAATTTTGCATATGAAGTCACACCTACATGCCCCAATGTGGATAGGCCATGAAACTACCAATCATGTGATTCACCTTCAAGGTGCAGCACTGCTATATTAATGGCTTCAATCACTTATACTGGGTTTAGCTAAAATAAATGTTTAACTTTCCCACCCAAGCCTTGGTTGTGCACTTGGATGATATGTTCAAAGTGGGTAGAAATAATCTCCCCACAGCAAGCTACAAATCAGTGTTCTGCATGTACCTTCCACTTATATTATTATTATGGTGCTTCCTATTTTCCTTGATCTAAAAAAACTCTTGAAAGTTCATATTTTATTTGAACCTTTTATATTGAGACTCATATTCTAGAAAGTAATCATGAAGAGCCTCCTACTCTTAGGGTTCTCTAACCCCATTTCCTACTTCTAGGAAGGTAGGCATGGTGGAGCGTTGGGAAAATTTCTGCATGATCACTTTCTCATACCAATGGTGTGAAGTAATAGACCTTTCTCCATGTTGTAACTCTCTTGGGGTCTCCTTATGTCTCTCCATCCTCATCTCCTTGATTTCTATGGAAATATCTTGCATGGTTTGGAGAAAAACCTTTGGAAACTCCTTTTCCTCCATTTCTCCTGATATTTGAGTTTTTCCTTTGTCTTCTTCGTGGTTCATATAGTCAAACCATTGGGATCTATTAATACATTGCTTCTCTCATTATGTAAGAGGTTCTTCTTCTTTCTATGACATGTATGTAGTGCTTCACAGGTTGAGCCAGGATTATGCTCTAATACCACTGTAATATTCTAAATTAGGAAAAATGGGAATATTGAACCTAAAACTAGAAAATGGAGTAAAATACCAATACATCAAACATTATAATATCGTAGAGCCATTTTATTAGATATGATAGCATAAAATGTGTATAAGATCTTGAGGAAAAGACACTCAAGATAGGAAAAACAAGCCTCAAATGACCTTATAAATCAATACATGAAAGATTGTTGCTACAAAAAATGTCGGTAGTCCATGGCTGCATATTAATATTGAGAATAACTACAGGTGGAAAATAATAATACCTAGGACTATTGATATAGTGCTCAGAAAATGTCAGGATCAGAGATACAGGCTCTCTCACACAATTCCAAGATAACCCAGAAAGGGTTTCTTGAAATAACCAATATTAAAATGTGGCCCTAGGGATGAATTACACACTGCAACAAAGTAACTCTAGGGAGGTGGCTGATATGATGAGAAATATCTAATACTTCTCCCTACTATACTTCTGGATGAAGGGTTGCTCCCCTCACTGGAAAACAAGCTCCAAAACATGGATTCTCAACCCTCTACTACAACTTCCCTCCTAAATTACGCAAATCCTGAAGGAGACTGCACTGCTAAAGGTGGTTGAAGATTGGTCCGATGGGATGAGGGCGGGATTTCCACTCGAAAAAATAATTGTGCTAAACTTCACAACAACCTCTGCTAAATAGTTGAATCATGTAGAAAGTCATAAAAGAAAATACATAAAAAATATTCACAATTTTTTTCATGGTTTCCATCCCCTTCCTTATATGCATTGTGAGCCTCTTCCCCCTTGGTCCCACTCAACCTTGACCCCATCCTCATGCATTCACCCCATTCACACCAAGGGGTGCTTTATTCAACTATATACATTGAGCCACTTTCACACAAGAAGTGGTTTTATTGCTACTAGAGAGATTTATGGGTCTCTCTACCCTATTATTCATCCATTATATATATATATATATATATATATATATATATATATATATATATTCCAACTAGCTAAAAGCTAATTAGGAATATTACATGCTTCATGCTAGATACCTGCAAGAAATATCAAATCTCCTTGAACTTGAAGAAATGTATTTTTTGTCTTCCATATGGTATATTGTTGGGGAACATTGTTTGCAAAGAGGTATTGATGGTAGATCTTGCAAATATCACTGTCATTATAGATTTGGAGCCACCAACGAATGTGAAGTAACTACACACAATGCTCGGCCATACAGGTTATTATAGAAAGTTTATAAAGGCCTATGCACAAATCACTGCGCTAATTGAAAAACTCTTGAAGAAGGATGTCAAGTTTTTTTGGGATGATGAATTTCAAAAGACCCTTGATGTGCTGAAGAAAAATATGGTCACTGCTCTAATTATAGTTTTTTCATATTGGAAGAAGGAGTTCCATGTAGATGTAGATGTGTCCTGCATAGCTTTGGTATTTTTCTTAGCATAGTGAGGATAAGGCAATCTATATCACCCTGTTTCTTTTGTAGGCTGGAAGGTTTCTATAGCATAATGGAATTACTCCATCATAGAGTGAAAATGGTTAGCGATGGTATATTCAATGTAGAAATTTTGACATTATTTTTTATGCACATACTTCGAAATGTTGACCGATAATTCTATGTTGAAATACTTAGTGAACAAACCTATGTTGGGGGGGGGGAATATATGCAGATGGCTATTGCTATTTCAGGAGTATGATTTATCGGATGTGGGTGCAGTTTAGCTCGAGAAGCTGAATGGTTATTTGTTCCCTAGATGTATCAATGGTAGCCGATTGAAGTTATATAGGGAAGAGTCTTCCCCTAGGGGTTTTCATTCACTATATGGCCGAAGAATAGTCTTAATGCTCCAAAAAGTTGAAACAGATCATGGTACTATAAAATAATTCGCTAAAGGAAGGATCTGTCATAGTAGAAGTACTGCTCGGGATGCAGGGGCATGTCTAAGTTGGAGGGAACTGTGCAGAAGAACAATGGAATGCACCACAGAGGTGGGTCTAATGAAGCTCACCCAGAATATCGTCATTGCAACAAGGCCAGTTGATTTGATAAGGACTTGGGCGTTAAAATGAGCAGGGATGTATTTAATGTGCCTATCTAGGCAGATCTATCACCAAATATGTACTTATGAGGTGTATCTTAATAAGATCATGGAGTTTAAAATTTTATTTTTCTATAAATCAAGCATCTTGCTCCACATTCCAACACTTTGTGTTGTGATATTTAGAATTAATATTTTGGGCCTGAAAGCTAGCCACTGCATGTCAGATTATAGTTTCATTGTTTTTAAAGAAGCATTGATAAAAATAGGGCTCAAGCACACAATCTATCCAGGTCTAAGAAACACCATGATGGCTATGCCACCTCTAATTGTCACAAGGCTGCAATCGCCCAGGAAATATTATGGAGAAGCACCTTCTCATTAGGGGAATTTTGAGGTCTAAAATGGGCCTCCTAAGGAAAATGTACAATCAAAATTCACTTTACGAGAACCATTCACATTTTATGGGATGAAATAATCCCTAATGGTTGAGGTGGCATTGATTGAGTTAAAGGTACTTACTTGTTGTTACACCATTTTTTGGTCATATAACCTATTATCATTAGATGAACCCAAGTACACCATGTAAGACCAATTTTACCCTAAGTGAAATTGCTTTCACTATGTGAAATAACTTAGTAAAACACCTTTATTAAGTTGTTTATGGTCTAAACAGGAAACCCCAGAAGGAAATAATAAACAAATCTATATTTGTTTATATTTCCTAGTCATATTTAACCCAAAACAAGGAAATCAACTAAATAAATCCTTATTTATTTGATTATTTCCTAGGAATAAGTTATTTAAATAATATTCCTAGTTAAATTTGACTAAATCATTTATAAATAATTAAATAAATAATTATTTATTTAATTATATTTCCACCATTTCCTTAAAATAATAAATAAATCATTTATTTATTTATTGTTTATAAATAAAGGAATTGACCCAAGTTAAAAAACCTTTTCCCTCCAACAAATATAATAAAATATTCCTAAAAGGTGGTTCTAGAAGTTGATTAATAATACTTTATTCATGCACCAAGTTCTAGACCGCCCTAATATTTTGTTATAAATAGAAAGGTTTTCCCATTCATTAGGCACCTTTCATTTCATTAGATCACTCTGGATCTATACTTGGTCATATTCTCCATTTTTGCCTTATGAGCTCCCTTTGAGTTCTATGTTTGTCGGGGTTTTCTACACCAACAAGAGAGAGAAATTTTAGATCTAAAATGCTGAGGACTTTCAAGAACCCATCCCATTGAAGAGAATTAGAAACACCTTTCTTGTTTTCCTCTCATGTGCCCCCTTTTAATATAAAAAATTCTTTCAAATACATTGTTCTTGTCTTGTCTATTGGATGCATGGAGTGACATTTTATTTCTACTGCTTAATGTCTTTTATGTTTAGATCTAGATTTGTGCGGCATTATTTGGATCCACTAACTGTAGATTTAAAGATATTGGTAGCCATAATTGATGTTAGGGCTATTTGTTATGCATGGCTAAAGTGGTCTTTTACGATGAAAGATTCATACTAACACTTGTCATATTCTCAATGGTGGATAAAAACTCATGGTTAACCATGGTAGTGATCTAAGTACTTTTAAATTCATAAAGTAAAGTACTCATGTTAAATGTCATTTCACACTTTTTGAATAAAATATTATTATTGTCATTTCATATTTTTTGAAAGAAACAATATAAAAATATTTTTGAATAAAAATATAAACTTTAATTAATAGTATATTCTATAATTAAGAATTTATGAATTTATATTTATATTTTATTGTAAGTTATTTAAGTACAAAGGAAAAATTGTATTATTTCTGTAATGATAATGAATTTTTCTTGAAAACATCATTCTTATTTATAGTCACATCAATACAATTTCTTTATTAGTTTTATTTTGGTACAACTTTTGAATTGAATTTAACCATGGTTACATGGATTTTCATGCAAAAAGTGAATTGTAAATTCATAAATATTATTTTATTGGTTTAGCTATTATTTTATTATTTCCTTAGGAGGCCCATTTTAGACCTCAAAATTCCCCTAATGTAAAAAGTCGAAGAAGCTGATACTTAGAATGTTGCCCAGGAAGAAAATTGCAAAGGAACAAAAGTTCAAGGCCACATAAGATAAGCAGAAGCAAGTGGTGAGCCTTTGTATTGCACCAAGGATGTTGCAATGCCCAGAGGATGCCCTACTTGACTTTATCAACCCAGGATTTGTACAAAATTGGATGTGGCATTGCTATATACACAACAAATGCATTCAACTCATGTCATCCTCTTCTCAACTTTATGAAAGGGAAATGGTGCTACTTCTAGGGTTTCTGGATGAATTCTATGACACTTTTGAATTTAGGCCTAGGGCTAAAAATGATTCAAAGACATGGCACTATTAGCAAGCACATAAATACACTACAGCAAGAAATTACATATAAATACTATGCAATGAAATAAATCTACACATTTAATTTATGATAAGAAATGAAAGTAAACCAGCCATCTTGCGTGAAGTAAATTGTTGAATTGAAATTGCATAAAGGAAAATAACCTAATAACACTTTGTTGGGCCAAATATCTAGACACACTCTTCTCACTCTATTCTCTATCTATCATGCTTTGAATCATGCAACTAATCATGACCTAACTTATGCTTGTAAATGTGTTATTTTTGGCTAGGAGAAGAAAGTGCTAAGGTGGCTTATGGAAGGATTGAACACATGGGTACAAGGTTGAAGGTGTATAGGTTATTTTGGTAGGTCTAGAGGATGTGGATGGTGGTTTCTGGGCATAAGGAGGGGCCCACTAGTGTCTCTTCAAGTGCTACTACAAGTTTTCTGCAGTGGTACAGGAAAGTCCTGAATTCCTATAGGAAACAGTTTGAGGGAAATCTGAGGCCAAAAATGGGTGTGAAAAGGGTAGGGAAACTGAAGTGAAGGTGTTTTTAGATGAGTGGAAGGTGGCCCACCCCTTAGCCAAGATCATAACCTCTTAGGAAGCCTTTCTTGCACCCCTAGGGTTTTCTCATGGTGTAGGGATGAAAAATATGAAAACAGAGCTGATGGTGATTTTGATGAACATAGGATTTATGAATGGTGAAATATGAAGTTGGAGGTGTTGGTGAAGTTCTCCTTAGCTGTGATACTGAAATTGGAAGAAAAATAATTTTTCATGCAATAAGTATGGACAAATTCATGATAAAGATAATTGAAAATATGACTTGAATTTGGAAATAAAATATACTTTAACCTACAAACAAATATCTAAAAAAAAATTCTAAAAATATCCATGGAACTACAACAACCTAACTTATCCATTCCAAGAAGTCATAAAGTAAAAATAAATTTTGGTCTGTGGGGAAGGTGTACCCTCCTCAAGATCCAATGAAAGAGATGATAAGGGGAGGCTTGACTCACAAATTTTTGAATTTATAACCTATGCTACCAACATGCAAGCAAGATAAATCCACATCAAAAGACAAATGGAAGAAAAATAAAAATAGTGAATGAAAATGCAAGAAAATTAACTAAATAATCATAAGAAAAACTAGCTAGAATTACATGAAAGTAAAGAATGATTACACAATAGAGAATAAGGCACATGGATTGGGTCCTAACCCACAAGCCTAGACCTCTAAAACTAGATTAGTGAAGCACAATCTGAATACTCATTTTATTGCAAAAGATAGTCTCATTACATCAACATGAAAGCCTAAAAAACTTATTATAAGAGAAAATATCCTAATGGATTTCTCCAAAGTTTGAATCCTAGTGAGCCCTTGTTCGGCCCTATTTAACCGAAAGGGTAACTAACAAAATCTCACTAAAAACTAGGTGATGAGTCCACTTGACCGCAAGTGAAGTGTAGCTTTGGTGCACTTGATCTTGAGTTTTCTTGATTGCCTTTGATTTCGAGTTGTTGGAGGGAATATCGAGGATCCCTTGGTTGCATTTGGGAGTTAAGGAGGGTGGAAAATTCTCCTATAATCTCTCGTTGATGTCTATTCTGAGTCTTAATGGAAAAATATTCACCAAAAAAGCAAAATTTTAATGATTTTCCTGCATTTAACTCATGTTAGGTACTTGAAGTATGATAAGCCTAAATCACCATCTACACTAGCATCATAAGACCATAATATAATTAAAATGCAAGAAAAAGAGAATTAATAAGGCAAAAAGGTGACCATTAACCCCTCCAAATGTACCTAATGATGGAGCTCATCATCACCCCCCTACTGAATGGTTTCTCATCCTCTGAGCAACTAGTCCCCCTTATGCATTTATTTTAAGGATTTGGTGGACCCTCTAAATTCCCAAGGAAGAAGTGAGGGAGTCCCTTCAGGAGGGTAAAAACCATCATTATTTTCTACATCCTCCCATTTTCTATTATGCTAATCTTGGTCTTGTCCATCACTCATCCCAAGCAACAAGGGTGGAATGAGCTTCAAACAAATCCACTGAATAGTTTTGGCCTGCATGACCCTCTTGTATAATAGTGATATCTCCAAGGCACCCCTCACTCTTTCTGGTGTGTGTTAGTCCATGTTTCTAAGGTTGTGAGGGAGTTTTTTCTATGTCCTTTGGCTAGCCATTATGAACTCATCTCCCAACAACCTAGAAAGACCATCAAAGTGTGCCATTGCATCAGATTATCTCTGGAGGTATTTTTCTACAAATGCAGGATCCTTTTTAATCTTTATATGGTTATTGATCACTCCCTTAGGGCTGAATAGTTCTTCCCTAATGTGTAAGGGTTCTATGTTTTCTCTTCTCATAAACCTTCTCATTTCTTGTGCTCTGGTCTCTTCATTAACAATCCATGATTCCAATGTCATTAATTTCAAATCTCACATCCTAGGATTGGGGTCGCAAATATTCAATTTTGGCAGCACAAGGTTATGCATGTAAAAATCTGCCATTTTTTCCTTGTATACCATACTTTCTTGGTTCCAAAAATCAATGAACTCTCTACATCTTTGGAAAGGTAAGGATCCATGCTAGGCTAACGTTTTGATTTGAAAGTAGAGCTACTACTCCTTCAGGTAAATTGCATATGAATACGAAGGATATCTGTGTTGTATTTCCTCCATTGACAAATATTCCATGGTGGCCACTTGTTTATCCTTTTGCTAAAGTTTATCTTCTAGTGCTATTTTCACTTCCTATGCCTTCTGAATTTTCTCCTTCAAAACTGACTCTTTGAGCCTAACATCAGACAAATCCTTCCCCAACTCAACTACTTTTCCTTCCATGACTCCTATGTCATGCATACCTTTATATGTGGCCAACTTCATGCAATGATGGGTATGTGCCCCCTCCTCTTCCAACTGATAAAACAAAGGTACTATGAAATTTTGAGGAATTAATCTACCCCCCTCAATGTATGTGTAGTAGGAGATGAGATTCGGTTGAGGGCTAGGGTTTGGAAGTGTAATATACCAAAAAGGAATAATGCATTGATACAAAAAAAAAATATTTATAACACATAAAATGTACATGTAATTTTATGATCAACACAAATGTAGACAGAATAACTGAGCCATTTTATTATATGGAGAGGATTCAGTTGCACAATGTACAAAATATGATGGAATCTAGCCAAAGAGATGGCCTAGAATCACCATGAAAACATGCTACAACTAGCACTGCGTAACTCATGAGCTTACATGAGGCAATACTATGCTCTCCATTTTACTACTGATGTACATGAAGCTACTAAAAAAGTAAATGAAGATATATGGAGCTCAGAAGCTCTGATGACAACAAGATTCAAGATCTAGCCAATGTGATGGGAACCCAAGATAGCCCAAAAAGGATTTTACAGATATAAAAGTTTGGAAAATCACCCTCCTAGGGTTTGATCATTTGACAGCTGGGTTATGCAGATCTACAAGCTAGGAGCTTGAGATCTTGCCTCCTCTTCTTCCTCCTTCAAGTTGCAGCAATTGAATATGAAAATTCTACAGAAAATAAGTTGTACAAGAGGGAGAGGCTATGTGCCTACTAAAATGTGATGCAATAAGATCTAGGCTAATGGAATTTATGATGGAAAGGTGGGGGATGATCGCTCACAGGATAACTAGCTGAAATATTAGTAACTTCCTTGCTCCTTTGGATCTGCAAAGATGGACTGCAAAATACGTGATGGGATTTTTGTTGATATGAGTTCAATAATGTTTGTCCTTATGTTAGATCTGCAATGAAGCCTTGGGAATGGTGATCTTTAAGTCCAAGGTGATAGGAATACTCCTTCACTAGTTCTCCAGCTGAAATACTAAAGACAACCTCCACCTCCCAAACTAAACTTCAAAAATTGTGTAATTCCTAAAGGTAGGTGTTCTACAGAGAATGGGAATAATGTGGCACCAATGCCTGATGATGAATGAAGTAAAACCCTCTTCCTTAGAGATCAATCAAGGAAAGAGGTGGAATTCCCGCCTGGGAACACCCTGTGCTAAACATCACTGCAACTTAGCTAAACAACATAAGATTGCATGGAATTTCCAATGACAATTCCAGATCTAAATAGACCTTCAAATGAATAATAAAAAATCCCCCCTCCAATGTTGCCTTCATCTTCTTTATATAGTTTATGAGCCTTCCCATGCCTTGTCCCACCTATAAACCATGTTGTGCATGTGGACATAATCCTCCATGTTTTACTGTGTTGTCTCTCCAAGCCCTCCATCATGTCTACATGCAATGTGCACCATCTCCATCATGTGTGAATTAAATACACTACTTCCTCTATCACTTCATCATTAATGCTCTATGATATTTAATTAGATTCCCTCCACGATCTCAGTTGAGTGCTTCAACCTCCACGATCTATCTCATTAATGAGACATGATCTCCACTCCATTCACATTAGTAGTTGCTCCACTACTTCATTGTGTAGATATATGCTTAATCAATCCACATTCACACATAAAAAATGGATATTTATTCATCTTGAGGAATATCGGTCCCTCCATCCTTTTATTTACTTCAATCATTAAGAAAATTAAGAACTCTAATATTCCAAATATCATGTGAAAATTTGGGAATATTACAGTCCTCCCTGGAAAAATGTTGCCTATCCTCAAGCAACTACAAAAGTAGATGCAAATCCATTTGTTCCTCTCCAAATGGCATCCACATAAGGAAGGCCTCCTCCATTTTCTGTAATGTGTTATGCATGTTTGGTTCCAAATTTGTGTCTTAATAATGCATAGAATGAACTCCAATTGTATGATTAGATGTCCTCCTTTCTCCATGAAGTACCAAGTGACAACCATAAGCTGTTCAACATCATCATCAATACATGAGATACATAAAGTAAAGTGGTTCTTCTCAAAAATGAAAAGTCCCATCTCACAAATCATTTCTACATCAAATGTTTCATGAAGTACATTGAGCATTGACATGCCCTCATCTTTAGCCCTGTTGGCTTTTGATGGTTCCAAGCATCATTCCAAAATTATGCAAAAGAAGAAATAGAGACATATGGGTAGACCAATATGTCAAACCATATTCTCCTAATAGTAGCCACTAGAGTAAGGCCCTTTGCTGCCATCCTCCATCTCCCCATGCAAGATGGATAAGCCAAACTCCACCAAAAGAAACCAAAGCAACAATACATCTTACTCATTTATCTCCTCCTCATGTGCATCATGGAGTAAAAACATACTGACAGATATGTGTAATGTCCTATCATCCCAATACAAGCAAACACCATCAATACATATCATGAGAGCATCATGCCAAATTCTACCCAATACAAAACACATAGACATAGGAGATGTCATGTGATGGACAAAATCTCTAAAGGGAAACCAAAGTGAGCATGAATTCTTTTGCTTCATTCTATCATTGATGCACAAGCCATGAATCAGAAAAATGTGAGCTATTGGGTGGTAGCCATACTCACCCAAGAGCAGCCAGCGTAGCCATGCCCCCTTCTTCATGTCATGAGTGTTTTCCATGGCATGGATCAAAGAAATACGAGCCTTTGGGTAGTAACCAAAATCACCCAAGAGCAACCAGCGTAACCAAGCTTATTGCTGGCCCATGTGATATATCTGCAAGTGGTCATGCAACCCCTTGCTTATCATCCTCACCCACTTATCCCAATGTGGATGATGAATGATATACTACGTAAACATGGTATCCTCCCTGTGTAGAATGCCATTATTCTCAAAATGATGAAGAACTTTGCACTCCATGAAATGTTGAAGTGAAAACCTAATGAGATATCTCAATGAGACCTTGTTCTCATCAATGGCCCTTAAAAACTAGTGAGGTTCTGGATTTGCTGCAGGTAGAAGTTTCTCTTTGATCTATGAGATGCTCATTGAGAAAGTGTCATCTAGAAAGGAGAAAATATTCCTCATCTCAAGATGTCTACCATTTATCATCTTTACCTCCATTTATTCATGAGTGAATATACCTTTATAATGCTCCATGAATAATGGGGCCCCTTCATTATCATTTTTACTAAGTGACAGCGCCATAGATATACACGGTAATACATATGTTGTCTCAAAGCAAGGCACAATGCCAATCTCATAACCAACCATTGTACATAGGCTCTTGCTCATCCCATTTTCTGAAACTCTAAACTTCAACTCAAAGGGTTGAATGTAGTTCATTAATGACAAACTAGGATAGTGTTTCATCTCCTCCTTGATTAGATCAAGGGTCCTTTGCACTGTGGTAGGTTGCTGCTTCAAATCAACATGTTGTTCTAATCCTTGGACATGCAATGGCCCTGATGGCATGTCCCCACAAGTTTCAATAATAGGTACTGAAACAATATGAGATGAAAGCGGTTGCATAACTTGGATCAACTGATGAGTGGGAACCTCTTCCAAGATGACAAGAGTTCCTCCAACCGGAACAACAGTCTCTCCAACTACTAGTAAGAGTGATGGTTGCACTTCTACAAATGTACCAACATTGCTATCTGTCTCCTCCTCATGCATCTCATCAATCATGCATAGGGCTCCAGATTTCAATAACTCAGGACCATATTGTAAAAATGCAAGTGACCCTCCTCTTTATGTAAGCACATCTCCAGCTGGTGGTGGTAAAGTCTCCTTGTCTGGAGTGACAAGATTGACATTCTCCTTTGTTTCCTTAGGAAATGTATATTTGTGGAACATCTCTATTTTCCTCACATCAAACTTCTTCCTCAACTTGTGAAATAAATATGAATATTTAGTCACCTTTGCATTCTCCATGTGACCAAACCACCAATCATTGGCTTCACCTAAAAGATGAAGTGTTGCAATTTGGACAACCTCTCCTTCACCTACAGGATGTAGTCTGGAAAATCTATCTAACTCTTTCCTCCAAGCCTTAACAGTGATTGAGGAAGATCCATCAAATGTAGTCAAATAAAATCTATTGTGCCTCTTTCATCTACTGCTGCTATAGGATCTTCTCTCTTCTTTGATTTCGAAGAATTATTGGAGAGTTAGACTCTCTTTGAATCCTCTAGACTATGATTTGTACTCTTCAAGATATAGATTGAGAGTCTCATGAGTCTCAGGTTCTCTTATTTCTTCATTTCTATACCTTTCACCTTCTTCAAAGAAAATGGGCATAGTGGATCTATGAGGAGATCTATGATTCTCTGGTCTTCTTTGTTGCTGATACGAAGTTCTTGGACCTTCCTCGTCAAATATTCTCCTTGGATCCTCCTTTTTCCTTTCTATCTTCATTTGTTTGACCTCTTTGGAGAGATATTGCATAGATCTAAAGAGGAGTGGAAAAATTACAGTCCTCATGTAGAAATTTGCTGAATAATGATTAATTATCCACCGAGACTATCCTGGTCACATACTATTTGAACTTCATACACAACACATAATCTCTTCCACTCAACCAACTCAGATCATCACACATGCAGAAATAAAATCAAGCGATAGCACATCAAATCATCAAACACATTAACACAGTATGTATGGGGAAAGCTTATAGCTGAAAACCCCCAGCTATATTATATTATAAATGGAGAAATCAAGCAACTAACCTAAGACAATACTCCAGAGGAAGCACTAAGACTTTCTCAGATACGCTACTCCACACCCAGCTCGCCTTTTGAACAGGTTACTGGTTCAAAACTCACCGCCAATTGCCTTGCCTCTATTGCGTGTTTCAATGCTATGGGATGGCCTCTTTATATAGATAAACCACCAGCCTGAACTGCGCAATTCTCATGGGCTTACTCCACCTATCTGTGTGTTGCAAATAGCAACAGTATAGTCACAACTGATAGCTAACTCCACCCTTTCATCTACCTCTTTCACTGGTCTCCACCGAACTGATCATGCACTGTAGTGAACTGATGTGTTCTTGAGTTGAATAATGAGTTACTAATTAATGAATTAAATAATATTTAATTCACTCCACTCATAACTAATTGATTAGCTAGTTAAACTAATCTCAACTAGTTCAACTAAAATAAACATAACACAACTCCACTATCTGTCTCATTAACTCCTCCAAACTTCTGCCACTGAAGTCCAACTGAAGTCAACCATGCATGATGCCATAAAACCCTTGGGAACCACGTGATTCCTCTGTCAGATGCATGAGCCACTTCTGTAGCTCGAACTGAAGTGCTCCAAGAGAGTAAACTGCTATTTATAGTCTAAATATTATTAAGGGTAAATAATATTTGACTTCCCTGTTTTAAGGAGAGGCAGTCTAAAAATAGACTTCGACCTCTTTGACCTCAAAAATAGAGTCTCATCTATTTTTACCAACATGACACATATTTCAAGAATCTCAAACTGGAATCCCCGAACCATGCTCCATATGTCTAAAAATAGACATAGTCTAAAAATAGATTTTGCGCCAGAATTTGCCTGCGGGCCCACTTAGTGAAGGCGACTTCATTTCACTAAGCTCCATCATCTTGCTGCATTTTCAACACTCCCTCTCAGCAAGATATGGATTATCCGCAACCCCTATCCTGCCTCTGTGGAATTCAAACTTGCTCCTGGTGAGCGCCTTCGTCAGGATGTCGGCATCCTGATCCTCCGTGGGAACATATGAAAGCATCATGATTCTCCGCCGAACACAATCTCTGATATGATGGTACCTGATGTCGATGTGTTTGGACCTATCATGAAATACTGGATTAGCCGAGAGTTTAATGCAACTCTGGTTATCACAGTAGATCACTGTAGGCTCCAAATGCAACCTGCACAAACCTGCGAGGATCTTCCTCATCCAAATAGGCCTCGCATGCAAAACAAGCTTGGGGTCGCCATGTACTCCTCGCTCCGCCGAATCGACTGCCACGGACCGCTTCTGGCCGTACCGTAAACCGCCGTCACCCAATGCTGAAAACCTCTCCTTAAGTGCTCTTCCCTGGCCCGTTGGACTCTCGGCCTAACTGCATCGTTGAATAGCTTTTGCTAAAGCTACGTCCATCCTCCCGTCTCCGTACCTTGCTGCACTACATCCCGATGTGCCACTAAGATAATGCAATACATGCTTGCCTGCCTTCCAAAAGAGCTTGGTAGGCTTAACCATAGCTTTTGAAAGCTGGTTAACAGCATAGCATATATCGGGTCGTGTATTGACCAGATACATAAGCGACCCCACCAACTGTCGATAGACAGTGGCATCCACTACCTCCGTTGAAGTAGCATCCTCCTTCCTCCAACCACCAGGAAGAGGAGTGTCAACAGGCTTGCAGCCTTGCATGTTGAACCTCTCCAGAATCTCCCGGGCATACTTGCCCTGAGAAATAAACAGTCCTCCGCTGCGCTGCCAAATCTCCAATCCCAGAAAATAATGAAGGATGCCCAAGTCCTTCATCTCGAACTCTCGTGCAAGATCCTCCTTACATGAAAGTATCAACTGCTCATCGCCAGTCAAAATCAGATCATCTACATACAGTACGATGATCAACAGCTTCCCCTCCACCACAATCTGGTACAGGTTAGGATCCGCCTCACTCTTGGAGAATCCAAGCCCGGTGAAGTAGCTGTCTATCCGAGTGTACTAAGCACGAGGTGCTTGCTTCAGCCCGTACAGTGCTCTCTTGAGTCGGCACACATGCGACTCACTGTTGAAGATCTTGAAACCTTCAGGCTGCTCTATGTACACCTCCTCCTCAATAACTCCATTGAGGAACGCAGTCTTCACATCCATCTGATGAATGTGCCACCCCATCTGCGCTGAGAGAGCAAGGATCGTTCGTATGGAAGAGTACCTTGCGACAGGTGCAAAAGTCTCCTCATAGTCAATCCCCTCGATCTGTGAAAAGCCACGGGCGACAAATCTCGCCTTGTACTTCTCCACACTCCCGTCAGCTGCCTGCTTCACCTTGTAGATCCATCGCGAACCCACCACTGATTTCCCAACCGGTCTTGGGACAATCTCCCATGCACTGTTCCCGACGATCGAATCATATTCCTCGATCATGGCATCAACCCATGCGGGTTCCTCCACAGCTTCCTCAAAAGAGGATGGCTCTGTCACAACACATTGACTCACAAGAGCCATGTATCCAGTGTACCGATCCGGTGACTGCCTCTGTCTGCGCTGTGCTATAGGTGGTCCTACAACCTTCTCTGCATCTCGAGCCAGTCGCTCAGCTTCTGTAGTGCGCATGCGCCCTCCGATGGTTGGCGCTGCATGGGTGGTTTCTTCCACCTCCTGAACTTCCTCTTGTGGCTGATCCACATCCGGAAGCTCCTCCTTAGGAACTAACAGCTCCTCATCTGCATGCAAGTGTAGCTCCCTCTCAAGCGAACACTGCATGGCTTTCTCCTCCTGAAATTTTATATCCTATCGCACAACAGTCTTGCAACTGTCTGACAAATACACCCGATAGTTGTGAGGTGTATCAGTGTACCCCACAAATATTCCAACCTTAGCAGTTGGATCCAGCTTCCTTCTCGCATCCTTCTTCACATGCATGTAGACAGGAGAACCAAAAATCCACAAATGGGAAATATCAGGCCTCTTGCCAGAATAAGCCTCCTCCGGTGTACTCATGCCAAGAACCTTGTGAGGACAACGGTTCTGCACATACACTGTTGTATTGCATGCCTCAGCCCACAAGTGAAGGGGTAGGCCCCGATCATGCAACATCGCCCGTGCAGCACCCACGATCGTTCTGTTCTTCCGCTCAGCCACCCCGTTCTGCTGTGGGTTATGGGGTGCGATGAGCTCTCTCCGAATCCCTTCTGCGCTGCAGAACTCCTTGAATTCAGCCGAGATGAATTCACCACCATTATCACTCCTTAGATCAATCACCTTCTTCCCCGACTCCTTCTCGACCAGTGCTTTAAACTCACAGAACTTCGCGAATGTATCGCTCTTCTTCTGCATGAAGAAGATCCAGCACTTTCGAGAGAAATCATCAAAAAAGATCACATAATACTTGTGCTTTGTTGTCGAAGCAACTGAGAAAGGACCACACACGTCTGTGTGAACTCTCTCAAGGATCGTCGTGGCGCGACTATCCTTCTCGTGAAAGGTGGTTTTCACATACTTCCCTAAAGTACACCCCTTGCACTGATCTGACTGCGCAAGGGTGCCCTTAGGAAGTCCAGTAGAAATCTGCTGCAGAATCTTCAAAGCTCCATGGTGAAGATGGCCCAATCTCCTGTGCCATAGTTCGCCCTCATCATCTCGGCTCACCACATCTCCAGCCTTGCATGCCATAGCTGCGTAGTCATCTACCTGCAACTGATAAAGGTTCTGAGTTCGAACCCCTATCTTCCGGGTCTCTCCAGTAGTCTTACTGCGCAGGAAGGCTTTTCCTTCGCTGAAGACCACATCATACCCCTTATCCTCCAACATCGCTACTGAAATCAGGTTCTTCTTCAATCCAGTTACATGCATGACATCCTTCAGTACAAAGGGTTTACCAGACTCCCTCTGAAAGGATATGGTACCGATACCAGTCGCACTGTATCTACCATCATCGCCCATCTCGATGTGCACACCCAAATCTTTGTCCTCCAGATCTGAGAACAAATCCCGATCTCCCATCATATGAAATGACGCACCACTGTCCAAGAACCATACCGATCCCAACACACTTGAAACCAAGCATGCAATCAGTGAAACTTTGACAGCCACCCCCACACTTCCTAGCTCATCTCTGCACTGAGTGAACTTCGTGAGGTATTTGGCGATACTGTCGCCCTTCTCCATCTTGATGTTCCTGAGCTTATCTTTGAGCACCAGCTTCCTTTGGTCACTCTTACTCTGGAATAGATCCGTCAAATCTTTCCACATTAGAAATGGAGAAGCCTTTCCATGCAGGCTGGATACAATATGATCCTTGACGCCCTCCAACAGGATCCTTCGACACTTCGCCATCTTCTTTTGCCATGCATCGACTTTAGCTGCATCAGTGGGCTTTTGGACATCCGTATCTACGAACTCCTTCAGACCATTATCTTCTAATACTGCTTCCATGCGATCCTTCCATGCAACATAATTCGAACTGCCTTCAAGAGCATATTCGAGTCGCAAACCGTTGAAAGACATTTTCAACACCGGCACCAAGAAAAACAAAACTGCTGCAAAATTTTGAATTCCACCTCAAAGCTCAACCGCTCTAGATCTGTGAGAACAAATTATTTCTAGCACAGAGATTGACTGCAAGGGGCATTTACCAGACCTTTCACTTTCCGAAGAAAGATGAATCCGAAGGCTACCTGGCCCGCATGCAGACTCTGTCTACCGAAATAAGTTTGTAATCACTGTGATGATCAATCTGAACTTCAATAGCTCCGATACCATGTAGAAATTTGCTGAATAATGATTAATTATCCACCGAGACTATCCTGGTCACATACTATTTGAACTTCATACACAACACACAATCTCTTCCACTCAATCAACTCAGATCATCAAACATGCGGAAATAAAATCAAGCGATAACACATCAAATCATCATACACATTAACACAGTATGTATGGGGAAAGCTTATAGCTGAAAACCCCGCAGCTATTGTGTGTATTATAATGGAGAAATCATGTAACAAACTCAGTACAATACTCCTCACAAGTACTCAGTACTTTCTCATAAAGTTACACACAAACTAGCTCAGTTTTGAACAGGTTACTGGTTCAAAACTCACCGCTAATTGCCTTGCCTCTATTGCGCAATCATGGCCTGTCTATATATAGATCCAAGGTTCGAATCTCCTTGGCTTGACAGTGCAATCATCATGGGAAATTCCTCCAAGTGTGGTGCAAATCTCATGCACAACTGATGTCGCCACTGATAGCTAACTCCACCCTTTCATCTATCTCTTTCACTGGTCTCCACTGAACTGATCATGCACTGTAGTGAACTGATGTGTTCTTGAGTTGAATAATGAGTTACTAATTAATGAATTAAATAATATTTAATTCACTCCACTCATAACTAATTGACTAGCTAGTTAAACTAATCTCAATCAGTTCAACTAAAATAAACAGAACACAACTCCACTATCTGTCTCATTAACTCCTCCAAACTTCTGCCACTGAAGTCCAACTGAAGTCAACCATGCATGATGCCATCAAACCCTTTGGAACCACGTGATTCCTCTGTCAGATGCATGAGCCACTTCTGTAGCTCGAACTGAAGTGCTCCAAGAGAGTAAACTGCTGTTTATAGTCTAAATATTATTAAGGGTAAATAATATTTGACTTCCCTGTTTTAAGGAGAGGCAGTCTAAAAATAGACTTCGACCTCTTTGACCTCAAAAATAGAGTCTCATCTATTTTTACCAACATGACACACACTTCAAGAATCTCAAACTGGAATCCCCGAACCATGCTCCATATGTCTAAAAATAGACATAGTCTAAAAATAGATTTTGCGCCAGAATTTGCCTGCGGGCCCACTTAGTGAAGGCGACTTCATCTCACTAAGCTCCATCATCTTGCTGCATTTTCAACACCTCATTCATGATAGATCTCATCTATCTGCTTATTCTTTTGATGCAAAATATATAGTGTCCACAAGCTGAGCCAAAGATTATGCTCTGATACCACTGTAATATCCCAAAATGGAATAATGCATTGATACACAAACATAATATTTGTAACACAAAAAATGTACATGTAAGTTTCTGATCAAAATAGATATAGACAGAATAATTGAGCCATTTTATTATATTGAGAGGATTCAGTTACAAAATGTACAAAAGATGAGGCAATCTAGCCAAAGAGATGGCCTAGAGTCACCCTGCAAACATGCTACAATTAACACTGCGTAACTGATGAGATTATAGGAGGAAATATTGCATTGTCCCTTTTTTTGCTAATGTACATGATGTTGCTAGAAAAGGAAATGCAGATATATGGAGTTCAGGAACTCTGATGATGCCAAGATTCAAGTTCTAGCCAATGTGATGGGAACCCAAGATAACCCAGAAAGGATTTTCCAGATATACAAATTTGGAAAATCACCCTCCTAGGGTTTGATAATTTGACTGTTGGGTTATGTATATCTAAATCTAGATCTGATCCAAATATGACTGCAATATGTTATAAAACTAGATCTAAGCTTTGAGGGCTAATCCCTCCTTCAGATCTACAAGCTACGAACTTGAGATATTGCCTCCTCTTCTTCCTCCTTCAAGTTACAGCAACTAAATATGCAACTGCTATAGAAACTGCGATATATAAGAGGGAGAGACTCTATGCTTGTTGAAATGTGCTGCAATAAGCTCTAATATGATGGAAATTATTATGGAAAGGTGAGGGGATGATCCCTCACAGGATTAATAGCTGAAATACTAGTAACTTCCTTCCTCCTTTGGATTTTCAAAGATGGATTGCGCAATCCTTGATGGGATTGTTGCTTATAGGAGGTCAATAAAGGTTTTCCTAATGCAAGATCTGAAATGAAGCCCTGGTAATGCTGAAATTTAAGTCCAAGGTGATAGGAATACTCCTTCACCAGTTCTCTAGCTGAAATACTGAAGACAACCACCTCCCAAATTGATATTTAGATATTGCATAATTCCTAAAGGTAGGTGTTCTGTAGAGAATGGAAATAATGTGGCACGGATGTCTGATGATGAATGAAGTACAACCCTCTTCCTTAGAGATCACTCAAGGAAATAGGCTGGATTCTTGCCCGGGAATAGCCCGTGCTAAATAGCACTGCAACTTAGCTAAAAAAAATAAGATTGCATGGAATGTCCAATGACAATTCCAAATCTAAACAAACATTTAAATGAATAATGAAAAATGACCCCTCCAATTTTGCCTTCATATTATTTATATAGTTTATTAGCCTTCCCATGCCTTGGCCCACCTCTAAACTGCGTTGTGCATGTGGAATTAATCCTCCCTGTTTGACTGCGCTATCTCTCCAAGCCCTCCATCATGTCTACATGCAATGTGAACCCTCTCCATCATGTGTGCATTAAATGCACTACTTACTCCATCACTTCATCATGAATGCTCTATGATATTTCATTAGATTCCCTCCATGATCAAAGTTGACTTCCTCAACCTCCATGATATATCTCATTAATGAGACATGATCTATACTCCATTCACATTAGTAGCTGACCCACTACTCCATTATGTAGATCTATGCTTAATCAATCCACAGTCACACATAAAAAGTGGATATTTACTCATATTGAGGATTATGGGTCCCTCAACCCTTTTATTTACTTAATTCATTAAGAAAATTCATAACTCTAATATTCCAAATATCATGTGAAACTTTGGGAATATTACAGGAACTACTGCTACTTCTTTGAGGATTGGTTTTGGTGAGGTGGTCTCTTCCTTATCATCTTTTCCTCAATATTTTTCATCTTGTTTTTCCTCTTGTGCCTTTTCCTCAACTCCTTTGACCTCTTTCCCCTTCGTGGTTGTCGTTTCCTCCTCAACCAAGGCCTTTTTCTCCAAATCTGTGCTTGCTGGAGTTTCATGTAACAAAAATAGAGTTTCATGTAGTAAACTATGTTTTCTTGCTGAAGGCCCTCTTTTCCTTGTTTTTCACTCCTTTTACTCCTTTGAAGGTCTATGGTGGTTGCATGAGGTGTATGGGATGCCAATCTAGCTGAATATCATATGATATATGTTACAGGGGTCATTACAGGTGAATTGACCTCTTGTACCCTTCCTTCCAATAATCTAATTCATTCCTTGTTCTTTGGTGATTATTCAGTGGCAATAGGGATCTTGGTGGGAGTTTGTGGTTTTCCCTACCTCACCCTTTGACTCTGCCTAGTTCTGAAGTACACATGTGTCTTCCTCTTTCTTTTTATTTTTAAAGTTGTGCTCAAAGTACTTAGGTTAGAAACTACTTATTTTTCTATGATGTCCGGTGAGATGATGGTGTCTTGAGGGGAGGTTTCACTGCCTACGATACGGTCCAAATATTCTTTCTCTTAAGTCTTCTCTTCCTCCTTTCCCTCAACTTTTTCTTGCCCTACCTCTATTGTATTTATTTTTTCTATCTCAATTTCCATCTCTTATTTTTCTTCCTCCTCTTCCTTTTCTTCTATCTCCTCTTCTACATCCTCTTTAACCTCTTCTTCTTCTTCTTATACGTCCCTCTCTCTTAGGCTAGAGGTATAGGTTTTCCCTATTTGTGTAGCTATAAAGGCTTCCCTATCCATGTCTATGAAGGAAGACTAGGATACATGTAAGTTAAAAGTTTTTGAAGCATCATTTACAATTAGTTTTATGATGCCATGATGGGCCAAGTGTTGATATTTTCTTTACGTCACCTTATGGCTCATGTGAGTTATGGAGTTCAGGAGGAAGTGAAGGATGCTTAATATTTGTTCAAGTGGGAGATCTCATTTAAACGTAATTTTATTTAACAATATGCAATGATACCCATATACCACACTAAGTCTTCCTTCACAAGAAATAAACTTCATGATATGGAAGGCTGCCTCATACTAGGGGTATCGAAGGCTTTCTCTCCTCACTCCATTTTTTTCTTCAATGTAATCATCTTGTGGTAGAAAGAAATTCTTCTTGGTTGTAGTGCTAGGAATTCTTTCCTTAACCGATTTGACTCCTAAGGGAAAATTTGTAACTCTACTTATGATTTGATGAGATAGTTTGATGGATAGGCATCTAACCACAATGGTGTCTCTCTCTTATGAATGTGATTGCAGAGCCACTGCAAATTCTTTAGGTATATCTTCATCGGAACCTTGCAAAAGCTCAAATAACCCTAGCCATTCGTGATTTTGGAAGATTTCCATGACCTGAGGCTGATGCCTAATTATTTTAATGTTAGTAGGATCTCTTCTATTGAATCCCCCTCCCATTTTAATTGCTATGATATGAAGGTGGTGAGAGGTTTGAGAGTTATGTAGTGAAGATGGAGGTCTTGAAACAAAATCCAAGAAAATTTATTCTATCCTTTAACTGTCAAATTTACTTTTCTTAGTATGAATTGTATGGAGAAATTTTAGTGCTAGAGGATGGCGACCACTTACCTTTGTCCTATGATGTTTTGTTTTAAGAGATGAAGGTTTTGGGAAGAAAATTCACCCACAGGTGACTCTCTGTTTCCTTCTAAACCCTTGTTGATCTACTTCCGAAGTTTCTTGTAGAAAAAAAATGTTTCCTATAGCACGATGGTGCATGCAAGATGAAACCTAGATGATGCTCTTTTGATGGCTCCCACTACTTTCCTTCTCTTGCTTATCTTCGAAGTGCTCAACGCAATGGTGAAAATAAGAAAAATATTACCTTTATTGGGTTTTTAACTAAATTTGGAGCCTTACGGTGACTCGTACTTAACATGAGTTTTCCTCTTTGAGAACGTTGGTCTGACTTTATTTAATCATTGTTGAGCCTCGTGATCACTCTCTTCATACCTATCCACTCTCTCTTGACTTGATTTTACTTGCCCATGTGGCATGCACTTTCAATTTTCTTCCAGTTTCAATATAGGAAGGTGGCCAAGTTAACTGGCCACCTTTTTTCCTTTTAAATTTATAAAACTCTACATTCAACCATTTTGGTCATTATGGATCCATAGCGAGAAGTGAGGGGTCATACCTAGGCTTCCCAGGTGTTGGTGAGGTGTTACCAGGGCTGGTGCAAGGATATGGAGCTGGTGGTGGTCGCCTTGGTATTTTCTTTGATGTGCCTTCATTCCTTATTTGTTTTCAGAGTGAGCATCTTTTTCTGAGTGAGTTGCTTCTCTTTTCTGAGTGAGATTCTTAATCTTTGCTTTGTTTTTTTATTTTTTAGGTGCTTCATGGAGGTCTTCAGGTGGCATATTGGGTGTTCTTGCCCTTCTAGAGTCTGTTGGTGGTCTTTTGGAGTCATCCTCATCAGCTTTCCTTCATCTTTTGGAATTTTTGTGCCACACAAATATTTGATACAGGAAACTTTATGATACATGTAGCAATATGTTTCTTGCCTCTTCTTGATTTAGATTGCTCAGAAGTGGAGGGAGATGGTTCATGGGGGGTGTTAGTGTCATTTTTTGCATCCTACCACCAGTGATCAAAATATCTCTTTTCACATCATATTAGGGTCCCATTATGGAATTTTTGTCATTCTATTAGGCCATCTTGCCAAAATATGGTCATCGGAGGTAGTCGTAGGTCAGACCTCACTATTTTCAAAAATTTCACCACTTTACTTAGTGTAAATCAATCATGATTTTTCATCATAATTTCAGTCATTTCATCATGAATTTCACTCAGTTAGGGTCTCCATTGCGTATTATGGTCTTCAAGGTCATCAAAAATAAAATTGCACCAGCCTACATGAGAAATTAGAGGAAATGTGGGTCCCAAGCCAATTCATGAAATTTCATCAAGTATGAGGCTATTTCAGCTCATAAACATCATGTCTCCATCATTTTTCAAATAATTCATTCCAAGGGACAAATAATTTGCCACACATAGGGCCAATTTTTATTCAAAGTATGTTTCTGACCAAATGGAGTTGAATTTCACAAAACTGAATTTTTTTTTTGTTAATGATGGAAGAAGGCAGAAAAACCGCCTTCAGTTTTTACACAGGTGTTATGGTTTGGGGGAAATTTCGAAAGTATAGTTGCTACAAGAGAGTTTTTTCACTTCTGGAGTGACATTGGGAAACTCAAATTTTCTCCTAGCTAAAGTGTCTAAATGACTTGCTTGATGAATCAAATGATAACTAGACAGAGATAGATTTCCAATAAGCTATCATGAGCTCAATTTGGATTTCAAGAAGACCTCCAAAAGTGGCCTGCAAGAACATGCTATGCTTCTTGCACCCCCATTCTGCACTTTTTGACCAGTCTTGGGAGAATTTATTTTTGAAGGGATATACTTGATCATCTTTAGTGTTTGATAGGTCCATTATTTAGTAGATAGAAATAATTTTCCAACGAGTGATCATGCACCCAATTTGGACTTCAGGAAGTCATCCAAAAGTATTTTTGATGGTGGCACTTTACTCCTGGCATTCTGGGGCTGCACTCCTAACAGACCAACGTTGTGCTCCGGGTAGACCAGCACTGCGCTCTTGGCAAAGGCACTACACTCTTGCCCAGATTTTATCAAAATGCCAAAAACCTCTTGCAAGTCCTTCTAATCATCAATTCATGGTTCCTTCAGTTGTGAGCAAATAAGTTAACCTCATTAAATCCCTCCATACATTTCATCATTGAAAATTTCAGGGTCTTCATTCTCCTTGTTTCAAATTTTTAGTTTTCAAGCTAAAAACCCTATTTTCACTCCCACATCCTGAATTTTTTCCCTTAAACCCAAATTTACCCTTCCTATATTTCAGTAAACCTTATACATATCCATATATCACTAAATCCCCATTCCTAAGACACATTCCCCAAAACCCTAGCTCCTAGGCTCCAAATTTCCTTGGTAGCCTCCCTATACCTATAATAAATTTCCCCACCTCATTTACCTAAGTATTTATATCCCCTACGACTTCACTAAGCTCCCTAAATCCCTTCCCAATTCCCTAAATTTTTATAGACTAATCCCAGCTCCCTAAACCTACTATCTTGCCCCCTTTCCCTTCCCTTTTCCTAGGGTTTCAAAACAATACAAACACCATTCATGAAAATAGAAACACCATAGTTGAAAAGAGAAACACCATAGAAGAATAGAAGAAGACCCACAATAAAGGAGGGAGAATCCTAAGGCATGAAACTAGACCTTGAGCAGTAAAAACCCTACTTGAAATCATAGTTTAAAGGAAACCCTAATCAATCAGAAAGAGAAGGATAAGTTGGATTTTATTATTCATGAATCCATAATAGCATGTGATTCCATATTAGGTCTCCGTGAAGAAAGTATGAAGCAATTTTGAGGAAATTTGAAGAAAATTTGGGGAAATTTGAAAAACTTCTTGAAGGCACATTTTCTAGAAATATCATATTTAGTCTCTTTTTCTTGAACATATTATGGCCAAACAAAGATTAATTTTGTGAAAATGGAGGAGTTTTGTGTTCCTAATATATTAAAGTAAAAAAAAAAATATCTCACTTTTTACACAGGTATTACAAAATGAGAGATACATGCACATCTTCATAGCCTATTGTTCTACTTGTGCAAAGTCCTGTTTAAGTCACCTTTTTGCAGAGAAGATTGTAGACAAGAAGAGAAGAATATTGGGAAAATGGAGGAGGTTTTTGTTCCTAACATGCTAAGGAATAGAAAAATATCTATTTTTTTCAAAAAAATTCATGGTTAGGGAGATATCACTCCAACTTGAATGTTTAGTTTTAAAAAAAAAACATAAAAATTTGGCACAGTTTGACTAGTAGGAGCACAATGCCCTGGGCATTGTGCTTCCTCTAGGGACCTCCAAAGGAAAAAATACCACCACCATTGGATTCAAAAGGAAGAAAAAATGCAATTTTGACACTTTTCACACCGAATTTTGACAATCTGGCAAGGAGAAATCGCCAACAACACCTCAAAATGACATTTCTGCCCTCATTTTTAGTCAGGCATTGTGCTCCTGACTAGTCTTGGGAGATGTAACTTTTGGAGGGTTAAAATTCATAATTTTTGAAAAAAACTACCTTTTTTGAAATTAGGTAGGACAATATTTACAATGAGATATCCTAAGCTCAATTTGGACATCGTAAATCTCCTAAAACATTGTCTTGAAGTTGGTGTTTCGCTCTTGACAATTGTCTGATTTTTCTTATTTTTTCCTAGTTTTCTGATTTTGACCATGGAAAATGTGAATTTTACTGATGTAAATGACAGATTTAAATGTAATTAAGATATTTTTTAGTTAATATAGGGTAAATACATTAGGTAAAAGTTTTTTCATGGATGAATGAATCAATTTCACCAAAGCTAGGGGAGAGTTTGTTTTACCTCCCTAGTCTTTGGGTTTTCAGTTCAACCTTTTGTGGATCAATTCCTCAACCCATGAATTAGAGCCTTGAGGTTGGAAGAAGTTGTTTCTTGCCTATATATTTCACCTCTTCACTCATTTAATAGGTTGGATTTTGTTGTATTCATTAGAGACACTAGTGTATTCATATTTTGGGAGGAATATATTGGATCAGTTGCAACTATTTTGGTGGGATTCATGTGGTACTGTACTTTGGCATAATTTCTTCTTCTGTTTCATCATATGAATGTTTTTTAATTTCAATTTTCATTTAAGTTTTATGATATGATTGATTCTCAAGTTTGATAAGAAGAATACATCTTTTATCCTCTTTTTTGGGAGAATCGCCATAATTTGTTTCATTTCTTCACTTTAAAAAGAATTCATGTACTGTCATGCTATTTTTAGCACCTCACAAGTCTGTCCACTCCATAAAAGCTCCTTAAAGTGTTTAATTACCTACCTACCTTGCCCCATCAGATTTCTGCAATTCCTGGTCCTTTTTCCTTGACCTAATTTCCTCTTTGACCTAATTCACTCATCCAACACCCAAATCAACCAATCAAAACCCTTGTGCTACTATACCTAGCCTAAAACCTAATTGATCCAGCCCTCTTGGTTGTGATCCCTTGGAGAGAGCCCTCTCCTACCTAGTAGGGCTATCTACTTGGCTAGAGCTTGGTATGTCATTACCTTTGTTGGTCTCTTCTCAGCCTCAGAGATCTAGTGAAGTGATAACATCTTGGTGACCATACTGCGGAGAAAGTGATAGATCTTCCCCGAGACTGCAATCATCAAAGTTTATATCTAGTTGTTTATGGTGGACAATGGTCAGATGCATATGAAGGCTAAATCATTCACCTGGAGACTCCACTGTCGAATAATCTAAGGTTCATAACCACTTTTCAAGAACCAGTAATTTGAATAGACTTACTGGTGAATTTATTTTTGTCAAATTGGATTCAATTGCTTGAAGGAATTCTCCTATGAATCGAGCTCATATTCTTGGTTTTACGAACTATATTCCTTGTATAGATTGGAAATCAAGACTGTCAAATTTTAGGGGTTAGGACGGTGAAGATGCTAGTTTTAATTTGGTAAAATTTCATTTTCATATTCACAGAGTAAAGATTGAGTTTCCTGAATATTGTCTGATGAAGATTTTTTATAGATACCTTGGTGGAAAAAGTGATATCATGGTATGAGAGTCTACTATCTCCTAGTTTATATTCTCTAAAGGAATTTCATTCAATTTTATTTCAACATTATCAAAGCTCTAATTCTTCCTTGTCGATGATTGATGGTTGTTTTGAGATCTATGAAAATTTCATTGAGTTTCTTGAAAATTTGTATGGGGATGAAGAGTGTCTAGATGATGAGATCATGAAATCCCTATATGATTTTTCCTCCCAACAAGAATCGATATATTCCTCCTTGGATGAAAAATACCGGGACCAAGAAAGATAAATTCCTATTCCTCATCTTGAAAATGAAAATCATCAAGCCCATGTTAACTGCTATAAAACTCAAGTTTCTCCTATGTTTGAAGATGAGATATATCAACTCCTAAAAAGTCGTGTTACAACCCAAGATAATGTAGGTTTGCGGTGTTCACATAGTCAATAATGTGTTAGTGAAACTTCTTCCATCATTTGAAATTAAAATCTTAGTTTAAATGATGAAAGTGATGAAACTATACACAAAGTTGTTGTGAGTAAGCCAATTTGCGATTATAATTTCTTGCAAAGAGATCAACTAACAGGGAATATTTTATTTCCTAAAGAGGATAAGGCTGTCATGTTTAACAATATTGAAGAATATTTTCTGTTCGAGGATGATTTAGACTATTAATTTGAGGAGTATGAGCCTAAGATAAACAACGTGCAAGAGATAGAGTCAGAGTTTCCCATGTTTGAGGAATTTACAACCAAAACTCAAATAACAGAAAGTCATACTTACCTATGCCTTCCTATGGATCAACAACCAAGTGTTCTTTCAGATCAGAATGAAGACAATGCTTGTGTTTTTATGGATCTCAAGACAAGGTAACATTTCATATTTTTGAAGATCCTTTTACTAATTTGCTACAGTTAGCAGGGAAGATGTATTTTCTTATTTTCATGTACCAAAAGCACATGTTCAGTAGACAATTGGAGTGACATATTTTTTGTTTTTTCTGCCTACTCGAGTAAACTGAGAGCAGAATTCAACTACGTATCCATTTGATGGATTGGTTACATTGGAAGGATCACTTCATGTTATTGTGCATATATATTCAGCAGGAAGGTGGTTGTCATCAGGATTTGAAGCCCTCAAGTCTCGGTGATATTCTACCATCAATAAGTTTAGTAAGTTTTTTATTTCAGTCAGTTTTGAGTTAGTTAAAAAAAAAAAAATCAGTCAAGTCTTGATTTCGTTTATTGAGTTAAGTTTTCATTATTCACTTTGGTTTTTATATTTTAACTCCATGCCCAATGGTTAGGCTACTTGCTCTACGATGTTATTGGCTCCTCCAAGGAGCTACCATACCAAGCTGGAGCTAATGTTAGTGTCAGTTTTTACATCCTACCACCAGTGATCAAAATATATCTTTTCACGTCATTTTAGGGTTCCATTCTGAAATTTTTATCATTCCATTAGGTCATCATGCAAAAATTTAGTCAGTGGAGGTAGTCCTCGTTCAAACCCGACTCTTTTCAAAAATTTCATCACTTGCTGGCTCACTTCACCACTTTTCTGAGTGTACATCAGTGATGAGTTGTCATCATAATTTCATTCATTTCATCATGAATTTGATTCAATCAGGGTGTCCATTGGGTATTAGGATTTTCAAGGTCATCAAAAACAAAATTGCACCAGCCTGCACCAACAATTAAAGGAACTGTGGGTCCCAAGCCAACTCGTGAAATTTCATCAAGTATGAGGCCATTCCAACTCAGAAACATTATTTCTCCATCATTTTTCAAAGAATTCATTCGGAGGGACAAATCATTTTCCACACATAGAGACAAGTTTTCTTCAAAGTATGTTTCTGACAAAATGGAGATGAATTTCACAAAACCGAAAGAGGATTTTGTTAATCATAAAATACGGAAGAAAAACCTCCTTCATATTTTACACAAGTGTTATGGTTTGGGAGAAATTTCAAAAATATTTTTGCTACAATGGAGTTGCTTCACTTCTAGAGTGACCTTGGGAAACTCAAATTTTCTCCTAGTTGGAGTGTCAAAATGAATTTCTTGATGAATCAAATGATAACTAGACAGAGAGATATTTCTAATGAGTTCAATTTGGAGTTTAGGAAGGCCTCCAAAAGTGGTCTTCAAGAGCATCCTGCACTTCTTTCACCCTCATTTTGGATTTTTTAACTAGTCTTGGGAGATTTTATTTTTGAGGGGCTATACTTGATCATTTTCAGTGCTTGATAGGTCCATTGTGTGGTAGACAGAAATATAGTTTCAACGAGATATCATGCATGCATTTTTGACTTTAGGAAGTCATCCAAAAGTGATTTTGAAGGTGGCGCTGCGCTCCTGGAATTTTGGCGCTGCATTCGAGGTAGACTAGCGTTGTGCTCCTCACAAAGGCACTGTGCTCCTGCCCAACTTCTCTAAAAATGCCCAAAACCTCTTTCAAGTCTTTCTAATCATTAATTTAAGGTTCCCTCAGTTGTAAAAAATAATTTTAACCTCATTAAAGCCCTCCATCCATTTCATCGTTGAAAATTTCATTATGTTCATTCTCCTTATTTAAAGTTTGAGTTTTCATGCTAGAAACCATATTTTCACTCCCACATCCTAAATTTTTTCCCCTAAACCAAAATTTACCCTTCCCACATTTCACTAAACCTTATCCAAATCCCTATATCACTAAACCCCCATTCCTAAGCTACATTCCCAAAAACCCTAGCTCCTAGGGTACAAATTTTCTAGGTAGCCTTCCTATACATGTAATAAAATTCCCCACCCCATTTCCCTAAGTATTTATATCCCCTACCACTTCCCTAAGCTCCCTAACTCCCTTCCCTAATTCCGTAAATTTTCCTACACTAATCCCAACTCCCTAAACCTATTAACCTACCCCCTTTGCCTTGCCTTTCCCTAGGGTTTCAAAACAAGACAAAAACAATGGATGAAAAGAGAAACACCATACATGAAAAGTGAAACAACATAGAAGAAGAGAAGAATACCCACAATAAAGGAGGGAGAATCCTAAGGCAAGAAACTAGACCTTGAGTAGTACAAAACCTACTTGAAATCACAGTCCAAAGGAAACCCTAATCAAAAAGAAAGAGAAGGATAAGTTGAATTTAATTATCGATGAATCCATGATAGAATAGCATACCATCTCAGGTCTCAATGAAGCTAGTTTGGAGAAATTTGGAGAAAATTTGGTAAATTTGAAAAATCCTTGAAGGCACATTTTACAGAAATATCATATTTAGTAATATTTTTTCAGGACATTTTGTGGCCAAAAAAAATTAATTTTGAGAAAATGGAGAATTTTTTGTTCCTAAGATATAAAAGTAAAAAAGATATCTCTCGTTTTACACAGGTATTACAAAATTAGATATACATGCACAACTTCACAGCCTATTTTTCTACTTCTGCAAAGTCTTGTTTAAGTCACCTTTTTAATTAGAATATTGTGGACAAGAAGAGAATAATATCGAGAAATGAGAGGAGGAGTTTGTTTATAACATGCCAAGGGACAAAAACCTCTCTCAATTTTTCAAATCAGTTGAGGGTTAGGGAGATATCGCTCGATTGTAAATGCCTAGTTTTGCAAAAAAAACCCTGAAATTTGGCATAGTTTGACTATTAGGAGCGCAGTGCCCTAGCGCTGCACTTCATATAGGGGCCTACAAAGGAAAAATTATCACCACCATTGGATTAATAAGGAAGAAAAAATGCAATGTTAACACTTTTCACACCTAATTTGGACAATCTGGCAAGGCGGAATGGCCAAAAACACCTCAAAAATGACATTTCTGCCCTCATTTTCAAGCAAACATTGCACTCCTGACAAGTATTGGAAGATTCAAATTTGGGAGGGCTAAAATTAATCATTTTTGGCAACCAAGTACACTTTCGAAAACTAGTCAGGATAGGATTTCCAATGAGCTATCCTGAGCTCAATTTGGACATCGGAAACCCCATCAAATGTTGGCTTGAAGTTGGCACTATGCTCGTGACACTAGTGTTGCGCTCCTAACAATTTTCTGATTTTTCTAATTGTTTCCTACTTTTCTGAGTTTGAACATGGAAAATATCAATTTTACTGATGTAAATGATGTATGTAAATTAAATTAAGATATTTTTTAGTTACTAGAGGGTAAATACATTCAGTAAAAGTGTTTTCATAGATGAATGAATTAGTTTCACAAAAACTATGGGAGAGTTTCTTTGACCTCCCTAGTCTTTGGGTTTTCAGTTCAACCTTTTGTGGATCAGCTCCTCAACTCACGAATTCGACCCCTCAGGTTGGGAGAATTTGTTTCTTTCCTATATATTTCACCTCTTCACTCATTTGAGAGGTTGTATGTTGTCGTATTGATCAGAGATACTAGTGTATTCAGATTTTGGCAGGAATATATTGGATGAGTTGCAGCTATTTTGGTGGGATTCATGTGGTACTGTAATTTTTCATACTTTCTTCTTCTGTTGCATATGTATGAATTTTTTGTACTTTCCATTTTCATTCCACTTCTTTGATATGATTGATTCTCAATTTTGATAAGAAAAATACATCTTTTATGCTTTCTTTTGGGAGAATCACCATAATTTGTTTCGTTTCTTTAGTTTAAAAAGAATTCATGTACTGTCATGCTCTTTTTAGCACCTCACTATTCTATCCACTCCATCAAAGCTCCTTAATGTGTTAAAGTACATACTTACCTTGCCCCATTAAATGTCTTCAATTTCTGGTTCTTTTTCGCTGACCTAATTTCCTCTTTGACCTAATTCACTCATCCAACACCCAAATAAACCAATCAAAACCCCTGTGCTACTATACCTAGCCTAAAACATAATTGATGAAGCCCTCTTGGTTGTGATCCCTTGGAGAGAGCCCTCTCCTACCTAGTAGGGCTAGATACTTGGCGAGAACTTGGTCTGTAGTTACCTTTGCTGGTCTCTTCTCATCCCCAGAGATCTGGTGGAGTGATAACAGAGGCTATGGAGGAAGTTATGGAATGAATGGAGTGGAAAATAGTCATGTGAAAGGGTCCCATCCCAAATTTCCAATGATTTAGATACTAATGGTGTAACATAGGGTTTATATAGGGAATATTTGTGCATGGAGTGAAATAAGAGTTTGGGAATGGTAGAAATAGGAAAAACATGAATTATCATGCCCTTCGTGAACTTCAAAAATACCTGATAGGGCTCTTCCTTCATGAATGAGTTTCCTATAGAATTTACAGGAGTTTCTTTTAGTGGTACATGAATCCTAAAGTTGTGTGATTTTCCTCTAGCAATTATAGTTTAGAAAACACAAATTGTTGTCTATCTGATGGGTGAAATGGATGAAGGGATGTATGATGGAGTGGCTTATGGAGTGTGCAAGAAGAGGAGAAAAGATAATGGAGATAAATTCTCCTTTGGATCGAAAAAACCATCTTTAATTGATAACTTGCAAAACATTAAAACACATAAGTGCATAGGTATTTATCTTCTTTTCCCTTTTATTTATTTTGTTTTTCCATTTTTTTTAAGGAAAGCTGGCTTCCTCCATAGAGGTTTTCAACCCACAAGCCTACCTTGGGTGCGTCACAGAGGTTTTCACCCAAGGATATTTTATTTCCTATTTTTATTTTTTCTTTCTTCTTTTTTATCCAAGACTACCTTATGGAGGTTTTCAACCCTGGATCTGGCCAAGGGTGCCTCAGAGAAGTTTTCACCATTGCCTCTTTAATTTTATTTTATTTTTTCTTTTTCTCTAGGAGACACTGGAAACTATGGAGTTTCCCATGACATACACCTCCTTGTTTATGGAATTTATAAATTCTTCCATAGACAGGGGCTTGTTTTGAACCTTAAGCCTATATCCATTGAAAAGTATGGGAATTCCTTCCTCATCTATGTTTCTGATCCAAAATATGCCATTATCATAACATTTGTTCACTTTGTAGGGTCCCAGAGATCTTTCCATCAGTTTCACTTTGAAATCCTTAAACCTTCAGTCATACAACATCACCAATCTCCTTATTCAAAGGTATTTTCATTAATGTACTTGTCATGTTAGACCTTCCTTTGAAGCTGAATTACCTCTGTTTGAAGGATTTATTGCATATTGAACTCATCCAATCCATTTAATTCCAAAAACCTCTCTTGTTTTGCATTTGATATATCTAGGTCTAACACAACAGCCATCCTTAAGGTATTGAATTCAAATTCAACTAAAAATAGATATTTCTTGCCATAGACAAGGTCATAAAGAGTGGATTATGTTGTTGTAGGCCCAAGTAGCTTCTACCAATCTGTTTGCCCAATATTTCATGTTGATGCTGAAATGGTGAGGATACTCTCCAAGGCTCTGTTGGTCACTTCCACTTGGCCATTCGCTTGAGGTGTTAGGTAGTAGAATACTTATGATTTATCTTGTGCCTCCTCACAATATTATCAATGAGATGAGATGTCAATTGTGCCCCTTGATCAGTGACTATTTCTCTAGGGTATCCAAATTTTTAAAACACATTCTCCCTCAAACATTTTGTTACTTTATCCTTGGTTTCTACTTTCATAGGTTTTTTTTCATTCCACTTTGTTAGGTAGTTAGTGCAGACTATGATATATTTTTTCTTTTCAACTGGTGGATCAATAGGTCTAATGAATTCTATTCCCCATTTTTCAAATGGCTCAAGATCCACTTGAGGGTGCAAAGGCATATCATATCTTTGTGTAGGTTTTCCCATATTTTATCACTAGTCACACTTGCTAGTGTATCTTCTGGTATCCCAGTGAAGGGTAGGCCAATATTATCCTACCTACAAAAATCTGAAGGTAGTCCATTTTGCAGAAAAGTGATCTCCATAAGGGCTATCGTGACATGAAAAGAGGATATCAAAAAATTCTTCCTCCCTCACACATCTTTTGAGAAATTGGTCAGGGCCTATCTTGAAGATATTTCCCCCAATCCATGTGAAAGGGGTGCTTTTTCTAATGATATTTCTTTTCTCCTTGATTGAGATATTAGGAGGGAACTTTCAAGAAACCAAGTAGTTAGTTATGTCAGAAAACCATGGTCAGAGTAATGATATAGAGAAGAGTTGTTCATCTGGAAACTAGTGATCCACCATTCTTTCCTCATCTGTAGATAGAGCTAACCTAAATAAAAAATCTGCAACAACATTCTCCTTTCCAAGTTTATCAACAATGGTTAGGTCAAACTATTGTAATAGTAACAACCATCTATTTATCCTAGCATTAACATTTGGTTTGTTCATTAAATATTTGATGGTTGCATGGCCAGTGCGTACAAACGTCTGATACCCAATGACATAATGTCTAAATTTTTTTAAAGCATGGAAAATGGCTAACATCTCCTTCTCTGTGAAAATATAATTGAGTTTGGACTTAGAAAAGTTCTTATTGACAAAATAAATTTCATAAGGTGATTTGTCTTCTAATTTCCCTAATGTTGCCCCCACAACTTTTTCGAATTCATCTATGTGGATGTGGAAAAGTAGAGTCCAATTTGGACCTCGGAGAATGGGAGCACTAGTTAACATTCCCTTAATGAGCTCAAAATATTATTGATAAAGAGTGGACCAAGTAAACTCAGAATATTTGGAAAATAAATGAAATAGGGGCGAATAAATCTTACTAAAATATTTGATGAATCTTCTATAATAGCCAGCTTACCCTAAGAATCTCCTAAAATCCCTTTGCTTTTGATGAGCATGCACCCTTTTGATAATAGTGATTCTTATCGAGTCCACCTATATTCCTACTTGGGATATTGACTGTCCCAATACAACTCCTGCTTTTTTCATGAATTCACTCTTTTCTGGGCTCAGGGAGAGATACATATAAATGCACATTCTTAGCACTTTTCCCAAATTAGAGAGATCTTCCTGGAAGTCATCCCCATAGGGTGTGAAATCATCCATGTATATTTCAACTGATTCATGGAATAACTCAGATAAAATGTTGAAGACAACTATTTGGAAGGTAGCTGGGGCATTGCACAACCGAAAGGGTAGGAATCTATAAGCGAAGGTACCCCAAGGGAAGGTGAAAGTAGTCTTATCCCGGTATTCCGAGATAATTTGGATCTAGTTATACCCACTGAACCCATATAAGAAGGAAAATAACTTCTTTCCTGCAAGGCCATCGAGGACTTTGCCTATAAAGGGCAAAGGGAAATGGTTCTTCTTGGTGGTTTTATTAAGTTACTGATAATCAACACAAATTTTCCATTTTCAATTCTTTTTTGAGACTAGGACAAGAGGAGATACCCATTCACTGTTTGATATAGGATAAATGAAACCTACATCCAACAGTCTCTACAGTTATTCCTTGAATATGTCCTTTAATGCAGGTTTCATCCTTCTTTGGGGTTGTCGCACATGCTTTCATCCTTCCTTAACGTAGATATGATGTCTGCATACTGAAGGATACACCACTTTCTTGTCCTTGTAAGCCCAAGAAAATGCATCTTGGTTTTATTTTAGAAGATGGCATAGCTTCTTTTCTTCTTCATCTGAGAGTTTTGAGTTGATTTTTAGAGATCTGGATGGGCCAAACACTACAACCTTGGTGGTTTCAGAGGTTGAATCAAGTGATTGAAATTCCATCCAAGGTTGGCTCTCAGATTATTTGACTAGGTTTTCAAGCGGATTGTTAGTGGGGGATTGGTTTTGAATGACATGGTTGATGACTTCATCTTGATCAAGCTAGCACCCTCTAAGAACAACATCTATGGTACAAATGGGGGTAGTTTTATATACCTCACCTTATTCATCCTTCAACCATATAAGTAGATCATGATCAATGGAAGGCTGGGTTGGAGGATATAATAAAAAATGTTTAGACATGGTCCCATTCTTAATAGTCATGTTTCCAATCCGACAACTGATATAAGCATCGGTAGTGGCTAATCAAGTTCTCCCTAAGATGAGAGCATATCGATCGAAAATGGTTTCTGGTTGGAAAACCGGTAAATCTGTAGGATAATCCCAAGAGTCAATTGAAACCATAACATCCTCAACAATTCCTTCCGGAGTTACTGTGGACTAATCTGCAAGTTGCAGAGTTGTTCTAGTTTTCCTCAAAGTCCCTTGGAGGTTGAGTTTCAACATAGTTTCCTTGGCCATGAAATTGATGGCAGCCCCGAGATCAATCAATGTATTGGGGACTATGAAACCATCTATGTGCACATTTACAACTGGACTGTTAGGGCCTAGGTAGTTTGGAAAGATTTCCCTTCCCTACATTAATTTGGACACATTTCCTACTACATTGAGGGTGGGGGTATGTTAATTCTTTCTCCCAGGTTTCTTGAAGCACTTTTCCTTGTTGAGGCTATTTTAAATAGGGACATTCTTAATGGTCTGGAGAAGTGGTATCTTTACACATACATTTTTAAATTCTCCCAGAAGTTCAGTCTCCTCTGGGGTGTGCTGACAGGAATGGATCAAGCGCTCAAGAAAAGGAGTTTGTTGGATTTGAGTGTTAATTTCTTCCTTTTCCTCCCCAATCTCTAAAGGTGGAGATAGAGGGTGGTTTTCTGGGAGTACTATTCTCGAATTAAGATTAATATCATGTATATCCACAACATAATATGGATAGGATGTCTCTCCACTATAAAACTATTGTGCATGTCTGCTATTTGGGTTCAGATTGGGTTGTGCATGCATCAGAGGCATCTTGGGTGGAGCAGCATGAGTAAGCTAAGGTTGAGGTTGGGGTGGAGGCAATATAATAGGTGGTTTATTATTTTGAGGCCTCCACCCTTGGAATGGATAGTTCCACTGCGGTTACTGAGGAACATACTGTTGAAATGGTTGGGTCACAGGTTGAGGATGATATGGAGGGTTTTAAGGCCAAGTAGGAGGTGTAGGCCATGATGGAGGAGTGGGTGTGTACCAAGACTGCATGGGTGCATTATGTTTATTGTGATAGTAAGAGAAAGGTGCACCTTGCATACCCTGATGATATGACCTATGGCCTTGAGGCCTTCTCTGGTTGATGAAAAAGAGTTGCTCTGGTCCTACTTCTCTACCTTGATATATAAATTTGAGTCAAGGGAAGGAGGGACACATTTTTGTTGCATGATTCTCCTCACAGACTAGGAAAAATTCTACGACATTTAGTGGACATTCATTTCTAGGGTGTTTTCTGGTACATCTAGGGAAAAATATAGCGAAGGATCTTTCTTCTTCCTCTTGCCTCATTTTGATTTGCATTTTTTTCATCTTCAAAGAAAATGTGTGTAGCATGTCACTCTTGAAGTCCTCCAACATATTTCCAATCTCATGTTTGATGGAGGTGGAAGAGGAAGGGGTATTGGTTATACTTTGGCCGGCTCTGCTATTCTTCCTAGCTTCCCTAGAATGGTTCCTGAAGATAGTTTTGATTTTCTCATAAGGAATTTGGTAGATATATCCTCCTAATAACACATTTAGGGTTTCTATGACCTCCTCCTCGATCCCTTTGATAAGTACTAGTTTAAGTGATACATGATCAAGAGTATAGTTGGATCTCTTATAGTTTAATTGAAACCTCCCGTCATAGTATTCTAAGGATTCATCAGGCCCTAGAGTCATCCTAAATATCTCATATTTATTTTCTTTGGACCTATAGTAGCCCATGTACTTGTTGTTGAAAGATTCTTGCATCTGTACCTAGGTAGTGATGATGTTCCTAGGTATACCCATGAACCAGCACAAGGCTGCATCCTTAAGGGTAGATGGGAATAGCTTAAAATTTTAATCATCTAAGGCATATTCATAGCTCATATAGACAACATAAAATTCAAACATGAATGTGTTAGGATCTTCCGAGCTAATTCCATGAAACTATGGAAGGGCTGAGGGGCTAATGTTTTTCATTTTTTTTCCCCATATGCCTCTCTAATGGGAAAGGCTCCTTGGCTTTCAATTTCATCCATGATTGAGATAGGTGCAGCAAGTTCCTCTGGTGAAACAATATCTTCTTCTCCAATAGGTTCTTCAAAATTATCAGAAGGCTCACCTATTTTCTGTTCAACCTCATAGCCACTAAACAAGAGTGAAGGGTGACTATGTGGTGATGTGGGGGTTTTGGGTAAAAAGTTTCCTTGAGTATAATTACTCCTACGAGGTGAAAATAATATGTTTTTATATTTTTTCAATATTTTTGAAACAACATATAAAAGGAAAGCATAAAAGAATGCTAAAACAAAATCAAAGCATCTAATAGACATCTCCCTGAGAACGGCGCCAAAAAGTTGTTAGCTGTGGTATTGCACCAAGGATGATGCAACTCCTAGAGGCTACCCTACGTTACTTTATCAACCTTGGGTTCGTAAAAAATTGGAGGTGATAGTGCTATATACACAACATAAACATTCTACTCATTTCATCCTCTTCTGAGCTTTATGAAAGGGTGCTACTTCTAGGGTTTCTGGATGAATTTTGTCCCACTTCTGAATTCAGGCATAGGGATAAAAATGATTCAAATCCATGGCACTATCAACAAGTACATAACTACACTATATCAAGAAAGTACATCTAACTACTCTACAATGAAAAAAATCTACACATTAAGCTATGATAAGAAATGAAATCAAACTAGGCATCTTGAGTGAAGTAAATTGATGAATTGAAATTGAATAAAGAAAACTAAGCTAATCACACATTTATGGGCCAAATGGATAAAAACACTCATTTCACTCTGTGCTCTATCTATCATGATTTGGATCCTGTAACTAATCATGACCTAAGCTAGATTATGGAAGGCTCGAACACATGGGTACAAGGCTAAAAGTGTATGGGTGGTTTTGGTAGGTCTAGATGATGTGGATGGTGGTTTTTGGGCTTAAGGAGGGGCCCACTGGCACTACTTCAAGTGCTGCTACATGTTTCATGTAGTGCTACACAAAAGTCCTGAATTTCTACAGGAAATAGTCCAAGGGAAATATGAGGAAAAAAATGGGTGTGAAAAGGGTAGGGAAGGTTGAGTGAAGGTGGTTTTAGATGAGTGGAAGGTGTCCCACCATTTGGCCAAGATAGAACCTCTTGGGAGGCATGTCTTTCACCCGTAGGTTTTTCTCATGGTGTAGGGATGAAAAATATGAAAACAGAGATGATGGTGATTTTGATGCACATAGGGATGATGAAGAGTGAGAGAAGAATGTGGAGGTGCTGGTGAAGTTCTCCTGGGTTATGCTACCTGTACCTGCAAGAAAAATACCTGTTCATGCAATAAATATGGAAAAGCTAATGGTAAAGACAATGGAAAATATGACTTGAATTTGGAAAGAGAATCTACTTTAACCTACAAACAAAGATCTAACACAAAATTCTAAACATATCCATGGAACTACATCAGCCTAACTTATCCATTCCAAGAAATCATAACTAAAAGTCAATTTTGGCCTGTGGGAAAGGTATACCCTCCTCATGCTCCAATGAAAGAAATGATAGGGGGAGGCTTGAATCACATATTTATGAATGTATAACCTATTTTACCAACATTTAAACAAGCTAAATATACATCAAAAGAAAAATGGAAGAAAACTAAAAACATTGAATAAAAATGCAAGAAAACTAGCTAATCAAAACTAGCTAGAATGACATGAAAGTAAAGAATGATTACACAAGAGAGACTAAGGCACATGGATTGGGCCGTCACCCTCAATCCTAGCCCTTTGAAACTATATCAGTGAAGCACAATCTGAGTATTCATTTTATTTCAAAATATAGTCTCATTACATCAACATGAAAGTCTCAAAAACTTACTACAACAGCAAAGACCCTAATGGATTTCTCCAAAGTTAAAATCATTATGAGCTCTTGTTCAACCCTATTTAACCTAAATGGTAGCTACCAAAAAATCCCTAAAAAGTAGGTGGTGATTCCACGTGTATGCAAGTGAAGTATAGATTTGGTGCACTTGATCTTGAGTTTTCTTAGCTACCTTTGATTTCGATTTGTTGGAGGGAATCTTGAGGATCCATTGGCGACCTTTGGGAGTTAAGTAGGATGGAAAATCATTCTAGAATCTCTCCTTGATGTCTTCTCCAAGTCTTAATGGAAAAATATTCACCAAAAATGGAATATGTTCATGATTTTCCTGCATTTAACTCATGTTAGGTACTGAAAGTATGATAAGCCTCAATCGCCATCTACAGTAGCATCACAAGTCCATAATATAATTAAAATGAAAGAAAAAGAGACTTAATAAGGAAAAAAGGTGACCATTAACCCCTCCAAATGTACCTAATGATGGAGCTCATCAGTAGATCATCGAGGTAGAGGAGTAGGAAGAGGAAGAAGTCTTTCCCAAAGGATTAGAGGACATTGATGCAGAAGAGGAAAAATATATTTCTAGGTTTACCCCTTATGTTCCACCATGGAAACTGATAGAAATGAAGCCTATGAAGGATCTGAACATAGTGAAATATAGGATTTTTACACCTTTGCTGCCTAAAGAAGTACCAATTGAAGGATAATTGTTGGACAAAGTGCCACAACTGCGCATGGAGGATTGGGATTTTAACGACCACAACAAATACCCCCAATTCGAGCCAAGACGATATCTGCGCTTTGTATATTATGAAGCTAATTGAGTGACAAGGCTAAAACCAATCAAGTGGGTAGCCATAATTTAGAATGCAGGTATGTTGAACATGTTATATGTTCCACAGTTTGGGCAGAACATTATCAATACAATATGTGTGCACCAACTCCTATCCCTAATGCATGATGATTGTTTATGGTTTGGGGAAATAATCCCCATTGATTCACTATTGGTCAAGAAGATCATGACACTTACTTATCTTTTCCTGGACCTCACTGAATCATTTGTTGGCAAGGATCATGATAAGAATCTGGATGAAAATACGAAGTAGTTTTATGGCCTGGGGAAGGGAACCAAGGGTTACTCTATTAAATCCATCAAAGATAGTTCGGTGTGCTTTACCACCCATATTTTAGTAGGAAAGATCATGCATAAGTGTTTCATAGAGGATTTTTTAGTGTTGGTGGTTTCTTTGGCTATGCACGGTAGCAAAGGTGTCGTATAAAATTGGGTCGAATACTTGTGTCAATAATTCTTAGATGATTGTAGAGAGGCTCAAGAGGAGGTCAAGAAGTTCCATTACACATGCCTCTTACTATTAATTGTGTTGATCACTTGGAAGGAGCTTGATGAGTCGCAGTTCCCCACTATAGACCTGGATATCTACGAGGATGCAAGTTATGCCTCATTGTGGCATTCAAAAGAGCTGACCCAGGCAATGGAGAAAAAAATATTTTGAGTTAGTTTTGGGATGAGTCTACACATAGTGATCAACCAGAAGCCTTATCTATCACCAAGTATTTTAGCATAATATCGATGGGTCACAGATTTTAAATAATATTTCCACCACATGCACATCTGAGTGAAGAAGGAACTTGCTGAAGTTTGGTAGAAGCTATCATACTTGGTGACAGAGGATGAAGTTGTGTGAGTAGTAAGTGCATGGCCAAGTTATTGGCTAACTCCACTAATTCAAGGCATGGAGACAGATCAGTGCGAAGACCAACAAGAAGGACACCAAGAAGCATCCTAAGCATGTCACCTTCGTGACTGATAAGGAGTCTGAAAAATAATTTTAGCGGGAAATAGAGAAATATTCTACAGAGATAGGAGGGGCCAATGATTAGGGTGGTTACGACATATTTTTGGATCTCACACAACACCCTCCCCTTACATTCTAAAGTGGTGGCAACCAAATGGTGGAGACGTGCAGAAGAAGATAAAGTCAAATAGGTCCATTGGTCCCTTAGAAATAGACTTAAGTGAGAGGTACTTTGATGAAATTGGTGACACTTTTTGGCGCGTCACTGAACATTTATGGGGAAAAATTGAGGACCATTACAAGAAGGTATTGGCTGAGTTCCACCAGGCCTTAAGAATTTACAGGTGAAAACAAGCGTAGTACAAGCGAGTGTTACACCATTTTTTTGGTCATCTAACCCATTATTATTAGATGAACCCAAGTACACCATTTAAGACCAATTTTACCCCAAGTAAAATTGCTTTCACCATATAAAATAACATTTTTCCATATTCCCTAGTCATATTTAACCCAAAACAAGGAAATTGATTAAATAAATCATTATTTATTTAATTATTTCCTAGGAATAAGTTATTCAAATCATTATTTAATAATATTCCTATTTAAATTGGAATAAATCATTTGTAAATAATTAAATAAATCATTATTTATTTAATTATATTCCCATCATCTCCCTAAAATAATAAATAAATCATTTATTTATTTATTGTTTATAAATAAAGGAATTGACCCAAGTCAAAAGACCTTTTCCCTCCAACAAATATAATGAAATATTCCTAAAGGATGATTCTAGAATGTGATTAATAATATTTTATTCATGCACCAAGTTCTAGAACACCCCAATATTTTGTTATAAATAGAAGGGTTTTCCCCATTCATTAGTCACCTTCATTGCATTAGATCACTCTGGATCTATTTTTGGTCACCATTTTCCATTTTGCTTTATGAACTCCCATTGAGTTCCATGTTTGTTTTTCTACACCAATAAGAGAGAGGAATTTTAGATCTGAAACACTGAGGACTTCCAAGAACCCATCCCACTGAGGAGAACGGGAAAACACATTTCTTGTTTTCCTCTCAGGTGCCCCATTCTTTAATATAATACAAATCATTCTTTTAAACACTTTGTTCTTGTCTTGTCTATTGGATGCATGGAGCCATATTATATTTTATCTACTTAATGTCTTTTTGTGCTTAGATATGAATTTGTGTAGCAGACTTAAAGATATTTTGCAGCCATAATCAATGTTAGGGCTATTTTTTATGGGTAGCTAAAGTGATCTTTTATGATGAAAGATTCATACTAACAATTGGTGACTCCACACGGGTTTTCTTTTGCGACCGCTATCGTTTTATATATTCCTGCATATCCAGTTTTTTTAGACCCTAGGGTTTCTCCTCCATTTTCTGTTTTTCCTAATTTTATGGTGCTTTTCACCTCTAAAACCCTCAAATAGTCAAATTTTTAACTTCCGTGTGTTTCTGGCCTTATTGCGCAGGTGACAGACATCAGCCGCAGCTGAGACGACAATTTTTTCTGAAATGTACCACTGAAAGAGCCAGATCTGCAGGTCGCACTTATCGGCCCAAAAAGTGCGACCTGAGCTTGAGGGTGCACTTTTTTGCCCCAAAACTACGACCTGGCCTGAAAACAGGTCAGAACCTGCGACCTACACTTTTTCTGCAAATTTTTCTGCACTTTTTCTGGGTTTGTCTGAAGCTTTTGTCAGCATTTTCCAGCCTCCGTCTATGCTCGTTTAGACCTGTTTCTGATCTGATTTACTCAACTATGAGGGAATCTTGCCCCTTCGGGCTCTAGTACCATCCACTTTTTGTGGGAGAGTATTTTCTGTTTCAGAAGTCTGAATTTTCTGAGTTTCAGCCTTATTTTTCTTAGATCTAATCCCTCCTTTTCAGATCCCTTTAGATCAGCTATTCTCCCTCTCAAATCACCTCATATCATTTTGTTTGGGTTCCTTTCCATGGCCACCACCTTGTCTCTTCTATTTTTAGCTGATCTACCCCTTTTTAGTAGCAACCTTGCCTCTGCCTCTTTGTTGTCCTCTGCACCACTTTTCAGCAGATTTCTCCTTTAGATCCCAGTCCCCCCTGACATTAGATCTATTGGCCTCATCTTTGCGTGCTTGGCTTAGTTTTTCCCTCTTATAGACTAGTTTTGAGAGACCCACCTCCTTGGGTTACATTGATGCATTAGTAGCAGTTAATTTTCTGTTCTTTTTGTTTTATTTACTATAGATTTCTTTTCAGTTACAGAACACACCTTTTATTTTACTCTCAAAATGTCTGGGTTTAAACAATTAAAATTAACGCATGCCACACACTGACCCTAAGTGAAGAAGCACCTGGTTAAAACCACATGGAAAAGACTTTAAAATCAATTGTCACTGCACCTCTCTGCCCTTGACCTCACTTGATTTTTTCCCTCCCTGCCCTTGTCGATTTTTCTTCTTCCCATCATCATTGCGCCTCCACAGCGCCTCTCTCGGAGACTTCTTGGCCTTCACCCTCAGTTTTCGATTGGTTTACTTCCTCCTTCCCGTCGCCATCGAGAAAGTCCTCCCCCGAGTCTACACTCCGACTCTTCCTATGATTTTTCGGGTTCTCCCCCTCCTCTTGGTTCCCCCCCTGTTACCTTCACCATGTCTAGTTCCGGACCTAGCCCTAACCCCAGTTCTACTGCTAGGTCCGTGTCTAGTGGAACCCCTACAAGACCTACCTCGAGTGCCCCATTACTCCCTTATATGGCTGGCCTCAGTCTCCCCGATTTCAATCAGCTGATTAATGATCCTATTCGCCATGATGTTAGTTGGCCTGCTATGCCAACCAAGCTCCCCTCCGACATTCCCAAGTTCGAAGGCCTTGCTAGTGAAGATCCCTCTAACCATATCTGATCTTTCCACATGTGGTGTTCTTCCAATTCCATCACCAATGACTCCATCCGTCTTCATTTGTTCCAGCACACGCTTACCGGCGAAGCTTCCAAATGGTATGTTGATCAAGCCACCTCTTCCCATACCACCTTTGCAACCATTGCCCAAGCCTTTTTATCCTATTTCCAGCCCCCTCTCCGATACGACACTGGCACTGAACTCTTAACTTCTTTCCATCAATCCTCTTCGACCTGCCTTTCTGCTCATGTCCAGGAATGGCGGCGAAGATGGAGCCTGTGTCGCACTCCCCCCTTTGAAGATCAGGTTTACATGGACTGGTTCCTTCACTCTCTCTTACCTCCCATTGGCAAAGATGTCGCATCCCATTTTTCCCAAAATGAAGAAGCCTCCCTCCAAATCGCCTTGAAATATGATCTTATCTACGCCCAATCTGGTTATGTCTATACTATCCTTCCTGAACTTCCCAAGCCTGATGGCTCTAATACACCAGGGGAATCTCACTCTACCGACGGTATCATTGGAGCCCTGTCACATACCTCTATCCAACCTCTTCTAGGACATGGTTTCCCTCCAGGGGCCAGCCCCTCCGGCACTTTTCCCCTCCAAGTAGCATGTATTCACGATACGGAATGCCTCCTCCTTTTTCCCACCCTCCTGCTTACCTTACTGCTACCCCCCCTACCCCTTATCCATATCCGCAACCTGGTGTCCCAGCTCCTCTAGCATTTGGACCTCCCACTCCCTTGCCTTTTCCACCCCTGCAACCACACTTACTACCCCCTCCAGGGCAAGTATTTTCCCAGCAGGGGGCCCCTAATTTTCCTCCTTCTCAAAGAAGGAGAAGAGGCAATCAATCTGCTCCTAGTAATCGTGGATCCAATCCTTCTAGTATTGACCCAACCACTGCCAATCAGCCACAGGGCCCTCAGCCTAAGCCGTACAGGCCGCTTTGCACCAATAAGCCCTGTTCTTGTTGCGGTGTTTATGGTCACTACACTCACGATTGTCCTTTATTACCACAAATGCGGCAGATGTGGGAATCTCAGGCCACCGTGAGAGGGCAACACTCCTCCCCTACTATCCCTCCCACTCCAACTACTTCCCAACCTACTGTGTTTACCGATCCTTTCCCTCAACAAGGATTCCTGGCCACTCAACCTCCTCATGCCCCGGTAACCAATCAAACTTCCCCTTCTGGTTCCTCTGATTACCAGATTCTCATGATGGCCTCTTACCCCCCTCTCACCTTCGACCTCAACCTTCAAACTTGACCGTGTCAGTATTCCACACCTCTCGTTCCATATATCTCCGAGTCTCGATCCTCAAGTCCTATAGAGCCTCTATCGACACCCAATGGTCCCTTGCAACTCCCTCTGCCCATAGCCAAGGTTCATCCCAAGCCTCCTAAGGGACCATTACACTGAAATGCTGCCTTTGGTCGGGCTGCCCATTCATACAACATAGTAGATGATCTGGCCCAATCTCCTACTGCCATTTCAACACTGGAACTCCTCCAGTCGTGTCCTTCTCAAAAGAGGGCTCTACTATCTGCCGTGGGTGCTGTAGATCCTGCTGATGACCAATTGATTATTTTTAACGCCTTTCAGTTAGACCATCCCCCTCTTAATCCTTCAGTTTCTTTCCAAATCCCATTCAAAATCCGAAACGCCAATGTTTCTCGGTGTATTATTGATGAGGGGGCATCTACCTGCATAATTTCCACTTCGGTTTGGAAACAACTTGGATCCCGTGAGCTGGCCCCCTCCACCATCACCCTTCACGCATGGGATGGCCATGCCTCCCAACCCATTGGCCTTTTTCGTAACTTTACTATCACCCTTTCCGGCAAGAATGTTTGTGTCGAAGTTGAAGTTATTGATGCCCCTCTTGACTACAACATCCTTTTGGGGTGTAGTTACACCTATGCCATGTGCGTCGTCCCATCCACAGTCTACCGCAAGATTTTTTTCCCTCATAATGGCAATATTGTCACCATTGACCAATTGACCTACCATGAACCAAAATCTCAGCCCTCCCCTGAATCCACCGTCTCTATAGTCACCAATAAACCAACTGTTGATTCTTTGACCAGTGTTTCCCTTGGCGTTTATAAAGAATCCTCCTTGCTTGGAACCTTTTTAGACCTTCCTCCCATACCCGATCCGAGCATGGTGAATGTTTGCATGATTCAATCTTCATGGGCTGACCCTACACAGCCCATCCTGGCTAGTAAACAAACACATCCTCACCCAACTCCACCCGCTCCTAGCCCTTCATCCCCACTAGCCCACCTTCTTCCTTCGGAATCTCCTTTCCCGAACACTCCCCCTGGCCATTTCCCTTCTGGTCAGATTCCTTTCCTTGCTCCCCCTCCTAGCACTCATTCCGTCCCTATCTTGGCTACCCTATCCCTCCCCAACTTGACCTTAGCCATACCCATTTGGTACCTAGACCCCCCAGGCCCTACTCTGCCTGGCCAACCCAAACCTTATCTTTCTTCTACCCCGGTTCAATCGATACCCATGGCTTCTCCCGCTACATTTTTACCTTAGTCCCCTCATCAGAAATCACCCCCTATGGCAACCATGTCAGGTGCCACTAGCCAAGCTCGCAGGGGAGGAATCCAAGGAAAAAGCCACCCCGAAAAATTATGCCCATCCTCGACCTCCAAAGCATCCCATCCAGTGTGCTTTGTGCAATATTGTTGGACATGCTACCCACACTTGTCCCGAATTACCACATCTCAAAACCATGGTCAATGAGACGTTTCTCGAATCTGCTCTCCCTGAAGTCTCTGTCACCATACCTGATTCTCTTCCTAAACTTAAACACTTGTGCACCAATCACCTTTGTTCTTTGTGTGATTTCCATGGCCATTACACCCATATTTGCCCTCGCCTTGACGAGTATCACGCTTCTTTAGCCACATACCGCCAATTTAAAGTTGTGCTTGCCCGCCATCCTTCTTCCCTACCACCAGACCCCATGTCTCCCCCGATTACCGTTCCCCCTCCTGATACTGAAATGACCGAAACTTCAGCCACTATTCTCTACCTCTCCTCCTCCCTGCGTCTGCCGGCACCTGACCCATTAGTGCCTTCTGCCGCCGGTTCACTCACTCACTCATCTGTTCACTCCATTGTCACCCCTCACGCCGACACACACGTGCACCTTCCCGCTCCAAATCAGGTGTCTCATATCTATACCTCCTCCGATACTCCTCTTCCTCCCAACCTTCCCATCTTTCAGACCAATGAAGACATCATGGAAGCTATGACTGCACATGATTTTCCATGGGACAACATGCACCATCGTGCATAATTCCTACCACACCAGTCCCATGACCAATATGCCCTCGAATCTAAAGACTTCATTCCCGCCAAATTTGATTGGTTCAAAAACCCCATCCTTGCACCTGATGCTTTCGAAGAAGGAAATATGGCTAATATCTCTCCTACCATTAAAATAGACATTTCTGTCAAACCAGGTATTGAAGACCATATCACCATGGGTGCCCAATGCACTCTATAAGAAATTTAAGCCTACACCAAACTCTTCAAAGAATTCTGTGATATTTTCACCTGGTCCTACTTGGAAATTCCCAGACTCGCTCCTACCATTGTCGAACATCACATCGACACATGGCCTAATGCCATTCCGGTCCATCAAAATTTGAGACCCATTCATCCTTCTAGACGTGAAGCCATTAAAGATGAAATTGATAAGCTCCGACAAGCCGGTTTCATTTACCCCATCGAGTATAACACCTGGGTGTCTAACCTAGTTCCCGTCCTCAAAAAACAAGGCACCATTCGTGTTTGCACCGACTTTCGCGATCTGAACAAAGCTTGTCCCAATGAAAACTTCCCCACACCATTTATTGACCAAATCATAGATGAGTGTGAGGGGCACGAGATTCTCTCCTTTATGGATGGCTTCTCTGGATACAACCAAATTGTTATCCGTCGTGCTGATAAACTTAAAACCACGTTCATTAGTCCGTGGGGCACTTTCACATACCGAGTCATGCCATTTGGCCTTAAAAATGCCAGCGCTACCTTTCAACGCGCCATGTCTTATTATTTCCATGACTTAGCCCATATTATCCTTGCCTATTTAGATGACCTTACTGCTCACTCTAAACATCGGGTACAACAAATTCATGACCTACGTACCATTTTTCTCTGATGTTGCAAGTATAACATTTGCCTTAACCCATTGAAGTGTGTCTTCTGTGTTCCCACCGGTCGTCTCCTCGGCTTCATCATGTCAAAATATGGGATAACTCTCGACCCTTTGAAAGTTCAAGCCATTCTTGAACTTCCTATGTCGCATACCTTACGCCAACTAAAAAGTCTCCAAGGAAAAGCCAATTTTCTTCACCGATTCGTTCCTGACTACACCACTACCGCTCATGGTTTCCTTAGACTTATTCAATATCACACCCCTTTTGTCTAGGATACGTACGCTCAAGAGTCTTTTGATGCCCTCAAGCATGCTCTTACATCCGCTCCCTTGATCTGTCCCCCTGACTTTGACCGAGATTTCATCCTATACATCTCCGCTTCCACCTATTTGGTTGTTGGTGTCCTTATTTAGGAGGATGATAATGGTATCGAACACGTGATCTATTATGTCAGTAAGAATCTTGCCGGTCCACCTGTGTCCTACTCGCATGAAGAAAAATTAGCACTAGCTGTCGTGTTCTCGGTCCAAGAACTGTGTCATTATATCCTCATGCGTTCCACCAAGGTTGTGACTGATTCCAACCCCATGGCTTTCCTATTGAGTCGTCGCATCCTCAATGGGAAGTACGCCCGTTGGGTCACTATCCTCCAAGAATTCGACCTTGAATTTGTCACCCCAAAAAGTAAGAAAGGTTTAGTCCTCGCTGAACTCATTTCTGATCTACCTACCAGAACGCAAGTTACCCCAATTAATGATGCTCTTCCCGATGAACATTTATTTTCCATCACCACTGGTGATCCTTGGTACGGTGACATCCTTACTTACTTGCAAACCCAAAATTTCGCCCTCCATCTCGATCGAGATGCTCGACAATGTATCCAACACCAAGCCTCTCGCTACCTTCTAATCGGCGATGACCTTTATCGTCGTGAAGTAGATACTGTCCTTCGTCATTGCCTCACACACGTTGAAGCCGAGCAAATCCTCAATGCTTGTCATAGCGGTGCTTGTGGTGGCCACCTCTCTGGCCTTGCCACCGCCCAAAAAATCATGCATGCTGGGTATTTTTGGCCTTCTCTCTTTAGTGCTTACATTGAAGTAGTCAAACACTGTTCCAATTGCCAACATTTTTCCCCCAAGGCGCAAGCTCCTCCTGCTCCTCTCCATCCTGTCGTCACCGCCAGTCCTTTTTGTAAATGGGCCATCGACTTTATGGAATGTCGACCGCCATCTACTAGTAACCACAAATATATCATCGTGGCAATTGACTATTTCACTAAATGGGCTGAAGCTATGCCAACGTTTAATAATACGGAAGCCACTGCAGCCCTCTTTTTCTTTAACCATGTCATTTCTCGATTCGGAGTTCCAAAATAGTTAGTCTCAGACCATGGCCGACATTTCGAAGATTAGATTTGACAGGAGCTATCCTCCCTATTTTGTTTCGAGCACCAATATTCATCTTCTTATTACCCCCAAGGTAATAGCCAAGTTGAAGCGGTCAACAAAATTCTTAAGACCATGCTTCAACGAATGGTGAATAAGCACAAAACCAACTGGCATCTCATGCTCTTCCCTGCTTTTTGGGCTTATCGTACTTCTATTAAAACCGCCACCGGTTTCACTCCTTTCCACCTTGTCTTTGGCGAGGAGGCAGTCTTACCAATCGAGTGTGAAATCCCTTCCCTTCACTTGGCCATCGAAATTCTCCCTAATACCCAACCTCTTGAACAATGACTTATCATGCTCGAGCGCGCCTCTAAAGACCGTCGTGTTGCCTTGAAAACTCTTGAAGCGACCAAAAAGTGCACCAAAGCTTAGTATGACCGAAAAGTCCACCCTCGTACCTTTCACGAAGGTGATCTCGTTCTAGTATATGATCAGGCCCATGACACCCTCGGTCATGGGAGGTTCGAATCATTATGGATAGGTCCTTACATCATCAGTAAAGACCTTGGTAAGGGGGCATACCTTCTAGAGGACTTTGAAGGCCATATCCTTCCTAATCCTCGCAATGCACTCTATCTTAAGAGATATTACCCCTAGCATTTTCCCTGCAAAATGCGGATTTTCTTCTCTTCTAGATAGCCAGCATCTATTTGTTTTTCATTTTTTCACTTCACCAGGACACCTTTCATCCACGAAGCATTACTTCACCTCCCCTCAAAATCGAATTTTCTCACTTAATACACATGTCATTGGGGGCACCACCTTGCCTCCACACTCATTCCTATTTGTGTCAATTTCCATCATGAGATACCATTTTGTACTCATGTTTTTTGTGATCCCATTTGGATCATCCCTCCTTCCCTCATCATCATTAGTCTCTAGCTGTTCATTGATTTACTCTTTTCCCTCATGCCTCAGTTGGGGTTTCCTTATTGCCTCACTTATAGCGGACCTACTTCTGTGGAAATCAGCTCATTTACTCTGGAAGCCAGGTCTAGGGGGCAATGTACTTTGGTTCGAGCTCTTCTCAGCCTGATCGTGATCTAGACACTTGATGGTCCATTGATGCAGGAGCAGCTATTGATGATTCCCGGGCATGTGTGAGATGTCTCAACCCTCATGAGGGGGTGGCCCTGCAAGTAGCCCCCCACATGCCCAGATGATTTCTTCATTTCCACCCTTGATGCATCTCCTCTCATTTGATGATATTGGCCTCAACCGCTCGCAGCACCTCTTCGATTTGCATATATCAGTCAGATTTTGTGAGCCCTTCCCCGTGTGTAGGGGGCATTTGGGTATATTTGTATCTCATGTACTAAAATATTCTTGTATAAGTCCTGAAGGTTATTACAGGCATCACATGTATGTGGGATTCATCATTTTTATCTGGCTCATGTTTAGGCCAGCACATGCTTCATTATTGCATTCCATGGTTTTCCGGGTGCCTTATTCTTTGTACTATTGTATCCGCGGGCATAGGTATGCCTCCCCCACTGCCTTTAACACTGGTAAAACTTCATCACCTAGAGACTTGTTGCACCTGTAAGTCTCGTCTCCTCCGGGTCTAGTCCTTTAGCACATTAGAATACCTTACATTCCTCTCTCTCACTCCCCTCTTGATACCTAGTGATTGAGTTCTTACAACGTACTTGGGTCATACGATTTTCTCCTAACACTCGTACGTTGATGGGAAATCTGTTACACCATTTTTTTGGTCCTCTAACCCATTATTATTAGATGAACCCAAGTACACCATGTAAGACCAATTTTAGCCCAAGTAAAATTGCTTTCACCATATAAAATAACATTTTTCCATATTCCCTAGTCATATTTAACCCAAAACAAGGAAATTGATTAAATAAATCATTATTCATTTAATTATTTCCTAGGAATAAGTTATTCAAATCATTATTTAATAATATTCCTAGTTAAATTGGACTAAATCATTTGTAAATAATTAAATAAATCATTGTTTATTTAATTATATTCCCATCATCTCCCTAAAATAATAAATAAATCATTTATTTATTTATTGTTTATAAATAAAGGAATTGACCCAAGTCAAAAGACCTTTTCCCTCCAACAAATATAATAAAATATTCCTAAAGGATGATTCTATAATGTGATTAATAATATTTTATTCATGCACCGAGTTCTAGAACACCCCAATATTTTCTTATAAATAGAAGGGTTTTCCCCATTCATTAGTCACCTTAATTGCATTAGATCACTTTGGATCTATTCTTGGTCACCATTTTCCATTTTTCTTTATGAACTCCCATTGAGTTCCATGTTTGTTTTTCTACACCAATAAGAGAGAGGAATTTTAGATCTGAAACAATGAGGACTTCCAAGAACCCATCCCACTGAGGAGAACCGGAAAACACCTTTCTTGTTTTCCTCTCAAGTGCCCCATTCTTTAATATAATACAAATCACTCTTTTAAACACTTTGTTCTTGTCTTGTCTATTGGATGCATGGAGCCATATTATATTTATCTGCTTAATGTCTTTTTGTGCTTAGATCTGAATTTGTGCAGCAAACTTAAAGATATTTTGCATCCATAATCAATGTTAGGGCTATTTGTTATGTGTAGCTAAAGTGATCTTTTATGACGAAAGATTCATACTAACAACGAGCATGAGTCAAGCAAGCAAGCTTCAAGCAAGTACGAATCAAGCGAGTAGGGCACTAGAAGATGTGAGTACAACACAACAAGAGCTAGAGATCACAATTGATACTCACACGATGTTGATACCTTCAGGTAGCTTAGGTTTTGACACTGCTAAGCAGCTGGCGCAGCTGGCACATTGGTAAAACACAAGGCTCAACCTTGATGTGCTACTTTTGAAAATACATCACGAGTTCCACCAGGTCATTCCTAAAGAGTTACACATTCGAGAGAAGCGTGACTTGTTAATTATGTAGGATGTTAAGAAATAAAGGTAGAGGATTAAAAAGGAGAAGAATTAGGTTTTACAAGAGCACTATGAGGTAGTTGTATAGAGACAGAAATTGGAAACATCCATCACCAAGGTTTGCAGCAAAGTACTTGAGATGTAGATTTAGGTTTGAGCATCACCAGAGGAACAAGTGGATATAGATTTATATTGACCCTCCTTTAGAGTTTGAATCATGTTACAAAATTGGTCTAGTAGCCCTCCACATCAAGTCATCCTAAAGGAGATAAAGTAGGCATAAAAGGAAGGAATTCAAACCCATTAGAAGGCTATAAATGGAAGGAGGTCGAATTCATTTGCTAACCAATGCACTGCAACTCACAACATCAAGGGAAGAAGTATGAAATTTGAAAAGGAGGAAAAGGAATTGCGAGTTGGGTCCTATGAAAAAGAAATAAAAGATCAAAAATTTGGCGAAGGAATCTCTCTATTTCGTGGTCTCTCTTGGGGGATCTAATTCTTTTAAGTTTGTAAGTTGTTGCTGCTACAAATTTACGAAGCTGCTAGAACAGTGGTTGTTGTTGCTGCTAGGTCAAATATTTGGAAGGTTAAATTGGTGTGGAGGGAAATTTTGTCTCATGTCTAGACTTAATAGTCTCAAAGAATACTATTGAAAGTAATAATTATCTTGACTGGGTTTTCCCCTCAGGAGGGGTTTTTCCCTGGCTATTGGCCTACATTTGGTGTCCTTGATCTATGTGTATTTTCTTTGATATTTTATTGATGAACTAATAAGAAGAAAGATAAGAATAACATAACAATAAATAAAGAATATCACAAGTAATTAATAAGGAACAAGAGAATATTTCTTCCTTTTGGATTCTCTAACATGGTATTAGAGATTTGGTGAAAGAAGGAGAAATGTAGGACTTGATTAAGGAAGCCATAAGAGGTTCACTTAAGGAAATAAGTCTTCACTATATTCAAGAAAGATGTATGTCACTATCAAGGGGGAGAAAAAACTTGAAGGAGCCACAAAATATAGGCCTTGGAAGAATAGGATTGACATCATCCTTGAAAATAACAAGATCTTAGCTCTAGTCAGAGGAAAGATAAAAAGACCTACATAAGAATCAAGTGATGTTGATAAGGTGAATTACATGGAACTTGAATTGGCAGCTATGGCTTTAATGGTTGAAGTAATAAAGGAAAACCTTGTCCCATTCATAGCAAACATTGATCACACTCAAGAAATGTATGGAACATTGTCAAAACTACTCACCATCAAGAACATAGGAAAGGTGGAAATCATGAACAATGAGCTAAGAGCTACTAATATGACAAAGGAAAATACTATTTCCTCTTTCTTTGTGAGGATAGAAAGGATGAGGGATGAGATTATTTCCATTGATTAAATAGTTCCATATTAAGAACTAGTAATTATATCCATTTTGGGACTACCATATTCTTGGATCTCCTTTGGTTCAGCTCTCAACAGTTGGAAAGAAACACCCACCTTTGAAGAGTTATATAAAACACATTGTCAAGAATAATTAAGGGTGTCCATGGTAACCAACAATGAATAAGTATCAAATTGTTATGTTTCTCATCATAAAGGAAGATTCAGGAGGAAATTTCCAAAGAAGAAGGTTGACATGTCCAAGATCGAGTGTTATCATTGTCACAAGATGGGACACTATAAGATTGATTGTCCTGAAAACCCTAAGAGAAGTAAAAGAGATAGAGATCATGTAAACATGGCGGAAGAGACATAATCCCCCAAGAAAGATAATATTGAAGAAGAACTAAGGTACTTTCACTATTAATCACCTTTCATCTTATATTTCATTTGTATACTTTATGTAATATAGTTTTAACATCTTCTTGAATATGTATTTCTTTGTTTTATAATTTTTAGGTTTTACCTCCAGCTTGGGAGGGAGCCCAGAAAATCTCCTCAAGATAATTATCCCATTAATTCTCTATTTGTCTTCATGTGCTTATATAGTATTTTTATTATACTAAATAATAATCACTTGTCTACCTCTATTCCTTGTCTAGGAATCAATCTGTTGGATGTTCAAAAATCATGGAGAATGCCTCGGGGATCAAATAAGGAGACCTGACAAGTCAAAAGGTTTTTCAAATAATAAAAGGTATGAATTGAAATATATATTCTTGTTACTCTCTTTGAAATATCCATTTCTATGTTACTTATTATTCCTATGTCTACCTCAACTTAATCCTAAAAGGATTGTTGTTTGGGATGATTCATCACATGATGACTCTACCCACCTTATACACCTCTGTTTTCTTATATAATTAGAATCTTAAGGAGGTTATCTATAAAACCTTAACCTAAGGGAATGTTGATAATGCGTGAAACCCTAAACTTGTTTAGGGTTATTTATGAATAAAATTCTATATTGATTCATGTATTGGTAATGTCGTGTTTGGGATTTTGATATGACCATGGAAGTTCTAAACATGTTGGATTTGAAATTATTTTGATCAAAATATAGAACCTTTAACGTTTGATATAATGAGTTTTTGCTTTGGCAATGAACCAAAACCCTACCTTTTGGTTGGGCCTATAGGCAAAAACTTTATGGAAAGTCGTAGGAGTTAATCCTAAGGTATATGTTATCTTGATTGACTAGCTTACTGGAATTAGTTGGAGGGAAACATCGAAAACTTGTAGTTTAATTTTATTATAAATTTGAAATTATTGATGAATGGGGTTTTTGTTTTCACAGGTGAATCTCTCGAAGAACTTGGTTGCATGATGGTTACCAATAATTTTGTTTGGGAGATATCATTGTACTTGATATGCTAGATTAAGTTGTATCGAGGCTTTGTGAGGGAAGCATTTCCTAAGGCTTTGTGAATGAATAATTTCTTGAAAATATTGTGTTGAGGCTTTGTGAATGAAGCATTTCATAGAAAGACATTGGGTTGACACTTTATGTTGATGTATGGTTGGAAGGGTGGCATCGAGGGGATATGCACCTAGTTCCCTGGGTTAACAGTTATTAAGTAAGTATGATGCTACCTATAGAGGCTGAAATATTTAGTCCATCTTAGTCCCAAATGGATAGATTTCCTTGGTCAGGTATCTAGTCCATGGCATTGTGGTTCCTAAAGAGATGACTGACCAAATGGATAGATTTCCTTGGCTAGGAATATAGTCCATAGAATTGTGGTGCCTAAATGTTCTTCAAAGTTTCATATAGTTTGAGATCTTCCCGTTGTATATTATGAAGAACTCCCTAGTTAAGAGGGAGTGTTGAATATTGTAACTAAGTTCGGTCTTCATAATTTATATTTATTGTACTCATAAAAATAATTGAATAAAAAGAGATTATATTATTTATTTTTATTATTAAATGACTTATTAAAGCATGGGTTTCATGCTTGGGTCATGTTTAGTATAAGGTCCCAATCATGGACTTCTAGGTTAGTCATTAAATACTTATATTTAACGTGCTTGGGCTTTTGAAAAATGTAATTAGTTTTATTTTTTAGTCAAAAGTGTTCTAGTAGCTGTTGAGCCTTGAAATTATCGTCTCTTTTTCCAAACTTCACTTCATTTCATCATTAATTTATCATTTCATAACCCTAAAACTCAATGAGAATGAATAATATTACTTAAAGGTTTCATACAATGATTAAATTAATGTAATTTTGTGATTTACGCTATCTTAATGATTTTTGAACAGTTTAGCTACAAAATGCCGTCATTCTGTAGCCAGTCAAGCGTTCCGTAGTTGTTCTGGTATTTGATTTCATATAGAGAAAAGGCACACATAGGTGGATTCCAAATCTTTCTTACAACATTTTTTCCCTTCCACAAGGACTGAATCAATAGCTGGAGGTGCCTAAGCATGTGGTCAAAGAAAAGGTCAAGGAAACTGTCTTCTACACGAAACAGGACTCCTAGCTTGATTTACAACAAATCAGGAATCCTAAAAGAGTTCTAATTTGATTTTGATTTCAAACCTACACCTGTACCTATTTTTTTTCAATGTCAGTTATGAATTTACATATAAATCAAGTTCTGTAATACCGAGAAAAACAAGTTGATACTTTAAGTATGTGGTTTTCGCAGTGCATTATATTAGATATCATTTTTTTATCATTACGGTGATAATTTTTTTTCAAGACTTGTGATTAATAAAAAGAGTTTTTACCTTGATGTTGTTCTGAATACAACCTTGAGGAGTTAAATGATTAATGCCGAATTGATAGCAGAGGGCCCCTGCTATTCGTGGAGGTTTTACATGTTTTATAGATAAGTCATTTTCAATTTTGTTCCATTATATTTCCTTACTTAGACTGCTTTCTAAAATCATAGCTTTTATCATTATGTTTCATGTCATTTGCTTAGATAAAATATCCTCATGATATTGAAATTAGTCTCTTTCTCAATCTCTTCCAATATATCTCTATTAAATTAATGGGATTCGATTGTGATATTCTGAGTTATTAGCATTTAATTTTCTATCATTTAGTTAAAAAGGATATCCTCATTATACTACACTTAGTCTCTTTCCAAATATTTTCCAATAAACCTCTAATCCACGAATGAGACTGAGTTGTAATATTGCGATTTATTGATTGTTTTTCTTCATAAAAAGATCCTTATCACATTACGATTAAGCTCTTTCAAAAATATCTTCCAACAAACCTCTAACTCATGAATGAGATTTAGTTGTAATGTTATAAGTTGTTTAAACATTTCATAGGAGATCCTTACTACATTATAGTAATATTTTTCTCAAGCTCTTCCAATAAACCTCTATCATATGAATGAGATCTCACTATAATGTTCTAATTCACTGTTTGTTTTAGCACTTTCTTTTATGTTTTAGGAGATCCTCATTGCAGTAGAATTAATCTCTTTCACAAGCTATTCTAAAAAATCTCTAACTAAATGAATCAGATTAAGTTGTAGTGTTTTGAGTTACTTTTCATTTTCATGAATGTTCATTTAAAAGCAATAATATCCATGGATTAGGACTCTTTTTTTCATCATTTTTTAGTTAGGAACATAACTTGCAAATAAACTCTATTTTAATTCATTTATTAAGGTTTCCTTTTATTCCATTTTGACATAGATTAAACTTCATCTTATTATCATAGAGTAGCATACTAATAATAAAACATAAAAAACCCCAAAACTTCAATAAAACACTAAAAAAAATGAAGTAGGAAAAAGGATACTTAGGCACATATAGTGCATTACCCTTCATCAATTTACTAGCCCTGTTTGATAATTTATGCTATCAATTTAGGACACTAAATTGACTAAATATTTTGGCGTCATTGCCGGGGAAGTGTAACTAGGTAGCCTTATTTGTTGCATCTCAAAAACAATGAAATGCGTAGAGAAAAATATTCTAGGGGTAGGTTTGTAAGAGGCAGAAGCTTAATTCCCACAACTCCACTCACTCCACCAAGACCAAGAAGCAGCACAACTCCAACTCAAACCCACATTCCATACAATACCAGTCATAGGCTTCTAGAATTTTTAAGAATAGATATCCCATCAGGAAGATCTCCCACTTCATCCACTGAAGCAATTCTAAAGGAAGAAGATACAAGGACTCCTAAATAAGGGATAACATTTTTCACTTCTACAGGAGAATATATTCCAGCAGAATAATTACAAATCCCTAGTGAAGAGGAAGAAGAAGACTATTTCTTCAATATAGCCTTGATATAAGAACCAGTAGAACAATTATTTCTTCCAACTGAACCCTATATCAGTTCAAAAGAATCTATCATGGCAGAAGAAGGGGAAGGAGAAGTCTTTGATGGATTACATACACTATTTGGAGGAGGTAGAGGTAGAGGAGGAGATAGAGGAAGAGGTAGAGGTACAGAAGAAGGTAGAGGAAGAGGAAATGCAGAAGGAGGAAGAGGTATAAGGGAAACTGGAAGTCCTTTTGGATTCCCTATAATAGATGAAGAGACTAATGAAACTATGAAAAATATCTCATCCACTGTTCTTCCAAATTTTCATGGACTAAAAATTGAAGATCCTGAGACCTTCTTATTTGAATTTTAAGTTCTATGTAGAACCTATGATTACCTACAAGATGCTCAGAAACTTAAATTTTTGCCTTCAACATTGAAAGGAGCAGCATTAAAATGGTTTATGAGTTTAATCACTAGGTCTATTAGGACATGGGATGAAATGAGAAAATAATTTTTGGACAGATATTTGGATTACTGTATACCAGTAAACCATAAGGAGGAAGTGTTCAAGATGATACAAAAAGAGGATGAAAATCTAAAAGATTTGTTGGAAAGATTTAACTATAACATCAAGAGGGAAAAAATGGAAAACTTAGACCAAGATACTTTGAAAGCTCTTTTCTTGAAGACAATTATGGATGAATGGATAGATATCCTTAATATGATGGGGAAAGGAGACATATCTCAACTTTCATTACCTGATATAGCAGAACTATGTATTAATATTTCAAGAGGAAAATATAAGATTCTAAAAGGACCAAGAGACCCTGCTCTTCCAAGGGCAAGAAAATCTACAGCTGGAACAGTAAGTAGGGTAGAAATAGGAAATATTCTTGATCAATTAAAAACTGAAATTATAGGGAGTCTTAGAGAGAAAATAGACACCCTTACGTTACAAAAAAAGAAAAAAGTTGAAACTGATGCCTTAGCAATATTTTTTCCCAAATGTTGGAAGAAGCATGCCTTGAGTGTCCTTTGGATGCAAAAGTAATAGAGACTTGTGAAATTTGTTCAAAAAAACATGAGACCAAGAACTTTCCCTCAATCCCTGGCCTTAAAGCTATCTTTCAAGAAGAAACAACCACAAATTCCATAGAATGTCTTAATTTTGTCTCTAGAAGACCTTGACAGGGACCTTAAACACAATGGTTTAGTAATCAAATGTATAATCAACCCCCACCTAATTGGAACTCTTAGCAGCAACCTTGGCCCCAATTTCAAAATCAATCTCAACCTTGGGCTCAAGGAGCACAAAATCCTTATGGAAGGTTCTCTCAGTATTATCAATATCCACCCTCTTATCCATCATATCCATCATATCCAAACTTTCCTCCTCAACAAAATCCTCAGCAGAATCCACAACATCAAAATCAAAATAAAAATCAAAATCCACCACTTCCATTACCATTTCCTCAAAAACAAATTAGTTACCTTCCCAGCCAATACCAAACCCCAACAATAAAAACCATAAGAATACATATATGATAGAAGGTCAAAAATTTCCAACCTATATGATTACTCCTTTAGACCTTAATGATGTTCAAATTAGGTCTAGAAAAATACTTGAAAGAAAGAAACCTTCTGTAGTTATACAATAACAAAACACTTCCGAGGAAGATTCTCTACATGTGAATAAAAGCTTTGAAGAAAACACATCTCTTCAAGACCAAAAAATTAATAGAGAAAAACAAAAAGAACCAATAATTTCAACTCCTATGTTAGAACAACCATCAACATCTACTACTACACCTTCTTTTCCTAAGATATTACAAATTGATAGAGGTGTGGAGAAACAAATTATGATGCTTAACTATGATTTCCTAGATGAGTTAAGAGATTTTTGTATCAAGATTCCATTATTACAGGCCATCAAGGAAATCCCAATTCTAGCAAAGAAAATAAAAGAGTTGATGATGAAAAAATAGGAAAAAGAGTAAAAGAGATAAACAAAATACAACTAGTAGGAAAAATAGCAGACATAATGATGGGAAATATTTCCATTCCAAAATATCTAGATCCTGGAAATCCAGTTGTTAAGATACATATCAATGGAATTGAAATTCCAAACACACTTATTGATCTAGGAGCAGCAATCAATATCATGAGTAGGCAAATCATGGAAAAACTAAAACTTCCTAATCTAATATTTACACTCACACTACTACAATTAGTAGATATATCTATAATCAAACCAGATGGGGTATTAAAAGACATTCTAGTGTCCTTAGATTCTTGGGAGTATCCTGTGGATTTCATGATCCTAACTCCTAAAAATGATCTAGGAGGACATCCTATTATATTAGGAAGACATTGGTTAGCTACAACTGATGCTTTCATTAGCTGTAGATCTGGTGATATGTACATCTTTGATGGAAGTTCAACCAAGAAATTCACCTTGTATCCTCCATCAAGAACAATCACAGAATTATATGATACTCAATGGATTGATGATGAAGAAGATATACAACCTTTCTTCACTATTTCATAAATTAGTGAAGATAGTCAGATTCTGAATGCCTTGGAAAATCATGAATCTTCTTAAGAATAAAAACATGAACAATTCCAAGAAGAATCCAACATTGAGTTTTTGTCATCAATAAAAATGCCCCTTTACTCCATGGAAGAATTTGGTAGCTCTACAATTGAGATATTTCCAGGAAAAACCTTAAACATAAACAAAAACCTAGAAAAATTTCAACGTGAAAAGCTAATCAAAATATTATAGAGACATTCTTCTGCATATGCATGGGAATAAACTGATATGAAAGGGATCAACCCTAAGACTTGAACTTATCGTATCGATATAGAGGAAAATTGTAAACAAATTAGACAGCCTCGGAGAAGGATGAATCCAAACCTTAGGGAGATTGTTAAAGAAGAGTTGCAGAAATTGTTAAATGTCAACTTTATTTATCTCATTTCAGATAGTCAGTGGGTTTCTCCTTTATTGATTGTACCCAAGAAAAATGGTAAATGGAGGGTATGCATTGACTACCGAGAATTAAACAAAGCTAATCTTAAAGATCATTTTCCTTTACCTTTCATAGATCAGGTGTTAGATACATTAGCAGGCAGAAAGTAATTTTCATTTTTAGATGGTTTCAGTGGTTACAACCCAATTCAAGTTGCACTTGAGGATCAAGATAAAACCATATTTACCTGTCCTTAGGGTACCTATGCCTACCGAGTGTTACCTTTTGGATTGTGAAATGCACCTGCAACATTCCAAAGGGCAGTATTGGGAATATTTTCAGATCTAATACATGACTGTGTAGAAGTATACATGGATGACTTCACAGTCTATGGAAACACATTTGAAGAAGCCTTAGAAAACTTGGAAAAAGTTCTCAAAAGATGTAAAGAAGAAAATCTTTCATTAAGTCATGAAAAATGTTTTATGATGTTCATTGAAGGTATTGTCTTAGGACATCATATTTCAGGAGATGGGATTAGAGTTGATGAGTCAAAAGTTGAAGTCATCTCTAGACTATTAGTTCCAAGTTGCCAGAAATATGTTAGGAGTTTTCTAGGATTTACAGGATATTACAGAATATTTATAGAAAACTTCACCAAGATAGCATCTCCACTTTTTCAACTACTCTCCAAGGACTGTGAATTCAATTGGAATCTTGATTTCTAGTTAGCATTTGAAACCCTGAAAAAAAAAATCTCTAAAGCACCTATTTTAAAGGGACCTAACTACAAATTACCTTTTCACATGTTGAAAGATGCCTTAGATACATCTTTAGGAGCTATGCTAGGAAAAAAAGACCTGATTCCTTATGCCATCTGCTATACAAGTAAAAATTTGAATTCTTCAGAGTTGAATTATATTGTAACTGAAAAAGAGTTCTTAGCTATTGTTCATGCCATAAACAAATTCATACACTATATAACAGGCTATGAAACCTTTTTCCACACAGATCACTCTGCAATTAGGTATTTAATGAACAAATCAATTACTAATGGCAGAGTCATAAGATAATTATTGATTTTATAAGAATTTAACATCACCATTCTAGATAGGCTTGGAAAAAAAAATACAGTGGCTGATTTACTATATAGAATCCAAAACATTAAAGAAAATACTCCAGTTGAAGATCAATTCCCTGATGAATATCTCTTTGCAATTACTACTCAAACTCCCTAGTTTGTTGATATTGCCAATTATTTAGTTTCAGGAAAATTTCCTTCAATTATAAATGCAAGAGACAAAATAAAAATCATTTATGACAGTGAAAAATATTCATGGATTGCTAATGATTTATACAAAATAGGTTTAGACTTTATTATCAGAAGAAGTGTTCGAGAAGATGATATGCCTGAGATTCTCAAGGCATGTCATGATGAACCTTGTGGTGGACACTTTGCTGATAAAATGATAGCTTATAATATCCTTCACCTAGGATATTATTGGCCATTCCTCTTCAAATATGCTAAAGAGTATGTCGAAAGGTGTGACATTTGCCAAAGGGTAGGGAAACTTTCCCATTCAGGTGAAATGCCATTGCAACCCCAGGTACATATTGAACCTTTTGAGAAATGGGCTTTGGATTTTTTAGGACCTATTAATCCTCCATCAAAGAAAAATAAATATATATTAGTTTTCACTAATTATGTTACCAAATGGGTAGAGGCCAAGCCATTAATTTATGCTACTGAAGCATCTGTATTTAATTTTATTTTTGATGATATTTTTACTCGTTTTGGTGTCCCAAGAGAAATTGTTACAGATCAAGGAGCTCAATTCACATAAAAAATGGTGCAAAAAATGGTAGAGAAGTACAAAATCAGATACAGGAAATCCACTCCCTACCATGCAAAATAAAATGGCCAAGTAGAATCTACTAATAAGGCGATTTAAGGGATCCTGAAAACGACTATCCATTTACATAGAAGCGATTGGGCAGAAAGGCTTCCTGAAATCTTATGGGCCTACAGAACTACATGGAGAAACACAACAAGACACACCACTTTTTTATGGAAAACAAGTCCTGTTTCCCATAGAATTTCAGATCCAAACTTTCAAAATGGTAGTCCAGCTAGGACTTGATTTGACAGAAGCACAAAAGCATAGACTGGAGTAGATTAATGAATTTAATGAGATCATACAATATGCAGTCCAGAGGACAAGCATAGTCCAAAAGCAAAGGACTAGATGTCATGACAAGTATTTCAAAGAAATAAATTTAAAGAAGACGATTGGGCACTCTTGTTTGATTCAAAATTCAAGGATTTTCAAGGTAAATTTCAAACTCATTGGCTTGGGCCATATGAGATTGTGAAAATATTTGAAAATGGAGCAATAAAAATCAGGACAATAGATGAAGGAAAGGTAGTATTTCTTGTAAATGGACATAGATTGAAATTGTATCATAAGCCACTTTCAAGAGAAGAATTTGTCGGGAAATTTCAAGATAACATTGATATGAAGTTAGTGAAGAAGAACTCTTCTTCTTAACTAAATTAGTTGTATTTTTCTTCAATAATTCAAATATATATATATATATATATATATATATAATAAAATAAAAATAAAAGTATAAATGTGAAAACCAATCATTGATTGACATGTTTATACAGAAAGTGCAAGGTGAAAATCAGAATTCTTCTGACACTTTATACATTCAAAATTGTTCTTGTTCTGCAACTAAATATCATAAAATCATAAATTGTAGATTCATTTTCACTCCATACTTCATTTCATTCATATTCCTTTCAATTTCACACTCATGATCCATCTCATTCCATTCTATATTCATAATCCATCTCATTCCATTCCATATTCATAATCCATCTCATTCCATTTCATATTCATGATTCATTCCATTCCATATCCATATTTCATAATTTTTAACAGGTACATTCTGAAACTACCTGTTCTGTAGCCAATCTTGTTCTACATCCAATTTGACCCTGCAAGCCTACTTAAATACACAAAGGATGATATTCAAAGAAGATTATGGAGCTTAGAAGATCAACATTCTACAAAATGAAGGACAAATACAACAAGCAGCAAAATCAAAAGGGATGAGGTAAACTGTGTGAAATTATTTTGATAGAAAAACATAAAAGATATAGTATAGTTAAATCATATGTTTCCTAAAGTTAATCTATCATTCGAATTGATCTTTGCCTATCATAAAAGCATTTCAATTATATCCCTTACCATCCGCTCCATAACGGTTCATCATTAATTGAATCAACGATCAAAAACTTAATGTGACCTATTAGGTCACGTCCTTAGATCGTATCATTTATTGATGATTTTTGAAAATCATCATAATATCTCTTCGCGGTATTCCATTTCATATCAAACTCTTAACCCGATCATTTTCATCATTCACCATTACCTTGTTCATTCATCTGTATCCATTCACTTCCATTACATTCTGTAGCCAATTTCATCTTCAGAGAAGTTATTTTAAGGGAAAAACAACCTTCCATAGATTCTCTTTCTTCAGGCACAGGATCAAAGACAGAGAAGTATACCTCATCCAAAGAAAATAAGCAATCAGTACCAAGGAGAAATGGGGCTAATTGTGAGAACGAAGAAAATTGGGATCAAATACTTAGAAGGATACCCTCAGATTAAGGGGATATTATAGTAGGTTGGGTGGTTAAACTTTGTGGAGAAGTTCAATGGATTCCACAAATAAGTCATGAAGTCATTTTCTAGGTCATTCGATGGATCAAAGGTAGAAATTGGGGCTATTAAGTTCACCATCACGGAGTCATTCACAGCTGAAGCCACAGAATTTCCAAGATAGGGAGAACGTTGGTTTGAAAACAAAGAGTTCCATAATGAAACTTGGAAACAAATTCTAAAAAAATCAGGTATGGACATTTCAGTGTTTAAAAAAGGGATTCCTAGTACAGCTCTGAAAAATAAATGGAGGAATATGTTGTTAATTTTACAAAAATTCATAACATGTGAGGGTAGGTTCGCCACCTTGTATGTCTATCATATCAGACTGATGATGAATTTCTTATATGATGAAATAAATTTACCTTTATTCCTACTTAATAGTTTGAAAATGATGGCCTCTAATGTTCAGAAAAGACTCCAATTCCTAGAAACTACTCTGCACCATCATGGCCTGATCAAAATATTGATTGAGTTCCATTTGAAGAAAGTAGGAGATAGCTAGGATGAATTTATTTTAAGAAACCATTTTGAAGAACCAGAGGAAACATTATCTAGAAAGGAAACTGTAAGAAGAAGTAGGAGGGGAAAAATTGATAAATCTGTTGAAATCAAACCTGGTACATCAACACAGGAAGATATTGAAGAAGTACTTTCTGAAAAATTGACAAAGATCAAGAGACAAATCAAGGTTAAAAGAAAAGAGAAATTAACAAGTGAATGTGCTAAGCAAAAATATGAAAATCCACCCAAATTGAGGAGAAGCTCTAGATTAAAAGGCATAATGAAAAAGACAGGGACTAAGGAAACAGGAGTTATAAATATTGAAGAAGAAGAAACTCCAATCCAATCACCAGTTGATAGATCTTCTTTACACCAGTATGAAAAATAACCTAATAAAATAACCCCAGATATAGATCCGGCTCAAAAAAAGATTTATGAATATGTGGAATCACTAAAAAAAGGGCCTTAGAAAATCGAGAAATATCTCTCAGTCCACAAGAACCTCCAATAGAAATTTTTAGAAGAGATAATTATAAATTGGAGATACTGAATAATCATATCAAGAATTAAAATGAAATCTTAAGAGAGCAAGTCAAATTGAAGGGTAGCATGAACAACACTCTCTCTTAGCAAATGAAAACACTATATAAAGCAAACAGGAAGCTAAATAAGAGAAACAAGAAACTGAACAGGGCACTCATTGATCTTAGGTTAAAATCATTCATGAGGAAACCCATAATGGCATTGACTACCAAAAGAAGTAGAAAAAGGAGGTTGGATGTTCTTGCAGAAGTATTAGTGCAAATGGAATAAAGTTTTGATGAAATTTCATGAGGACATGCAAGAGTTTTGCAGTGGAGGTATGTTGAGCCCTGAAATTATCTTCTCTTTTTCAAAACTTCACTTCATTTCTTCATTCCTTTATCATTTCATAAACCTAAAACTCAATGAGAATGACTAATATTGCTTAAAGGTTGCATACAATGATTAAATTATTGTACTTTTGTGATTTCTGTTGTCTTAATGATTTTTGAACAGTTTAGCTACAAAATGCAGTCATTCTATAGCTAGTTAAGCGTTCCGTAGCTATTTTGGTGTTTAAGTATGTTACAGATGTCATCTACAGAAAAGGCACACATAGGTGGATTCCAAAATTTCCTACATCATTCGTTCCCTTCCACAAGGACTGAATCGATAGTTGGAGGTGCCTAAGCACATGATCAAAGAAAAATTCAAGGAAGTTGTCTTCTACAGGAAACAGGACTCCTGATTTGCTTTACAGTAAATCAGGAATCCTAAAAGAGTTCTAATTTGATTTTGACTTCAAACCTACACCTGTACCTATTTTTGTTCAATGTTAGTTATGAATTTACCTATAAATCAAGTTCTGTAATACCGAGAAAAACAAGTCGATACTTATTTTATCATTACGGTGATACTTTGTTTTCAAGACTTGTGATTAATAAAAAAGAGTTTTACCTTGATGATGTTATGAATACAACCTTGAGGAGCTAAAGGATTAATGTCGAATTGATAGCAGAGGGCCCCTGCTATTCGAGGAGGTTTTACATGTTTTCTAGATAATTCATTTTCAATTTTGTTCTGTCATAATTCCTTACTTAGACTACTTTCTGAAATCATAGTTTTTAACATTATGTTTCATGTCATTTGCTTAGATAAAAGATCCTCATGATATTGCAGTTAGTATCTTTCTCAAGCTCTTCCAATATATCTCTATTAAATGAATTGGATTCAATTGTGATATTCTGAGTTATTAGCATTTCATTTTCTTTCATTTAGTTAAAAAGAAGATCCTCATTATACTACAATTAGTCTCTTTCCAAATCTTTTCCAATAAACCTCTAATCCAAAAATGAGACTGAGTTGTAATATTGTGAGTTATTGATTGTTTTGCTTCATAAAAAGATTCTTATCAGATTATGATTAATATCTTTCAAAAAGCTCTTCCAACAAACCTCTAACTCATGAGTGAGAGTTAGTTGTAATGTTATAAGTTGTTTCAGCATTTCTTAAGAGATCCTTACTACATTATAGTAATATTTTTCTCAAGCTCTTCCAATAAACCTCTATCATATGAATGAGATTTCACTATAATGTTCTAAGTTACTGTTTTTTTCAGCACTTTCTTTTATGTTTTAGGAGATCCTCATTGCAGTGGAATTAATCTCTTTCACAAGCTATTCCAACAAATCTCTAACTAAATGAATCAGATTAAGTTGTAGTGTTTTGAGTTACTTTTAATTTTCATGAATTTTTATTTAAAAGCTATAATATCCATGGATTATGACTCTCTGTTTTCATCATTTTCTAGTTAGGAACAGAACTTGCAAATAAACTCTATTTTAATTAATTTATTAAGATTTCCTTTTGTTCGCTTTTGACATAGATTCAACTTCATCTTATTAGAATAGAGTAGCATACTAATGATCAAACATAAAAACCCCAAAACATCAATAAAACACTGAAAACAACGAAGTAGGAAAAAGGATACTTAGGCACATATAGTGCATTACCCTTCATTAGTTTACTAGCCCTGGTCGATAATTTATGCTATCAATTTAGGACACTAAATTGACTAAATTGTAGCTCTCCACATCAAGTCGACCTAAAGGAGATAAAGTCAGCCTCAAAGAAAGGAATTAGAACCAATGAGAAGGCTATAAATGCAATGAGGTCAAATTATTTTGCCAACCAATTCACTACAACTGAAGGCATCAAGGGAAAAAGTGTGAAATTGGAAAAGGAGGAAAAATAAATGTGAGTTGGGTCGATTTGAAAGAGAAGGAAAAAATCAAAATTTTGGTGAAGGAATATCTCAGTTTTGTGGTCTATCTTGGGAAATCGAAGCCTTTGAAGTTCAGAAGCTCATGGCTAGTTTTTATTACTGCTAGGTCGAAGATATGGAAGGTTGACTTGATGTGGACAAAAAGTCTGGCTCATGTCTAGGGTTAAGAGTCTCAAAGAATACTATTGAAAGGAATAATTATCTTGAATAGGTTTTCCCCTTGAGGGGGTTTTTTCCCTAGATGTTGGCCTTGATCTAGGAGGATTGTATAGGTCCAAAGTACAAAGTTTCAATTTGAATATCTCATCATTCTGACCCAACGGTGTGAACGGTTCGTTAAACCGTGTTTGTATGAAGAAGTTAGAAGAAATCAAAGTTCTGGGTTGACTTGATGAGATGATAGCCTTACAGAGGCAGTATTTTTCCAAATTCTAGTGGCCATATTCTACGCAACTGTAGTTGGATCTGGGCGAAGTTGTTGGATCGCTAATTTGTCTCCTTTGGGTTAAAATCGAGAAACTTTTAAAAGGCCCATTATTTCTATGAAAACAGAAATTATAAAAAAATAGGGGGTGGGCCATGACCCCCATTCTTAACCATACCACATAAAGATATATATTTAAAAAAAATGTGGTTCGGCAGCCATGACCCCCTCTCCCAACTGTCACCTTAATAAACAACTATATTAAGGGTGGGGCATGGGCTGTTAAGCCTGCTGCCCAGACCCACCTTATATATACACCATATATGTGTGATAAATGATGGAGGAACTAGTGGCAGGACACCCGATGCAGGTCTGAATCCCACCTAAAACAAAGTTTTATTATATTAAAACTATAATCTGTCTATTATGGGAGCAGGTGGGGTTTGGCCTCTCAACCTCCTCCCTCAAAAGTGAATCCTTAACCATTGGGCCAAGTAGCTCCTTGGGGAGTTTTCCTAACACATCATTATTTAAAACTTTCATTTAGAAGTGCACCCAGGAAGACCAGGAGTGACACAGGAAATGAGACAGAGGTGGAACCTTGAGCTCCTTTCAGGAGGGAGGCGGAACCATGAGCTGAGCTCATTTCCAGAAAGCCCAGATTTGTTCAAAGTCAGAATCAAGAATATTTTATATGGATTATACACCTCTCAGCGACAAGAATCCAGCGGGGTTGTCCGTTTCTTCAGCAGAGGTCTCCAATTTTCAGCCACTTTTAGCTCTAGAGGTATAAGGGTGTAATTTTTCATTGATGCTTGTACTTTAATTTTATTTGGCACTTAATGAAAGAGGGCCTCCACACTGATTGAGCAAGGCTCAGAGACATAGTCCCTCCTGGACAAATTATGTTATCACGTTATTGTCTTCTTTGCATGGCTTTATGTGCTTCTCTTTTCTTGTCTCATTTATTTTAAGTTTTCATGGTTAAGATGAAATTTTACATGTAATTATTTAACCCATATCGAAGAGAAAATTCCTTGGATCAAGTGGTATCACAAAAGGTCTTTTTAGATGTGAATTGCATGTTTGTATGCTAACCAGAAATAGCCTACAAAGAGCCGAAGGAAAACTAAAGTCTTTTGATCCCAGAGCATGACATGCACATCGAAGAAGAAACATGGAGGACCAGGGAAAATTTTAAGGATGGACATTTATCCTAAAGTTTAAAAACTTGGCGAATCCTAGTAGTCCCTAATATGTGAATTGTAGAATTTTTTATGTTATTTTTGTAAAAATATTTAGCTTTGTAATCATTTTATATTAGTATATATAAATTTTTGGTGATTTTTAGGGTAAAATATTTTTATACTATAAAATTTGGGCGAATCAATTTTAAAAAAAATTGGGAATTGGCGAATCTTGTTTTTAGAAACATCATGGAAAATTAGCCTACGTATGAATATTAGCCCCTAAAATTTTCCACGTGGAGGACGATGCTAGAAATGAGGAGGAGCTAAATTTCCGCAAAACATTCTACAAAATGGAAGATCGAGTCGAGAAGTTATTCTCAAGGCTTGAGAAACTAGAAAGTGCAAGGGAAAATGCTCTAGAAGGACAAGTTAAGCACATGGAGATGATGGAGGGGATCCACCTCCTTCTCCTTCTATGAGTGGAAGTTACTCTTCTTCTTCTCACCATCATCATAGGAATTCATGAAATGCATCTAAGAAACCTTTATTTAAATTAGATGTCAAATTTGATATTCCCATGTATCATGGTGAAAGTAATGCATAAAAGCTTAACAATTGGATTAGGCATATTGAAGTCTATTTCAGAATTCAACTAATCAAGGAGGACGAGGCAAAGATCTGGTTTTCTTCTCTTCAGCTAAACAACAATGCTCTTGTATGGAGGGAGATCGAATTGCACGGAAGCAAAAATTTGGGTAACCTTCTCTCCTCATGGTCAAATTTTCTTCTTCATTGAGAAACCAATTTTAACCTTTGGGATATAAGAAAAAGGAAATAATAGAATGGAAACACCTAAGGCAAGGTAGAGGTCAAAATGTACATGAATTCACTGAAGAATTTAGAAAACAAGCATTGAATTTGGGCATTTCATTAAATTCACTAGAGATTTTAACTAAGTATATTATATCTCTGCATAATTACATAAGAAATTCATTATTATTGTTTGAGCCTCCTACCATCGATGAGGCCAGTGTGAAGGCCATGCATCTAGAAAGCAGGGGAACACATGAACAAAATGACCACCGAAAAATAACTGCAACAACCAAGAGAAGGGGATAAAATCCGAGTTGTACACATTGTGAGAAAGAGGGACATAACGAATAAAGTTGCTAGAAGCTACAACCTAAGTTGAGACCTGAGAGGAATGAAAAAAGGGGGAAGCAGAAGACTGCTACCACCATGCAACAAAACCAAGATTATGAATCAGAGGAAGATGAGAAGTTCACAGCTACAGGATTTGCATAAGGTAGACCAACTGACCTAGGGTCTGATTTCGGTGATGAAATTAAGCTTGCAGTCTTTGGGATTGTAACAGGAGGACCTATATACTTGGATTTCGATTCAAGCGATGAAACAAAAATCTCAGTAGACATGGTAGAAAATATCAAAAGGACACTCATTGTGGCTAGGGCTCCAAGAACTTGAAGAGTCCAACCAAAGCATTCAAGCAAAGAATACTGATCTAAGGAGACTCCTACAGGAATCAAAGGAAGAAAAAAAAGTTACTACACCAGTTGCAAGCTAAGGATGAGGCCTTGGAAAATTTCTGACATAACCAACCTAAGGTTAAAAGCAACCCTTCAATTTCCTGTGCTTTTCATGATGGTGATTTTGCTGCTTCTGAAAAAAATACTATAGGGATCGGATCCAAACTGCTGAAGAAAGTGGGGTATCAAGGAAAGGGCCTTGGCATCAATGGCCAACAAATTTTAAACCCCATCGAAGTCGAGGAATTTCCATGTCATGCATGACTTGGATATATCAGGAAGGAAGTGGGAGAAAGCTCCAAAAAAGCTACTAACTAGCCAACGACAGATGATGAAATCACTTCCTCATATTCCAGTGATAGTGAAGGTTCCATGAGCACTTATCAGAGGAACACCAGGGGAAAGCGCTCCAAGATGACTGAGAAAGTGTGGACGAAAAAGAATCAGTGTAGTCGCTGTAACGAAGTGGGACACCAACAAGCCACATGTTAAATGATCCATGCCTCAAATGCATCGATAGAGGAGCCGAAAAGAGAAAATTTTCAACAAACGAATCCACCACATTCATGGTTGTATGCTTTATTAAGTTATTCGTCTTAGAGGTAGTAGCTTGTTATGGCCACAATTGTAAAGCATACATTACAAGTAAATGTAAAAATGATGGTTTTCTTCCCATCAATTCAAAATTAAAGGACAAGGTTTTGGCCTTCTCTTATGAGTAATTGAGGTATTTCTTGTTTTTATGTAATCCTTGGATAGTGAGTGTGTGCATGGTTGCAAACAATGTACCAGATTTGCGTGCAAGAGATTGAAAGTGTGGTTTTGAACATACAAGTAGTGTGTTGGGTGTGTTAATGCTTTTGGTGGTCCAAAATCTCATCAGTGAGGAGGAATGATCTAGAAGGATCATACAGGTCCAATGTACAAGTTTCTTAAGGAGAAGGCCAGAAATTTTGCAAACTCAGTTTCAAGTTGAAGATCTTGTCGTTTTGGTTGCAGTGGTGCAAATTGTTCATCAAACTGAGTTTGTATGAAGAAGTTCGAAGCAGTCAAAGTTTTGGGTTGACTTAATGAGGTTGCAGCCTTAAGGAGGCAGTATTGTGCCAAATATCGGTGGCCAGATTCCAGCCAACTGCAGGTGGAATCCAGGTGAAATTGTTGGATTGATAATTTGTTTCCTTTAGGTCAAAATCAAGAAAATTTTAAAAGGCCCATTATTTTTATGAAAACAAAAATTATAAAAAAACAGGGGCGGGCCATGACCCGAACCCCTAACCGTATCACGTAACAAAATATATTTAAACAAAAATGTGGGTCAGCAACCATGACCCTGCTGCCTAGCTGTCACCTTATATATATGTGTGTGTGTGTGTGTGTAATAAATGACGGAGGTAACGGTGGTGGGCCACCCAATGTGGGTCTAGATCCCACCTAAAACAAATTTTTATTATATTAAAACTATAATGTGTCTATTACGAGAGGGGGCAGGCTGTGACCACCCAACTTCCTCCCTCCAAAGTGAATCCTTAACCGTTGGGCTAAGCGAATCCCTTGGGGAGTTCGCCTAAGCCAATGTTATTTAAACCTTTCATCTAGTAGTGCGCCCAGGCAAACCAGGAGTAGCACGGGAAACGAGACAGAGGCAGAACCTTCAGCGCCTTTCAGGAGGGGGAAAAACCATGAACTGAGCTCATTTCCAGAAAGCCTAGATTTGTCCGGAGTCAGAATCAGACAAATTTTATATGGATTCTACACCTCTCAGTGACAGGAATCCAACGATGCTGTATGTTTCTTCAGAAAAGGTCTCCAATTTTCGGCCGCTCTCAGCTATGGAAGCATCAAGGTTTAATTTTGCATTGATGCTTGTACTTTCATTCTACTTTCCACTTAATGAAAGAGGGCCTCCCTAGTGATTGAGCAGGGACATGAGACATAGTCCCTCCTAGACGAAGTTCGTTATCATGTTCTTGTCTTCTTTGCATGGCTTTATGTGTTTCTCTCTTCTTGTCTCATTCCTTTTAAGTTATCATGGTTAAGATGCAATTTTACATGTAATTATTTATCCCATCTCGAAGCAAAAATTCCTTGGATCAGGCCTACATCTGGTGTCCTTGATATATGTGTATTTTCTTGATAAACTAATAATAATAAAGATAAGAATAACATAACAATAAATAAATAAGATCACAAGTAAATAATAAATAACGAGACAATCTTTCCGCCTTTCTAATTCTCTAACAAGCCTTTGGTAATAACCCATTAAATATTTAATGACAATAGAGTTCTTAGAGTAAGCATAGTAATGGTATTTACCATCCACTATTTTGTAGGATGTGGCACCTACTTCATTCTGTTAAGATAACATGATGAATCTACTAGCTTTTATAAGATATAGGTAGAGATTGTAGCTTTAATGATATCCAATAAGTTAATGTAAATTCAAGTTGGTAGATGTTGTATACAACTCCAACTTATAAAGGTCCACCCTTAAGGTAAGATATTTTAGAAATAGTAGGATAATTTTAGTCCCCTACAGTTCAAACGAAAATTTCAAATTTAATTGGAAGACAATTTCTCCAAGTAAGTTTTGTATAAGAATATTTAAAAGGGAAAATTATGAGAGAGTAGATCTATAATTTTTTATGGGGATTTGATGGAATTTAAGGAAATAATTCCTAATACTAATAGTTGGGGAAATGTAAAATTTTTGGTATATATATATATATATATAAAACATGGATGTGAAGTATGTAGCAATAACAACTATTGATCATTTTGGTGTATTTCTCAATTTTGTTTTTTTTTATAATTTTCTTATAGATGGATGAGGAGAGGAAAAAATTTCAAGGTTTTGTTTTGAGGATTTTGACACATTTTTATGGATGGTTTGTGGTGAATATTGAATGAATGCATAATAAATAGAGTAAGTAAAATTATTTTTTCTAGTATTTTATTGGATGATTGTAATTGAAGTATTAAACAAGTCGGCAGAGTATCATGTTCATTACTCTTGTTAAATAAAAATATCTTCCAATTTTTTGAACAAGTAACAACTGAGTTCTATGCCACAATTCATCTTTGGAAATTTAGGGTTTTGATTTAAAACCCTAGAATATATGAGTGGTATTACCTTAGACTTTTCTATCTCTTTATGTGCTCCAAATTATTGAAGTGAATTATTCTTTAACCTTATATGTTTCTTAAATTTTTTTGTGAAAGTTAAGAAACTAATATTTTATCCTCAATCACTATTATTCCTTATAAATCATAATATTTTTCCTTATAAATCATTCAAACTCTCTTTCTAGGGTTAATCCATTTACACTTAATCTAAAAAAAACAAAAAAACAAAACCGAGTAATATTAAATACTTTAAGAAGAAATAATATTTTTGAGGTAAGTAAGGAGAACCATGGAGAAAACTAATTTTTTTAGGGTTGAACTTATCTCTGGGTTTTCATTGGGAAGTGCCCTATCTCAATAGCCATGTAGTGGAAATGATATATTCTACATAAAACCAAGGATTAAGGACATCATTATCATTTTCACTTCATGGAAATGGAACAAGATTGTATCGGATCTTGCATGCGGAGAATGAACACCCTCTTTGACTTTATGACATCATTGATCAAGAGGGGATGAATGGGATCGGCCGCATGGAATGTCCTCAAGAATGGGATCCTTTTGAAGAAAAAATCCATGTTCATATGTTTTATCAAGGCCCAAGTCCTATTTACTCAATGGTTTGGAAAAGAAGAAGTGGATGCTAGCATGGCCCATTTGGAAAGGATACATCAATCATGCCATATGGGGTTGATCATTGTTTTCCTTCTCTAAGAGGGCATTGATATCATGTATTCAATGTATCCATTTTTTGAATTCACATGAGGAAACCCAGATCTTTGGTTTATAGTTTTGAAGTAGCTTGGGTTTGATTTCACGTAAGGAGAAGCCCCAAATCTAGGGTTTCCAGTCTTGAAGTCACTTGTGTATAAGTGGGATCTATTGTTTTACAAGATTTGAAGCCCATGTGGTTATGTTAGACAACTAATCATTTGGGATTAAGCTTGCCTCAGTTTGTGTTACCTGGTGATTAGTTATTAGAGTCAAATAATACCTAGAAGTTGATTCCTTTTTTTTTTATGTACTTATGTGTACATTGTTTACATAATTATTTGAGATCAATGTTTAAGATAATTTATTTTGGTTTCCAATCTTGAGTTCCTTATAGTGGTATCAAAGTGGGTTGTTTCAATTTGTTTATTGAATTCCGCCATTAGTTTTTGGCCATCCAATATTTTTTTTGTTTGATAAGGAGGTGTTGTTTCCAATGGGTTTCCCTCCTCACATATAAGAGAAAATGTGAGTGTCGAAAACATTTCCAGTTGAAGAAAAGGAAATACATTGCAAGTGAAGAGGTTTTCACCAGAGATTTATTCCATCACAAGAAATAAAGGAGCACCAATGGATTGAAATCTAGTGAGAAAATTTTCATAACCAACCTCAGCATGTGATCGAAGTTCATGTGGAAATCCCGGGCTTGCAAACAATGCACTTAAATTACACTAGTTGCACTAAAAGAAAAAGGAATGGGGCATGATTGTTTGTCTTTTATATTTGAGCATTTTGGTGGCCTGAGATTTTGAATTGATGGATATTGTGAGATATAATCCATGTCTTTGTGTTTTAAAATCAAGGAATTGGGCATACTTTTTTTTGTATGAAGAATTTGTAGTTAGTGGAAGAATAATGAACATAATTTATTTTCCCCTTATGTTTGAAGGTCGCTTCTGCTAGTTTACTATGTTAAATATTTGAAGTAAAAAATCCAATAACGTTTTTCGAATTTACTCTTAGCATTGAAATTTTATTATGTCAAATATGTGCTTGTTGTTGATAATTCCTACATGGGTTTCTTATAATTCATATTTCTATGTCAACTGACCAAATTGCAAGTAGTGTGATCCCTGTAACTATCTCAGCTTATTCTGAACTATTTTCCATTCAAACTGATTACATAAATAAATAAATAAAATTGTGATTATTTGAACTGTGTAAGCTTGTCAACATTGATTCAATCATTCCCAATATTCCTCAATGGTACTACCCAGATCCATGATAGTTACGATGAAATTCAATGTCAATTGTATTACGCTCCATGAAAATTGCAAGAAAAGTAAATAGTAAGGTGAAGAAACTTTTCATGAGGGTATTATGACCCAGTCACATGATTAAGAAGAGAGGAGCCTTAGTCAAATAGTTAATTGGGAAATCTTTTCAGGTAGCACCAAAACATTAGAGAGAATTTTTGTTTGAAGCATAAACTCAGACCAAACATCTATGGTTGAAGATCCATTTCAATTTGGACACAAAAGTTTCTTTTCATTGTTGTTAGAGTCCATCTCCTACTTGGTAAGTTGTTTGTGTTCCATTATGTTGATGGATTTTTTGTTTGCCTAGTGGTTTTTTTTTGTGAAATGAAGTACAAGGGTACAAACAGAGCATCATTCTAGTTGAATTTTTTTATTTTAATGGAATAAGATTGTTGTGGATAAAAGAACTCATTGGTGAAAACCCTCTAGAGAGACTTGATAGAGAGATTTTGAAGCATCATGGGTGTGATGTTCTAGTATTATTTATGTTATTTTTATGTTATAACCCCTCAACATAAGAAATATAATTGTCAATTATCAATTAAACTTTGGCCTTGCTCGAAAGGAAGATAGTTGAGTTTATATGAAAGCTGCTATCAAACTATATTTGAGAAGGAGTTGATGTGCAATTTATGTTTGTTGAGAATGGAAACAATCAGAGCCTATATGAGAATCCCGAAATCTGAGCCTAGATGAACATACTAGAACCAAAATTGATACAAACCTGAAATTGATATGAACCATGCGCTGACTGAAATTTGTCACTTTTCTCGGACCTTCATATAGTCGGTAAAGAAATAAAATATTATTTTTCCATTTCATTTATTTTGGAACACTGAAATCGAAATTTTATGTGTTGTATAAATTAAACTATGGGTTGAATGGTATGTATTAATAGATACCTTAGCTTTTGGTCAACTGTTGTACATGGAGATACTATGAAAACAAACATGAATTTTTTATGAAGTAACATGATAAGGAAGTAGATATTCATTAAAGGATAAGTGTCGATGTTGGTTATGATGTATAGCGATGTTGATATTTTTTCTGGGAGTTTGGTGGTTTTGATAAAATTTTTGCTCGAACTCTGAAAGGAAAAGGTTAGTATTGGGAATTTCTACTTCATTAAATAACTGCAGGGACACCATCAACAATGATTATATAATTTTTTTATTATCAATTGATGATATCATGTTTTTAATATAATTACATAAATTTGTGAATCCACTATTCAAATATTAATCCTCTTAGTTTTTTACCTAGTACATGGACATGCATACACAATTCGTATCCCCAATGACAACCATAAATTCAGTGGCATGTTTTTAAATTCGGTAGAAGTGTAACACTATCATTGGATTTGTGTACTTGAAGGCTTTCCCTTCCTCTCTTTGGTATCTCTCACGAGGACTTCAAGAAGAGAATATATTCTCCCAAGCATGGTTGTCTATTACTTTATAATTGTAGAATTGCCAGATTTTTCATATCCAAATTGAAGAGGTGTTTCAAAAATTTGCATAGCTTTGAAGTCAAACATTTGTGCAAGTTCTCTTTAGATCAAGCAGAGGAGGGAACTTTTTACAGTCCTAAATCATGTTGTATGTATCTTATGGTGGAGCTAAATTTCAATATTGTTAACATTTGTTTTTAATTGTTATGTTGTTGTTGTTGGTTTCCCTAATTCTAAATCTTCTTGACTAAGAGAAATAATTATTGAAAGTTTATGTTGATCAGGATGATTTTTTCACATTGTATTGGAAAATTCTTATTGTTTTGAGTACCTCATATCAATGGCCTATTATTGTTTTTTTTAATTGTAAGGGTGCATTTTTTGTTGAAAATGATACCCAATATTGAGTAAATGGCACAAATTTAGAATGTATTGGAAATCCTAAACAATTTTATTAACTCTACTACTAATGAGATTGTCAATATTAGCAAAGTAAGTCTTGTTGATATTACAGTTTGTTTACATGATTCTTTGAAGAGAGTTGAATTTCTTTAGATTGAGTCTGAAGCATATCGATAATATTTTAATCCAAAACTATAGTTGAAGGGTCATGAATCCATTTCAAGAGAAAATTTTGATGCAACCAAAATCCCTGATGAGAAGCCTATCATTCCCATGACCTTTATAAGACCATGGAAAGAGATGATGCATAACAAACAAAAAATTGGTTTGGCTTATAACAAGGATATCCTCGATGTATATTTTCACATTCCATAATTTTCTAAACCAATACAATTTCGTAGTGTTGGATTTCTGGATGGTGTTGCTATAGAACAAGTTGATAGATTCCAACAGTGTAATATATTTTGACATGTTAAATATCACTGTTTTGATATTCACCCTTGTGAGCATTGTGGAAATTTTAATCACCACTCAAAAAAATGTTTTAGAATAATATTATTGTAGGAGAGAAACTAAGATTCAAATGGATTTCTTCTTGAGATTGGTCAAAAACAACCAAGAAGATTTATAGGTTATACTGCGTAATATGTTTGAGAATGTTAATGAGCCTTGCAGTGTTGAAGAATACTTCATATTCTCACCCTGTATCTGACAAGGGGGGAATTAGTAGAGTTTTGATGGTCTTGTACAGGCTTGAAGATGTTAAGCAAGCCTGAGTCAGAGATCTACACATGAGTCTGAGCCACAACCTGTACCAATTAGAGTTGGATTTGTAGTCAAAGAGACTTTAGTTTTTACTGAATGAGTTGTTTGTCAATGAGAACTTATAGATTCAAAATTGCGCAAGGAACTAAATTAATTTTTATAGAGTTTTTTGTGACCTTTAAAGCACATTTTTTGTTATTATGAGAACTACTATGAAGGTTCCAGAGTTGGTTTTGATTGAGACCTTCATTTCTCCCATATTTGGTTTTTTGTTATCCATAAAAACCATTTCTGACAAACATTAAGCTCTTGGATATGATGCATTTTTTCATTTCGAGCTCTCATTCTTAGACTTTGATACATTCCTTCCAATTAAGGGGGGAATGATAGACAAATAATCCTTGGGATTAAGCTTGGGTTAGTTTGTGTTAGGGTGATTGGTTATTAGAGTCAAAGAAGACCTGGAAACTTAGTTAACAGTTTTTCTATGTATTTATATATACATTGTGTAGATCATTCATGGAGATCACTATTTAAGATAGTTTATTTTGGTTTTCGATCTTGAGTGTCTTACAAATTTAGGGTTCATATATTTAGTAGAGTCTGCATTCATGAGGGATATGCCTCGTGTTCAGGGCCAAAAAATTATTGTTAAATTTTTGTTAAGTAACCATGAAAAATGATATAGGGGTGTAGAAGAGGAGCATACGATGCATGGAATAGGGAGCTAAAATAAGAGGAAGAGACATAGGCACAGGGAGGCACCCTGTAGGAATAATATGGAAGTGTCAAGATAGTGAAGTATGTGTGCGAATAAGATTGGGTAATTAGTATTTTGCAGCTGATATGAGGGAGGAGATGAATGATAGGTAGAGGAAGGTCGGTGAAGTGGAATGAACATGTTGGAGATATTTTCAGTGGATATTTAATCTGACATGTCCCAACTAAGATAGAATGTGTGAAAATATCCTATTTTCTAGCTAGCCGAGAGGATAGATTCCAAGTTGAAGAAATGTATGAGAATTTTTATGGAGTCACAATGGTAAAATAAAAAGAGATGTTTTAGATGGATCAAAGGTTAGAATGTTGGTTAGAATATTATAGGACTCAATCATGATTTATTAGAATGCAGTTGTTGAAGATATGAGTATTGTTGTGAATGAATTTTCCTTTTATGTCATGAGTCTTAAGTGTTAACCTTTGAGTTTGTAGCTTCTTTGGAGCCCACTATGTAAGGGACATTTTCTAAAGTAAAGGGTGTATGGTCATGTGTTCTATGTGACTCACTTTGTAATCTAAGTAGATAATGATGGCTAGTCAGCCGAACATTATAAGTAGCCTTTAATTATTGATAATGAAGTAATATAATGGATGGTTGGGTTGTTCTTGAATATGTGGTTTTTTGGTTATGGCGTGTTGGTTTAATATATGTAAATTTTCTTATTATAGCTCTAAGTATGGTTAAATTCATCAAATGATTAGGCTAATTACAATTCTTGTAATGAATTGATACTTTACAATGTGATTGTATGGAATAATTCCTTTTGTTGTTAATGTCGTCCCAAATCCAAAATTTAGTGAGGCATAAATCAAGATAGGCATGTTATCACTTACTACTTGCATGCTAGTGAGAGAACATAGTAGTTGAGAGAATTTCACAGTCAGAGGATGATAGGTAATCATCTATCTAGTAAGTGTTCGAGACTTGTGTTACGGCTTGAAGATTAACATATGAATATCGTAACAATATTGTTCGAATTGTGGAAACCTAGATCTGATAGTCTCCCTTTAAGATTTCGGGTTACAATTCATCTGCTCTATGGGTGTTTCCAAAAAGGCCGACGCTGAGTACGTTTTATTGGCCACTTCACTGTAAATATATGGTCTATTATTGTCCCATGCACCAACATATGGTTTTGTTGTCGGGATGTTGTGTGATGGGATTTTTTTCTGGTAGGAATGTGGAATTCATGGAATCCCACCAAGTAAGATACTACTTGGTGTTTTAAGGGAAAGGAGCAGATGTTTTTGGGGAAGAGATTGGGGATAAAATAAAAAATGCAAAGAAATGGTTGTAGAATCATGTGTTCACTAAACTCCACAAATTTGTCTTTGGATAATTCTCAAATATCATGATGGAGTGGGTTAAAAAGTTGAAGGAAAATAATATGACATATTGTCATGATGGACCGAGGAGATGGACTCCAGAGGTGGTACGCTAGTTATAAGTAGTAAGGAGAAAAATTTCATGTGATGTAGATATTTTATTTGAAAGTGTGCATTAGGGACATATTTTTGAGTTTGTAGTGGAAGATGTTAGCACAGTTCTTTTGTAAGTCATGACTCCATTTTAAATTTTTTGTTTGTAGGATTAGACTTTGAAAAAGAAAAAAAAAAATTTGGGCGCTACCGAAATTTCTGATAGCACATGTTTTAGCCTTTTCGGACATTATATTTTAATTATGTTTCTGTTTATTTTTATTTTATTCTGATGCTGCTAGAAATTCCGGTAACTTCCTATATTTTTTAAAATAAAAATAAAAAGCGCATCTGCTTTGTGTCAAGCCATATATTTTAGTTTAAAATACGTTTTAAATCATTTAATTATGATTTAAACCACGTGATAGGATAGGTTTGTGGTCAATCACGTTAAGTTAAGTCATGGTACACATGTAGTATCTAGGTGTCAATCCGCAATAACCAGAGCCAGTCATTGATCTCGTTCTATCTTTCAACCAAGTTGGTCTAGCTTCATGTCAAGGTACCCAATTTTGGAATGGAAAAAATCATGGATCGATGTAGTGATGATTTGTATGGTTACGCATATACGCTACCGGAAATTTATGACAATAAACCACCATGCAGTGGAGGTGACTCGCAGTCACAAATCTGCTTATTTCAAACTACCTGTAGCATTCTATCTGAATTTATGCAACCAATTGAATACCATGATGGCTATAGCATGGTGCATACTACGATCAAGGATATTTACTATCATGAAAATATTTTTCATTGAAGGATGAACCAACGTTGTTGTTTTAAATCACTAAGAAAGAATGAGGAGTATACATTCTGAGCCTAGTTGTTGGAGAACGAGTTTTCTAGAGTTTTAGTTTGAGGAGGAGTCTTAGATTTCAGACAGTATTTCAGAGGAACACACAAGCAACACTTTTTAGGTGAGCTCTTCTAGATCTGCCACCTATTAGATTTCAGAGACAAAGTTATTAATTTTTGAAGATGACTAAAAGAGGAGGAAAGATAAAACTAATTGAAGCACAAGGTGTTGACCTAGTTGATGAAAATTCAAAGGTGAGAAGGTTGTTTGCTCAAGAAGGGTGGTATTCTTTGTTCACCAGACTAGGATGACCTCAATTAGGAGTAGCTAAAAAATTTTCAAACTCATTCAATGGACAGGAAGCCATAGTCTATGGTCTTACATTGCAAGTTTCAAAAGGTCCAATTGTTTAGGCATTTAAAATTCCAAAGGAAGGACAAAGGTGGTTTAAAGGTTAGGTTATCACTGGAGGAGACCTCAATAGCTTCCTCAATTATGGACACAGAGATCCCAAATGAGCCAGATGAATTCCCAGTAGCTACCTCAAAAATGAATGGGCCGAAGTTGTTAAACTCATTAAGATTTACCTCACTTTTGAAAGGAGGTATACAGTAGTGTTTCTTTATCATAGGAGATTTATTTTTCATTTTACAGGTATGAATACCCTCAAATTTCCATAATTTTTGCTCAATATCTCGATAAATATGTCAGCCAGGATCCAAACTCACACTATTTCTTCTGAATACAACTTGTATCATCAATGTCTCATCAATTTTTTAGTTGAAGAATATTTAAGGAAAAGAAATCAAACCTGGGACCATTTCTTATTTTAGAGGCTAGACCAACCTGCACCTACACCTCTATCTTCACAACAACACACTCAGCCTGTGAAAAGAACCAAGAGGAGGGCTCAAAAGGAAAATATCCATAAGAAGGCCAAGAGTAGAAAATAAAATATTTCTTCAGTGAAGGTTGAGAGAAAGTTGGAGAAAGGAGAGATCTCATTAGTAAAAAAACCCAAGTCTATGAAAAATGTGCCCCCTATCCGTTCTTTTCCTAATGTCTACACCAGAGCTTGAAGATGAAGGTCTATAACTGCAGAGAAATCTAAAGTAAAACTGCTACCGGAAATTCTGGAAGCAGATGTTCAACAGAAGATGCAGAAAGAGTATCAACTTACAAAGTCTGATGAATAACTCCTCAAAGATGTAGGGTAAGTGATCAGTAGCAAGAAGAATAGGAAACCAAACCTGTTGTTGGTACTATAAAAAGAAATACCAGAGACAAAAAAAGGTTCAGTCTTCAGTCCAAGGCTCTGCACAATCCATGTTTCTTGATAGAGGTTATTGATATAGAAGGAAAATATGAAGGTTCAAAGATAAAGGAATCCAAGAAGAAAGATAAAAACAGAACCCCTTCAAAGAAGCACAAAAAACCTTCAAAAATAAGAAAGATCCAGAAAGGTTCAAAGGAGAAGGACACTGTCAAAGAAAAAGCCACAAGAACAACCAGATCAAGATCAGTTGTTGGCACCGAGTCATACTTGGACAAGCTTGTTGAAGTTGTAACCCACATGGAAGGAAGGTAAAAAGGTTTTCTGATAAAACACCTTTTTTCCTTACGAAGTACAATTTTGAACATCAACTCAGATGAAAAAGAATGTCAATATGCACATGTTTTTTACTATTTTCTGTGCATTTTAAAAAAATAAACAGAGTGCTACTGGAAATTCCGGTAGTGTTACAATTTTTGGGTAGTTACAGGTTTTTTCTCGAATTTCTAGTAGCACATGTTTTAACTTATTTTTGACACATGTCTGTTAGGATATTTTGACACATAGGAAATATTTAAGTACAACTTGGTATTCTTGACACAATAAAATGAACTATGCTCATTGAACCCATTTCATTTATCGAGGTTGACACAGTAAAACAACTATCCTCAAGAATATGTTTCATTTATAGAGGTTGACATAGTGGAAGAACTATACTAAAGAATCTATTTCATTTATCAAGGTTGACACAGTAAAAGAACTATCCTCAAGAATTTGTTTCATTTATCGAGGTTGACGTAGTAAAATAACTATCCTAAACACCTGTTTCATTTTTAAGGAGGTTGACATGGTTAAACAACGTTCCTCATCAATAATGAAATCATCATTTGATGAGTTAGATGAACACCATAAATGATAAGTCATAACATGCGTTGATGGGTCTTCTCCAGAGTTCCCATTTAATTTAGGAATGTCAGAGGGTAATTTATGTGGTATCACCGACCACCAAGGAGAATATATGATGATATCATTGGTAATTCGGTTTAAATCATGTAATTATAAATTTGCGATAAAGGGAAACAGTCGATTCAGTTCGTGTGGAGCATTAAAAGATGAAGTACTCTAAAAATGGGTGACCATAGGTTGTCCCCAGCATGAGGATTATAATAATATGAAATATATTTTTCTCCAAATGGTGGGAGTCCAATCAAGATTGAAATGGATGGAATGTAACCAAATGGACCAACTTGATGTTCCACTCAAGATATGAATAAAGGATCAAACCATTTAGTACTCATTAGAGATGTACTAGATAAAATTCCAAAAGATTACATGGGTGAACTCCATGGATTTGAGGAGGCACTAGAGTAGGTTCCAAACAATGATTTGTAACTCGGTGGGAAGTGAGGACCACCATAAATATGTGACTCGGGTGACGTGGTAAACATCGAAAGAGTAGTAAAAGTAGATGTTGTCACAACTATAAAAGATGGTGCAGTTGGAGATGTTGACTCAACCATAGTTAAATGACCCAGTGTATAGCCTATAGGATCTATGGGAACTTGATTTGAAACAGGATCAACAAGAGCAGTGTAATTCAATCAAGGAATAGACTCGTAAAGATAAATCCCCAACCTAAAATGAGTTGGAGTTTATGGGCATGTTTCTTGTTGAGGTTCTTCCTCAATCGAAATAAAACCAAGAATAATTTTATCGTTAGGCCCGAGATACATTTCAAGTGGTTGACTGCATGATAGGGAATAATTAATGGCTATGATTAACTGAAGAGAGAGCGATATAGGAAAAAATTCCAGTTGTTCGACTTCGAGATCTAGATGTTCTACTAAAATAATGATGATATATGGATCAACTTCTAGTTGAAGAACGTCGGGTTCTAGATGTATGGTCTCACTGATTGGATTTACAGTGTCCACAGGTAGCTGGGAGGACTCTATTTCAACGTTAGTGGATAAATCAAGATGTGTAGAAACGACTCAAGACGACTCTGGTAGATGTGATGAAGATGATACACCATAGGTACTGATGGTACTGGTTTCGGTAGAATGATATCGTATTCACTGACTAGAAATGGATTCCAGTGGTAAAGGTCATTTAAGTGCCATCCTATGCGAACGACAGGGAAAGGGATGTTCTTCTTCCATGATGACTGATTGATTTTATTACAAAAATAAATAAACAAAATAATAAGGTGATACTAGGAAAAAAATTTACCAAGTAATTGTGAACTGTAGAATACCTCCTGGCAAACCAAGAGGTACATGCAGGCATCTCCCCGAATGTTGTTTTTAGTGTATCACAAGTTACAAGGTGGCCGAATTGGTTACCTATGGATGGTAAGAAACCTAAAGTTTTCCTCCCAAATATACCCGAAGGTACATGGAGGCCCGTGTCCATATTAGCATTGTCTAATGCGAAACCGCACAATGAGAGAAACTCCTTTATACTTTTCGTACTAGAACACTGCCTGATATACCTGAAGGTACGTGGATGAGCTCCAATATACTTACATACATGGAGTGAGGTATCACACTCGGAATGTATCGCAGGCAAGTTAGCGACAATTGCTATGTTTAACGACATTGGAACACATTTCTATCCTAGACCTTCTAAGTTTTATCGTTCTTAGGTTGATTGAGGTGAATTTTAAGATGATCTTGTTTAAAAGTTTATCTTTGAGGTTCACCGCGTGATGTAATTGGAAATTCCTAAAATGAAAACTAAACGAGAAGCAAAACTTTTCAATTCAATTTTTCAATGAAAAGCTTAGCTACTAAGGGGAAAGGGCAATCAGATTTTGAGCATACAACAAAGAGCACAAACTAAATGTATATTTTCCTAATATGTTCCTAAGAAACACACAAAATATCTAAATGCACATGCATTTTTTTCTTTTCACTTCCCTTTAATGTGAATGAGTAAAGGAAAATAAATGCACAAATCAATCAAACAAATGTTTTCTTTTGAGAAAAGGGGAATGGAACAACAATTTCGCTTAGGAAAATGAAGAATGAAGCAACAATTTTCCTATAGGAAATGAGGAATGAAATAATAGTCTCCTTTTCCAAAACAAAATTGATCTAATGAAAAAATTTACAACTTTGAATTTAATTTTCCAATGATAAAGAAAACAACTAATGAAACAATCAACAAAAAACTTTTCAAAGGAGGAAGAACAAGTAATGTTTACTGGTCTCTAAGAGAAATCATACATCTGAGAATACAATAGAAAATTGGCTGAAATTGAATGCAAAGACAAATTTGATGGAATTTGGTTGGCTGAGGGGGAAACACACGCTGTAAGGGCAAACAATGCATTATAGAGCACCCCTAAAAGTAAGACAATGCACTGTTGTGCACTGTACCCTGACCAACAATGCGTTGGGTGCTACTAGGTTTGGAAAACAGAAGCTAAACAAACTTCTAAGGTAAATTTTTCATTCAAATGACTGATAAAAGAAATTAGAGTCTACTAATGATGGTGAATAGAGACAAACACACCAGGAATGATGGATTCCCCAGTATGGTCACTAGTTTGTTATACAGAATTCTAATCTACATATAAACTAGATACCCTAAGTGTGGTGTTCCTTCACTCAAAAAAATAGAAGAAAGAAAAATATTCTTTTCTCTAAGAAAAATATATAGATAGAAACCTACTTGATGATCCTTTCCCTTTATTTCTCCTTCTATAATTGTTGCCATCACTCTCAATCCAACAAAAGCTGCTAGATTGATTCCTGCAATCATAGAAAGAGAACAGAAAACAACATACAAATGTACAAATATCTACTTATATTAACCAAATTGAACTAATTAGATATGATAATAGATACACAATTGAGAATGCAATTCAAAAGATATAAGCATACATATGAGAAAACGAACATACATCTTTATTAATAAGGTAGGAGGAGAAGATTACAACCAATAGATCAATTCGTCATCAACCTACTCCAACTTCATTCTGTCCTCATCACATCAAGCATCATATGAGTAGCATAACAATGCTTCCAAATCTCATCAACTGAGAATCCAACATTATAACATTACCCAATTTCTTCCTCCCTAGTACTTAGATGAGTGCTCAATTTATAAGAAAATCAAAGGTAGTTTCTCAATAAATAGAATTGAATGGCTTTCTAATAATAGGTGAAACATGTTTGCAAGTTTAGAGGTGATGGATGGACACCTGTATTCTAATTATGACACCTATGAGCTCTTCTAAAAGACATTGGCCATGTGGAGATTCCCAGAAGAATGATGATTTCACTCCCAGGAGATCAACACACCCTTGAGTGTCGGTAAGTGCACTACAGTGCATCTTTACATGGAGGCAAGTTCATTGCAACTCAATTAGTCCCTTTCATAGGAGCGTTGATGATTCAATGGGTCATATAATATATAATTCAAATATTGGAAATCTCACAAGTGAAGCCATCAAATGAATGACTTCTATTAGGGCATATAACAACTGGAATAGGGGACGATAGACCCTATTCATTGGCCATGGGCGATGATGCCCAAATTGATCTATAACACAAAAATTTAATATTTAGAAGAGTTAATCAGTGAGACAAGGACAAATGGCATTAAGGATGGAATAAGACATCAATATTTTTGTCCAATCAAGTGTTTACAAATTATTATTTTTAATTATAATAAAACATAAGTTATTGACTTCTAATGTTTAACATTAGTTTTTGGACATCCCAATGGGTGTCACTCAATTGGAAATTCTAAGAGTTTCAATATCGAGCATAGTCTAGAGCATTCAAGGAGATTCTAACTCTCCAAGAATTCTTTGAACTCAAAGAAGAAATAAGATCCTATAGCAGAAATAGAAGAAAGAGGCACAATATATTTTATTTGCCTACATTTGATGGATCTTCCTCAAGCATTGTTAAGGCTTGGAGGAAAGATTTAGATACATTTTTCATTCTACATCTTGTGGCTGAAAAAGAGGTTGTCTATATTGCACCACTTCATCTTTATGGTGAAGCCAATGATTAGTGGTTTAGTCACATGGAGCATGCAAAGGTGACTAAATATTCATATTTCTTTCACAAGTTGAGGACGAATTTTGATGTGACAAAAATAGAGATGTGCCACAAAGAGACATTTCCTAAGGAAACAAATGAGGATGTCAATCTTGTCACTATGGACAAGGATTCACTACATTCACCACCAGTTGCAGAAGTACTTGCATCTGGAGAGGAGGCACTTGCACTTTTGCAAGATAGTCTCGAGCTCTTGAAACATAGAGTCCCATGCATGATTCAGGAGATGCATGAGGAAGGGGAGGAAGATTCTAGCACTGGTACACCTAGAGGAGAGCATCCATCACTCTTACCAATAGTTGGAGACACCATTGTCCCGGTTGGAGGAACTCTTATTTTCTTGCAAGAGGTTCCCACACATCAGTTGATTCAAGGTATGCATAGACATTCATCACATATTGCTTCAGTAGATTTTATTGAAACTTATGGGGACATTCCATCAAGGCCAATGCATAACCAAGAGTTGGAACAAAATGTCGATTTGAAGCAGAAAACTATCACAACGCAGAGGAACCTTGATTTAATCAAGGAGGAGATGAAGAGATATCCCATTTCATCATTGTTGAGCTACATTCAACCCTTTGAGATGAATTTTATAGTTTCAGAAAATGGGATAAGCATGATCCTATGTACAATTACTAGTTATGAGATCAGTAGTGTGCCTTGCTTTGAGACAACACATGTATTACCATGCAGATCTACAACATTGTCACTTAGTAGAAGTGACAATGAAGGAGCCCCACTATTCTTAGAGCATTTTGAAGGTAGATTCACTCATGAAGAAATGGAAGTTAATATGACAAATGGTAGACATCTTGAGATGAGGAATCTTATCTCCTTTGTAGATGACACTTTCTCAATGAGCATCTAACAGCTCAAAGAGAAAATTCTACCTGCAGCAGATCCATCTCATTGGTTTTGGAGGGCCACTGATCAGAAGAAGGTATCATTAATATATCTCATTGGAGATGCAATTTAACATTTCATGAAGTGCAAAGTTCTTCATCTTGGGGAGGACGGTATTATACAAAGGGAGGATACCATGTTTATGTAGTACATCATTCATCATCCACATTGGAATGAGTGGGTGAGGATGATAAGAAAGGATTTGCATGATGACTTGTAGATATATCACATCGGCCAGCAAGCTTGGTTATGTTGGTTGCTCTTGGGAGATTCTTGTCATTACCCAAAGGATCCTATTTCTTTGATCCATTCCTTGAAAAAAACTCATGAAATGAAGGAGGAGGCATGGATGCGCTGGCTTCTCTTTGGTGAGTATGGTTACCACCCAATAGCTCATGTTTTTTTGATTCATGCCTTGTGTATCAATGATAAAATTTTGTAGAAGAAGGCATGTTCATTTTGGTTGAGATATTTTTTCCATCACATGACATCTCCCATGTTTATGTGTTTGATATTGTTTGTAATATGGAATAATTCTCTCATGATATGTGATAATGGAGTTTTTTTGTATTGGGCTGATATGAAATTACATATGTCCTTCAGTATGTTGTTGTTACTCCATGATTCACATGATTGTGTGAAGAGGTGGCAAGAGATCTTGTTGTTGTGGCTTTTATTTGGGGACTTTGATCCTACATACTCCCCTACTCTTCATGATAGTGTTGGAGGATGGAAGCAAGAGGCACTCCTCTGATGGATCTTACTTGGAGAGTATGGACACCATACTTGGTATATTGATGGTGTGGTGTGGCAGCAAGGAGCATTGCTGTGTTGGCTACTATTGGGAGAATATGGTTTGACATCTTTGTTTACCAATATATATCTACTTCTTCTTTTGTACAATGTTGGCATGATTCTTAGATCCAACAAGGCCAACAGGGCTAAGGATGGAGGCATGAAAAGCCTCTCTTTACTTCATGTAGCATGGGATGGAAGTATACTTTGTGAGTTGGAGCTTTCCTCTTATGGAAGGAACCATCTATCTTTATGTATCTCGTGTATTGTGGAAAGTGTTGGACAAAATTTGGTTCTCACTTGGAGCTTCATGATTAATGAGGGGTATCTAGCTACATAGTTAGAGATCACTCTATAATTTTAGAGAGGCAACTTTGGTGCTGGGCATACTTAACTCATTGTAGCAAATGGGGAGACCTTCCTTGTGTGGATGCCATTTGGAGGGGGAGAGAAGCAACAATTTGATGGGGAGGACTGTAATATTCCCAAATTTTCACATGATATTTGGAATATTAGAGTTCTTAATAAACTTAATTAATTAAGTAAAGAAAAGGGTGGAGGGACCCATAATCCTCAAAGATAAATAAAATCCACTTTTTATGTGTGTATGTGGATAGTCTAGATCTAGATCTAAGATCATGGAGTAGTGGAGCAACTCCATTAATAGAGATCATGTCTCATTATGAGATATAGTATGGAGGATGAAACAGTCAAATAAGATCATGGATCTTAAATGCAAAATCATGAGGATATTTGATAAGGTCAATTGAGAACATAGTGCATTCAAAGAAGACCATAAAGAACTTACGATAAGATAGTGGAGGAAGCGATGCATTTAATGTGCACATGATGGAGAGGGTAATCACCCCATGTGAACATAATGGAGGGAATGGATCAACAACACAATCAACCATGGAGACTTTTTTCCACATGTAAAACGTATTTTTGGAGTGGGCCTAGGCTATGGAAGGCTCATATCTATATAATGAAGGTGAAGGCACATTGGAGGGCATGATTTGGATTATTCATTTATTGATCTGTTTAGATCTAGATTTGTCTGAGGACATTTCTATGTAGGCTTAGGCTATTTAGCAGAGTTTGCAGTGTTTTTTTAGCACAGGATGTTCCCACGTGGGAATCCCACTTCTTTCATTGATTGATCTCTAAGGAAGAGGATTGTACTTCATTCCTTATCAGGTATTGGTGCCATCTTCAGGGGGTTGCTTCAAGCATTCAGCTAGGAAACTGGTGGAGGATACATCCTACCACTTTTTTCTTCACATTCAGCCTTTAAGGAGCAACAAGTTTATATCCTACATTCAGGCCATCCTGTTTTACCTCCATGAAACAACATTCCCTTCAAGGATTATGCAGTCCAGTCCTGTGGATCTATTGGAGGAAGGAAATTTCCAATATTTTAGCTAGAAATCCTATTAGGGATCATCTCCTCACATTGGATCTATTGTTTCCATCACTCAGGAGATGATTTGACACATCTAGCAGTAGGCTATTGAGCCTCCCTCTCTGACGGCGCAATTTTCTGAATCTGTTGTTCATCTAAAAACTATTTTTAGTGGAGGAGATTGGAGGAGCTAGATCTTGAGCTTTTAGCCCAAGGATCTAGAGAAGGGATCAACCCTTCTTGCATAGATCTGATTATGCATCATTGCAACCATCATATTATTAGATATAGCTTCAGATCTGCATTCCCAGTAGCATATATGTGAAACCCTAAGAGGGTGGTTTTCTTATATTGACAGATCTGTGAAACCTTTTCTGGGTTATTTGGGGAATCCATCATTGAGCCCTGATCTACATTTTCAGCATCATCCGAGCTCCCATTCTCCCTAGATATGAATTTCTATCTTTCAGGAAGTTGCAGTCCCAACAGTTACAATAGGGACAACACAATTTACTATCTAGTAGTTCAGCAATTTCGCAGTCCCTCTTGTGGGATCATTTCAAGGTCATTCCAGGAAATCCTTTGCCTTGAGTGTCTCCCATTTTGAGCACTGTTTTACTTGCTTTTTCACCTCCTATATAATAAAATGGCTCAGATATTTCTGCGCATTCTGATGTGTATTTAGATCTATTTTTACTTTTCTGCAAGTCTTATATTTTGTTTCAATGTTACTACATTCTTCTTTTTGGGATATTACATCATGATATCATCAAATTAGAATAAAGAATGAAGATATTACAAAAAAGTCATTTCGAGCTCATGAGGGTCATTACGAATTTTTGGTCATGCCTTTTGGCCTTACCAATGCACCTCCTACATTTCCAGAGTTGATAAATTCCATTTTCAAACCCTTAGAAAATTTTTGTTAGTTCTTTTTTGTGATATACTAATCTATAGCAGGTCTTGGAAGGATCATGTTCAACATGTTGAGAGGGTGCTCAAACTAATGGAGGATAAATAATTATATGAAAAAACCTCAAAATGTTTATTTGGTGTACAAGAGGTGGAATATTTGGGGCATATTGTATCTCAGGACGGTGTTAAGGTAGATCCTAACAAAATTAAATCCATTAAGTAATGGAAAGTCCCCACAACCATAATGTAGTTCCTAGGATTTCTTGGGTTAATAGGGTATTATCGAAATTTTGTTAAGAATTATGGGAGAATAGAAGCACCTCTAACAAAATTATTGAAGAAATATGCATTTTCATGGACTCCTTAAGAAAATAAGGCCCTTGAACATCTTAAAGAGGAAATGTGCCTAGCACCGGTCTTAGCTATGCAAAAATTCACAAAAACATTTATCGTGGAATGTGATGCCTCAAGAAATGGAATTGGTGTTGTTTTAATGCAAGAAGGAAGATCGATTTCTTTTGAAAGTCGTCCAATGAAAGGAAAGTATTTACAGAAAGCTATTTATGAGAATGAAATGTTGGCAATACTACGTGCACTAAAGAAATGGTGACCTTACCTAATGGGAAGACACTTCAAGGTAAAAAAGGATCATGATAGTCTTAAATACTTTTTGGAACAAAGACTGTCTTTAGAAGAGAAGAAAAAATGGGTCACAAAGATGTTGGGTTATGAATTTGAAATCATCTACAAAAAGGGAAGCTAAATTTTGTTGCAGATGCTCTCTCAAGAAAGGATGAGGAGGTGGAAGCAATTCTTTCTATAATTTCTATTATCCAACCATATTGGATAACCAAAGAAAGGTAGGAATGGAAGAATGATAAAGAAGTGTGGAAAATTATTAAAAATTTGTAGAATATCCCAATACATCTGATACATTTAGTTGGAAAAATGATTCCTTATGGTACAAAGGTCGCTTACAACATTGTAATAATTCCCAACTAAAACAAAATATTATTTTTGAATTACACACCCCTACCTTGGGAGAACACTTGGGATTTTTTTAAAATTACGACAGGGTGAAGAAATAATTTTTTTGGGATGGCTTTAAATACAATATTCAAAATTTTGTGGCTGAATGTTTGGTTTTCGAAAAGAAAAAAATGTTGAGACAATTAAGACATGGGGTCTGCTCCAAACTTTATCCATTCCAAGTCAATGTTGGAAGGAGGTTTGAAAGGATTTCATCATAGATTTACCTAATTCCGAAGGAAAGAGTCTCATCACGGTGGTAGTTAATACACTTACCAAGTATGCACACTTTTGTGCATTATCTTATCCATTTAAAGAAAGTACAATTTCTACTGCATTTATGGAAACAATTCAAAAGCTACATGGAAACCCAAATATTATTGTAAGCAACAGAGATGCCAGTTTCACTGGAAATTGATGAAGAAATTATTTTCGTGTTTGGGTACTCAAGTAGCTCATAACTAATCTTATCATCCTCAATCCCATGGGAAAACTGAGATAATGAACAAATGTTTGAAAGAATATCTTTGTTTTTCTGTATCTGATAAACAATCACAATGGGTCAAGTGGTTACCTCTGGATGAATGGTGGTATAAAAATTCCTTCCATACTGCAGCAAAAACAACCCCATTCATGACACTTTATTGATATCATCAACCATCCATCATGTTGTCAACCCTAGAGACAACCTTGAGTTGTGAAAGACTAGTGCCTATGACATCTTATACAGCAAGGAGCATATGATATAATATGGGAAGTTATCAGAAAAAGGCTCTCATGCTATCTCTTGTAAACCGCAAGGTTAATTTGAATGGAACCAAAAATTTCAAAAGCTTGACACAGGGAAAGCAATACAACAAAGGCAAGGTGTGAAACTTTAATACACGTGCATCAGACAATTCAAAGACAACTTACTGTAAAAAGGGTTGGGTTCTAAAATACCTCACAGAGATGAATGAACAGAAGCTTTTTACTACGTATGAAAGATTGAGATAATACTAACTGTCATTGAGATGCTATCTAGAAACAAATATTAACATGTGATGGGCTTACAAAATTAAGAATCCCTACATGAAAAAATCATTTTAAAAATAACATCCCATAGAAGCTAATATAGAAGAAGTATGGTTGGAGTGGAAAATGAAATAGTATATCACACTTGAGCCATATTTAAAGTGCCAGACAGGTTCTGGCATAAGTATAAACTAGGATAAATTCATACCAAAACCAGTGGGCTACTCACATTCCAGAACATGATACAAGATAAATGGATGCAAATGAAATGAACAAATAAACTATAATACATAAGAAAGAGTTACAAACTGTAAAGCACCGAGACCAAAATCCTCATTAAAGATAGAAATCCTCATCACTGAAACCCAACGGGCTCTTTGCATTCGTATTAAAGCTCAGCAAAAATGCATACAAAATTCCTTCACGGCATGTTCTTCTGAAAATATGGAACCCTGTACAATCTGTTCTTGCGGATTTTTATAGTAGAAAAACGAGTAACAAGAGTGGATGATGTACATTAAATTGATTCATTAAGACATCATGTATGAAGTTTCCACACCCCTACTACTTAATGACACTGCATTGTTGTATTTACTTTATAGTATGGCTGAGGGGTCTTTGTCAGGTCGATATATGACCTCTGATGTTTCTTTGGAGTCCTTTCTGGCTGTAAAGCTCTATGTTCTACCTTCTGGAATTGGTGAACTGGATAGAAAGTCCACGGGCCTCCATACTCCATAACTAATGGTTCTGCAGTATTTAAGAGGCTTTTGTCAGTGTAATTAACTGTTTCTGGGCTCGAGGAGGCATGGAGGCTTTAATGGGAAGGTGTACTGTCTGGAGAAAGACGTCCCGCTAATATTAAACACAGATATGGCCGTTTCATGTGCTCTTTAGTATTCCCACTATGCCGTTTCATTTTGAATAAGGATTAAAGAATTTAATCTTCAATTTCAGGCTTTAATCGACCTTTAAATCTCTGCTGCTGTTACACTAGCTGCGGCTGTAATGGCCTCTCTGTATTCCAAATCACCATGGCTGTGATTGCAGAGACAGAGTGAATTAACCATTCTGTAACAACCCTGCACAATGTAATAAACTCATTATAAAATCTAGGGAGTGGTAGAAGGAATGTTGTGGAGGCCTGTGGAAGCGGTGGCGGAGCAGTGGAAAACTGATGAAAAACATGTGGAATGGGAAGAAACTAATGAAAATGAATGAAAGTGGGACCTTTGGATGGTGGGACCCGGTCGGTGGAGGGCGATTAGATGCGGACCGTCATATCTCAGGAGAATATCGATGGTAAACATGTTTTGATGAAGTTAAATGGTCGTGTGATGAACAAATATGCATGGAGGATGCGATGCAATGCAGACCATCGATCTGGATCGAACAGATGGTCATGATTGGATCGGGGGATCAAAATTGGGGGAGGCAGAGGGTGACACCTTTAGAACTTGTGATTGGTGATGTGCGATTGAGCGCTAGCCATCTAATATGCAACAAGATCGATGGCTAAGATTGAATTGGAGGGGAGGAAGACTGGAGTGATGAGATCTGGGTCGTCGGATCATGAGAGATCAACAGCTACGATCAGATCGGAGGAGCACAATCAGGAAAGACAGAAGGAGGGGATGCACGGGCTAGTGCGATACGATTAGTGTTGGGCCATCGGATCTGTATGGATCAATGGCTCATATCGCAGCGGGGTGGATAGAACAATAGCACTATCGCATCGAAGGTTTTTGACTTAACAAAGAAACGCGCTCCGCTCCGTCTTCCGATTGCAATAATCTCTTCACATTTAGCGCTCGGTCTAAGTGCCCGAGTGCATGGAGGGGAAGTGGTTAGGGCTAGACTGAAGGGGGCTAGCCTGTTATAAAGTAAAAAGTGGGTTTTTGGCCTATTTTAATGCTTTTTAAGGCCAAAGGAGGTATTCGGTAAGGGGAATAAGGGATTATTAAACCAAACAAAGATATTTGAAAGATTTAAAAGGGGGTTTAGGATGATTTAAAGGGTCAGTGGGGAATTTAGAAGGGGAGGAAGAATGATTAAAACAGAGGCTTAGAGGGAATGAAATAAGAGGGAAAGGGAGGCCTTTTTGGAATTTTCTTCACAAACAGAGAGGCTTTAAAACTGGGAAGAACAGTAAGGATTTATCAAAGGGAAAGGCACAATGAGGCTTCAAGGATGATGTGTTTTCAGAGGGAATGCATTCCTTGAAGTCTCAAAAAAAATTTAGCCCCTCGTTTGGACATGTGCTTAGTTATTCAGCCACATGACTTAGCTTAGCATCGTTTCTCTCCAGCCATCATTTAAAATTTTCACCACGAGTCATGACATTCGATACTTGGCTACTCAAAGTTATCTTTAAAAATGACTAATTTTAACCAGATGATCAACATTTGCTCCACCTAGGGATGACACGTTCATCCTTGGGCATGTCAAGAACTTCATAGACCACCTATTAATCTTATGTGTGGACACCACTCTTCAACACTTTTTATTTTTCTCTTCATGATTTATCATGAAACGCACATCATTCAAACAGAGATGAAAATATAAAACTAATGTACAGTATAATACATCAGGCTCTCTTGGCCTGAATCAGAACTGTAAGTAAGGCTTGAGGAACTGACTGTTTATAGGGGCATCGAGCAAGTCTCCTTGTAAATTTTCCAATTTGAAAGTGTTATTGCCCCCTTGTTCCACAATTTTAAAAGGGCCAAACCAGAGTGGGTCAAATTTACCGTGTTTTCCCTTTTCAGCTCTTTGAATATCCCATCTAAGAACTAAATCCCCAACCTGCAACTTCCCATCCTTGGCATGCTGATAAAAAAGGTCCTTCATAATCTCTTGATATTCATTTAGCCTCTAACTTACCTAGTTTCATGTTTCTTATAACTCCACCAGTTGATTGATTTTCCTGGTCACATCATCAGGTTATTCTTGACTTTCTTGCATGAATTTCATCACCATAGTATCTGTTGCATTTCTCACAGGTATAGCTTCCACCCACTTTGTGAGATAATCTGTAGCAGTTAATATCCACTTGTGCTGACCACTTGATGGAGGATGTATTTCACCGATAAATTCGATTCCCCATTGCTAGAATGGTTCCTCCACGTGAACAAGGATCATGGGAAAAGGTGCCAACTCCTGTCTTTCAGCAAATATTAGGCACTTATCACAAGCTCTGACCCAGGAAAACACATCTCCAAAGAGTTTGGGCCGGTAGAAACCAGCCTTCAAGATTTTGTGAGCAGTGGCCCTCCAGTTGTAATGACCCCCACAGATTCCTTCATGAAATTCAGCCATTATATTCTCTACCTCATCCTCTGTGAGACACAGGAGTAGAATACCTGAAGGATCTTGCCAGTACAGCTGACCATTGGCAATAACGAATTTCTGTGATCTCAACCTTAGTGTTCTGTACTTGGCTTTGTCACAGATAGGAGGGAAAATGAGGGTCAGAAGATACTTCGTGATCTCCTTATACCATGGACTGATGAGATACTTCATGTGTGTCTTCTGAGTAGCTATCTCTACTCCCTGCTGTTCTTCCTTCTTCACAGGATCCTCATTAGCTTTCATGGACATATTTATACCCAAATCCTAACAGTTTGATTCTGACAGGATTTTGGCTAATCCTTCTCCCTTAATCAGTTTGGTAGGGTGAATATCCAGCTCATATTCTTGTATTCTGGCAATCCACTTCCCCCTTTCTCCTTCACTATCCCCTTGGATAAGGATGTCTTTCACTGTAGCTGTGGGCAAAAATGCTGTGATGTGTGACTGCAGGACATACATATGAAATTCCTTGAGAGACTTCACCAGAGCATAAGCCTACTTTTCTAATATGTTATATTTCAATTCTGCATCACAGAGCACTTTATTGAAAAAAGCAATGGGCTGCTCATACCCTTCTTCATTTTTCTGCAATAAAACTCCTACCACTGTATGAGGTGATGCAAATGAGAAGATCATGAAGGGTTTGGCATAGTCTGGTCTAGCTAGTACTGGGGCTTCTGCAAAGGCATTTTTAATCCTGGAGAAGGCCTCTCGTGATCCCTAGGACCACTTTACTTCGTTATTTTTCTTCAGCATGTCAGTTATATGTCTAACTATCTCAGCATAGTTAGGTATAAACCTCCTTAGAAAGTTAATGAGCCCTAGGAACACTTGCACCTCCTTCTTATTTCTAGGAAAAGAAATTACATTTATAACTTATACTCTCTTAGGATCTATTTTTACCCCATCTTTGGTCACAATATGTCCCAAAAGCTTACCCTCTTCTAATTCAAACAATGACTTCTATGGATTAAGAGAGATACCATACCTTCTGCACTTCTCAAAAGTTCTACGCAGGTGTTTAGTGTGCTCTGCATCATCTTTTGAGAACATAGTGATATTGTCCAGATATACTACCACAAACTTATCTTGCTCCCCAACAAAGGCAATGTCCATGGCCTTCTGAAAAGTGGCCCCTGCATTAATCAACCCAAAAGGCATCCTAGCATACATAAATGTACCCCATGGTGTGGTAAAGGCAGTCTTCTTTTGATCTTCTGGTAGTATAGCCACCTGATTGTAACCCGAGAATCCATCCATCATCGACATCCAAGAACATCCTACCACTTTCTACAGGATGTGATCCATCTTGGGCAGTGGATAATTATCCTTTAAGGATGCTTTGTTTAAATTTCAGAAATCAACACAGCCTTATTTCTCCATTCTTTTTCCGGACAGGGACTAGGTTTGCTACCCACTCAGAATACCTCAATGGCACAATTATTTTGGCCTTCAACAGTTTCTTAATTTTTTTCTCAATGGAGGGAAGAAGCAGGGGATTAATTTTTCTAAGCTTCTGCTTGTGCGGCTTCGCATCTCCTTTCAAAGGGATTTTATGTTGCATGATGCCGATATCAAAGGTTTTCAGGTCGTGATAAGACCATGCAAACACATCTTTGTAAGACTAAAATAATTTTTGGTATAGCTCTTTATATTCTTCTGGGACCTTCTTGGATAATTTCACAATTTTGGGGTCATCATCAGTACCAAGGTTAAGATCTTCTACTTGGTTTTCCTCTATGACTTTGTTTGGCTGCAGTGGGACATCGTTCTTGTCAAACAGTCTTTCTAGAGGAACCAACCCTCTAGGTATAACGTTTCCCTTCAATTGAAACACTTTATGACCTGCCACCCTTTCCTCCCATTTGTTTTCTGAAAGGTCTTCAGCTTCTTCTTCCTCACAAACATCTATCTCCATGTTGGAGAATTCTCTGATTGTTTCCATAAATCTTTTCACTTGATCTTCATCCTCAAACACCTTCTAGTGCTTGATGTTTTATGGGATTGATGGTCGATAACTCACATCAATTTCATATCTTATGAGAGGGTTCTGAGGTGGACAGAATGTACTAGCAGCTACTGCAAGGGAATCAACCATCCTATTCTGCTCTCTAGGCATAAATTGAATGTTAAATGCCAAGAAAATTTTTTCCACCAAGTCACACACTTCGTTCCTGCAAGCCCTCAGCCTAGGATGTTTGGTTTGACACTGATTCTTCACTTGTCTAACTACCAGTTCCAAATCTTCTAGAACCTTTAAAATCTATATGTTTATGCTCCTGGTTGTCTATAACCCCAACAAAAGTGCTTCATACTTAGCCACATTATTAGTGGCTTCATACTCTAGCTGGAAAGATAATGGGACCCATTGGCCTATAGGAGAAATCAATAATACTCCAGCCCCATTACCTTCTTTGGAGTTTGCTCCATCAAAATGAAGTGTTCAGATTCCTGCTTCATGGCTCTCTATGGACTGCTCAGTCCTGATCTGGTAGAATGATGGTTCATGAGTGTAATCTTGATCTTATTCTAGCATTAGACATGAGAAATCTCCCTCCTTATTATAAACTGGAGAGTTAACTGAGTTTTCAGCCTTGGTAACTGTCTTGAAAAATCTAGTTTCCCGGTACAACCTCCTCTCCTGGCCACCAAAAATTGAGATAGTAGCATAGGTCAAGTCCAACTTTATTGACCCACCAATTTCAGTCCCCTAGGACCTTGATAGGAACATGCCGAAGCAATCTGGGATGTCAGCCACCACAATTTCCATCACAACACTTTTTGTTGGGATTTGGGCCAAATTGACCACCAAATCCTTGATCATACCCAGGAATTTAACTCTTTTGGAATCAAATCAATAGAGGTCCTTGTATGGATGGGTAATTTGTAATCCTAGATGTTCCATGACTGACAGAGGCAATATATTATGGGAAGCTCCCGAATCTAACATACAGTTATGTAATAGCAGGTCATGAATCACTAGAGACACATAGAAAGAAGGAGTAGAAGCATCTAATTCCTCAACGTGGGGGCCAAACACAACCATGGGTCTTTCTTCTTTAAGGTTGAGACTATCTGGGATATGTGCTGCTTCTGGAGGGAGCATGAAAGAGGTGACCTGGGACTGATATGCAGGTTGCTTCAACAATTCAGTCAAGGGAACTGGGATTTTGACCTTCTCAAGCTCCTTTTTTAGACTAAAGGCAGGAGAGGACTTTTCTATTGTGACCTCCTTTGACTCTTTATTTTCGGCCAAGGGTTTGGCTTCTTTTGACACAGACTTGGTATTAGGGGGAATGAATAATTTTGAAGAGGAAGGAATTTGATCATTAGACTGCAAAGGTTCGTTTAGAGGCCTCTTACCTTTGCCTATGACATTTTGCACTGTCGACTCCTTCTGAGTAGGTGCTTCCTTCTGGGGTGGCTGTTCTTCCTGATCTTGAGTATGAGTCCTTTTCCTAGAAGATTTGAAGTCATATATTCTATTGAACTGTGCTTGCATGAAATCAACAAACTGCTTACAATAGTCATTGATCTTTGGGTCCTCTTCACCTTTAGCCTTCTCTTCCTCTTGTAATGGAATCTCTGTTCCATCACTTCCTTGCAAGGGACATTCTACTTCATCACTATTCGAAAAAGCAAGATATGCATCTTCTTGTTCATAGGTAGTGTCTTCAGTGGGACCATCTACCTGACCTTCCAAATACAGCAGTTGTGGTACCTAATCTTGCGACTCTTTCCATTCCCTTTGTAATATTTGCAGCGGAGGTTTCCTATACTGAGGATTGTAACCCCTATTTGGAGCATTCTGGAAATTCTTGGAGGATGAATTATTGGCCTCCAGTTCAAGTTTGACCAATTTACTAGAAATTTTCTTAATCACTTTGTTCATTTCTTCAATTCTGTTATCAACTGAGTCTCTATCTTGGCTAGAAGTAGACGCTTCCTCTTTTCCCTTTCTTCTAGTATCTTGTTCAGATTTTCCCTTTGATTTACCAGTGGAGGAAAAATTCACCTCCAACTGTAGTGCATCTGTTTGAGCATCATCCAGGGTGGCAGGTTTTCTTTCTCTCAGAGAAAAACTAAATTCTGAGTCAAAAGCTACCACGAAAACAACTTTAGCAGCGATTTGATGAGGTTTCATATCAGCAGGAAGGCTCAAACACAATTTGTTAAATCTCTTGATGAACTCTGACACCCCTTCATTATGTATTTTCTTGAGTGTGTTAAACTCAGTAAGACAATGTCCGTGATCTTTATTTTCCCCCTATTTTCTGAGAAAAATATCTTCCATTCCTTCCTAAGTGGTGATGGAATGGTATCCTAATGTCTTAAACCATTTTCTGGCTTCACCATCAAGAGATTGCACAAACAATCTTAAGACTACATCTAGGTGTTGCATATTAAAGTTCTCTGCAAAAGAACATAAGACCTCAAGATGTTTTTGAGCTTCAATCTCATTTCCCCAATTGAATCGGGGTAAGATCTTCAGATATTCCTGTGGCATATCATTCAACACTTGAGGTAATGCCAAGGGGGCATATTTATTCAACAAGAAGCCAGGAACATTGGCCATTGGGGGAGGTGGAATTAGTGCAAGGGTTTGGTGTGTAAAAGGAGGAGGAGGAGGTGGAAGTGAAGTACGAATGACAATAGGAATGTATTGGATGGTAGCTTGAGGTGGTGACGGGAACAATAGGTTGTTAATAGCAGATAATTTGGTGACTTCTTTGACCTCTTCGATTTCAGGAGTAGGGTGAAAATTGTAATATGTGGTATCCCTTGACTCAACTTTGTCTATAATTCGAACACCTTCCCGAGGTGGACTATCTGAGTAGTAGTCGGTATCTCCCACAGTGGAGTCGAGACCTTGCACTTGGGAAAATTGAGAGGAGGAGGACGGAAAGTATTCTAAAGAGAATTCAGGAATCTCAGTATGGACTGATGGTCTTTCCCTCCAACTCCTTTTATGTAGGATCTTCTCTGGGTCAGACACAGAAGGTCTCTTTGGCTGAAATGTATCTGACCTCAGGTGTGGCTTACAAGGAGCCAGGACTGCAAGTAAAATTTTTTGATAAATGAATGTGGAGTCCCCAAGGTGAGGGATCTACAACTCTCAACTCTCCATGCTCACCTATTTGAAGAGTGAATAAGATTTTTTCGAGGCCCAGGGATTCAAATTCTCTCAAATTCGATCCTCGGCAACGACGCCAAAAAGATGTTGTCAACCCTAGATATAGCCTTGAGTTGTGAAAGACTAGTGCCTAGGACATCTTATACATCAAGGAGAATATTATATAATATGGGAAGTTATCAGAAAAAGGCTCTCATGCTATCTCTTGTAAACCGTAAGGTTAATTTGAATGGTTCCATATTTTTAGAAGAACATGCTGTGAAATAATTTTGTATGCATTTTTGCTGAGATTTAATATGAATGCAAAGAGTTCGTTGGGTTTCAGTGATGAGGATTTCTATCTTTAATGGGGATTCTGGTCTTGATGCTTTACATTTTGTAACTCTTTCTTATGTGTTATATTTTAGCTGTTCATTTCATTTACATCCATTTATCTTGTATCATGTTCTAGAATGCGAGTAGCCCACTGGTTTTGGTATAAATTTATCCTAGTTGATACTTATGCCAAAACATGTCTGGCACTTTAAATATGGCTCAGGCATGATATACTATTTCATTTTCCACTCCAACCACACTTCTGCTATATTAGCTTCTATGGGATGTTATTTTTAAAATGCTATTGTCATGTATGGATTCTTAATTTTTTAAGCCCATTACATGTTGATATTTGTTTCTGGATATCATCTCAATTACAGTTAGTATTATCTCAATCTTTCATACATATTAAACACCTTCTAATTATTCATCTCTGCGAGGTATTTTAAAACCCAGCCCTCTTTACAGTAAGCTGCCTTTGAATTGTATAATACACTTGTATTAAAGTTTCACACCTTGCCTCTGCTATATTGCTTTCGCTGTGTCAAGCTTCTGAAAATTTTGGTTCCATTCAAATTAACCTTCCGGTTTACAAGAGATAGCATGAGAGCCTTTTTTTGATAACTTCCCATATTATATCATATGCTCCTTGCTGTATAAGATGTCCTAGGCACTGGTCTTTCAAAAATCAAGGCTGTCTCTAGGGTTGAAAACACATCACATCATCTTTAAGAGAAAATTCTAAGGTTCAAGGAGTGGAAGATCACATCGAGCATGAAAAACAAGCTCTCCAACTCTTAAAGGATAACCTAAATTTGGCACAAAATCAAATGAACAACATGCATATCAGCATCGTAGTGAGAGAAGTTTGGTGTAGGATACTAAGTATTTTTATGGATAAAACCATACAAACAAATTTCCCTCAAGAAAGCTGAGAAGGATAATAAATTATCGCAAAAGTACTATGCTCCTTACAAGGTGTTGCAAAATATTGGTACTATGTCATACAAATTGGAGATTCCTGATTCTTCTCGAGTGCATCGAGTTTTCCATGTTTCATGCTTAAAGAAGGTTATAGGTGACAAAATTCGAGTTCAAACAATATTGCCAGAACTTTATGAGCAAGGAAAAATCATATTGGAACCTAAAGCAGTCACGGAAACAAGAACTCGATAACTACAAAATCAATAAATTTTCGAGTATATCATCATGTGAAAGAACTTACCCACTGAAGATTCAATATGGGAGGATGAGAATTTTATATAGAAGCATCCAAAACTACTCAAGCATTAACGAATTTTTTTTTTTGAAGGAGAGGGGCATATTAAGTCCCTATATTACTAGTATAGTCATCTATTATTATTAGTGTAGCCCCCTTATTATTATTTTTGTTCCCCTATAGACCCCATATTGTTATTATTGTGCCCCATTAAAGCTAACTATTTTTATTTTTGTGCCCTTACATTATTATTGTTAGGCTGACTAGGGTTATATTGTGACCCCATGGAATTCTATATATATAAACTAGGTTTTGTCATTTGTATCATCCAATAATTGTTCATTTATGTAATGTAAAGGAGGTTGCACCCTTGAAATTCCTGATTTCTAAGGCATTGATCTCTATTTTGTTCTATTTTGGGAGTTGGTTTCATAACATTACATCATCTCCCATCATGATGTGCATATGGAGGTCCTTGTCCTCCAAGTCACTAAAGAAATATTTATTGTCGATCATGTGGAATGAGGCTCCACTATCTAGGTACCACACACTACCCATCACTGATGACACAATGCATGTGATGAGGGTGAAATCCAACTCGAATTTTAAAGCAAGAGATTTACTTGTAGCTCCTCGTGAGGGATTCTTGCTGACCTTATTTTATAGAAACTCTATGGCATAGTGTCCCAACCCGCGACAATGAAAACATTTAATCTTCGACAAGTACTTCTTCTTTCCTTCCTGACCAGAATATTATTTGGAATGGGATGAATTCCCTTTTCCTTTATTTTCCTTTACAACCAAGGCACAATTATTGTCATCATCATGGTTTGATGAGGATTCATATTTGGTGTTCTTCTGAATGTATTCTTGCACCAAGTTAGATCACAAACGCCCGCACTCTCATAGATTCTCCCTCCCATTTACTGAATCCTAGTAACTACGAAAACTCTTGGGAAGGCCTAGAAGTGCTAGGATAACCAGATCATCTTCATCAATTGTAAGACTAACACTTCCAAGTTCATCCCAACATTGGGTGAATTTGGTCAAGTACTTTCGTATTGTGTCACTTGCTGCTCTGTTTTGCACATTCTTCTTAAGGTAGCGGATCTTGAGCATCAGTTGGTGGAGGCTTAGGAATATCATTGTATATGAACTCCGTCAACCCATTACATTCCAACATTTATTCCATCCTATCCTTCCAAGTTATGTAATTTGAGCTAAGCTCAGGGGCATACTTAAGTCTCAATCCATAGAATGAAATATTGATCCCGCTGCTATTCTTGGAGAATATATCTCCAAATTTGATCCACCTGTATAGAAAAAACTTGTATTATTCTCTTCTTTATTTATTTTATTTGTGATACCATGTATAAATTCCTTGTTGATTCAAACTACTAATTGTAATTTTCTAAAGCAATAGACTTGAATCTATTCCACCACTTGCGGAAACTAATTTAAATGATCCTGAAATCACGAAGCATACAAGCTAAAGAATTCAGTCAACAAATTACACAATGATTTCCTGGGGAAAGCCATAGCTAAAATCCTCGCTATCCGTATATCACATTAGTTAGAAAATATGAGAATCTTTCAATGCTTTTCTCAAGCATGAGAAATCTTTGCACTATATCTATCTAACTTATTACTTCCTAGACAAACCTTGGCCATACATACCCAGTTTTCTTCCTGCCCATATCCCTATTTCCTTGGGTAAGTAGCCCCTATTAATTAGGGAAATCCCTATTCAATTCTTTGCAATCCATTTGGGGCCTTCCTCTGAGTTCATGCACCACAAGTAAAATTTGGATGATCATACAACTTATAGTACATTTCCCTTGAACTCTAATCTCAACTGGGTAATTCTCATTTCATACATGCATGAGTTATTTATGGCTGATTTATAAATTATCTGGTTGATCATTGAATAGAAAAATCTCTACTAGACCTCCCACTAGTTCCTCCAATAGTTGGAACTGGTTAAACTCACTTTACCTCAGGCAAACTGAATTAATTAATTAGAACTTAAAATAAACCAACCAGGGCTCCCAAAAAGTAGGAACCATTCTACATTACTCAAGTTGTACCATCAACTAGAATTAAATCAACTAAATAATTAAAAATGGCTTAGTTAACTCCTACAATTTGTTATGTGATGAGGAATTACAATTTTCTTCTAATTGAATGCAAGGGAAAATTAAATTATAATGTTTCTTGGTGCCATTTTCAAAATTTCTTGTTGCCATTTTTAACACTTAATAAGGAATTAAGTGAATGCCTCTCAACTTAGTGTAAACAATTATAAGAAAGAAGAGATAATAGAAAAAATGAAAATCCATGTCAACCATGCAATAATAAACGAACAAACTTAACATACTTTGAAATTTCTTCTAGTGTCAAGTTTAAATGGATAAAAATGGTAAAAAGTAACCTCATGACCATTTTGGTCTATTCCTAACTAAACCACCGCCCTCTATATTTAAATAATTAACATCATTTTTTTAAAATTATTTAACATTTTTATATTAATAATTCATCTCATTGTCTTAAATTTTTTAATTCATTTAACATTCTTGTATTAATTTTAAGTAATTTAAGAAGACATGCATGATGATTCTTTTCAATTTATTTAAGTGTTTTTGTATTGTCGATCTTTATCAAGATAAGTAATTTAAGAAGATACATAATGATTTAGAAATTGTAATTTATTAACTCTGAAAGTTGAATTTATTATGCATTAAAATTGTAATTTAAATAATAAAAAATATTGAATAGTAAAAAATATCATAATTTTTTTTTTATCTCTTTTTAACTATGTTGAATGAAGACTGGTAATTCATTAATCTAAACTAGATCAAAGTTGAAGCTTAATGTGGAGTAACACTACATAGTTAGAGAACAAACAATCACCGATTTGAATCAGAGAGAAAGGCCCATAACTAGGCGTTATTACTAGTCACATCACGTTTTCAATCCCTGAAAAGTTTTATGTAATTCCACTTATTCAACCTCCAATTCATCATAACAAAGGAGATTGACCTTAAACCAAAAGGAATTCCTTAATCCCTATACACTCCATCTTACTTGTTCTTTCTTCTTAAATTCTTGCAAATTGAAACCCATCGAGGGATCGAGTGACATGGATTGACTAATATTCCATTACAAATTCATCTGTGATAAATCCTCGCCATAGGTATATTTATACTTCATTAAATAAATGGAAAATTTCATTTTACCGTGAATGCCATATTTTGTGCATTGAAACTCATGGTGTTTGTCCTCTAGTTTAGCTAAAAGAGAGGGGTTGATTTTCAAAGTTTTGGAAGAGCTTATTTCTATGGTTTTCACATTATTTTGTTTAGAACCAATAAATATTGAGAGCTCCCCATGAAATATCATGTGGAAAAATGTAATAGTTATTATTGTTTCCGATGAACTATCTCGAGGAAAGCCAAACTATCTTATGGATTCATCTTTCAATCCATCAACATTCATGGTTTCATGTATTTATTTTTCATAAATATGTGAATTATATTATCTTGATATAATTGTATGATGCTAATGGTGATTTCTAATGTACATATAGGGTAGGGTGATGATATATAAAGGCCTTATTCTTTTTTTTTTCTTCTACCAAAACAAGAAAATAATGTTGAATGAGTGGTTAAGCAAGTGGATATAAAACAAGGTTTTTCTTATATTTCTCATTGGTGATAGTCGTATTTACAACCCTAATGTTGATGTAGGCATCAAAAATGGCCAACCATGTTATTATTAAGATAAAAAAGTATCCGTTAATCTTATTTTGCAATGAAGAACAATGAAATATATGGAATACTGCCAAGAATCAAAGGAGACCATAACATCTTCAATGACATTTAAGCATAGTCTCCTTCTTCATGTCATTAATTGTAGCTCACAAGTTAATGAGAGTGTTAGGAATGGTGTGGACATATAATACGAGGCTCCTGGAATCTAATTTCTTTGGGATGATGAATTTCCCAAGCATAAGATCAATTAGCTTCCCTATGAAATCAATAGTAGGGGAATTTCATCTCCTCCTCCATATCCTTCTAATACATTATTTATGATAAAATTATTGTATATGGTTACATCCTTGATGACCTGAAGGTGAGGAATGTTGACACAAATTTCTCATTTCTACTAGAAGTTCAACTTCTTATGGAGTCTGTGTTTTGTGAGTGGTTAATATTTGAAGATAAGGAGGCTTAGTGAATTTAGTTGCAAGATATTCTTTCAATTCCTATAGATTTTCTATTGGAGAATTTGTTCGAGCATCTAGAAGGACCTTCCTAGACCTAATATTTATTTCTTAAATTTTTTCATCATAAATTATGTAGGTGGTATCTCCACTATAAATTAATTGAGTCTACTTATTGTTAAGATCTAGCATTGGTTGTGCAAGGACTCAAGTATTTTTTAGAGGATTATTTTTGGGTGCCCATAGTTGAGGAGTAGGCATCAATGAACGTGATTAAGATTCCCAAGGACTCTACCATGAAGGTGTATTACCCCATTGAGGAGGTTGTTGTGGATATGGATGAAAAATAGGAATGGTATTTTGGGGAGGATAAGGAAATGGAGTGGGCATAGCCCAAGGTGAAGGATGAGGAAGACACCAAGGCTGCTAGTGTGCATTAACTTAAATTAAAATAAGAAGTGTAGTTCATACCTTGTTGATACTACCTGGAGCCTTGTGAACTCTTTTGATTAATAGATTTGAGTTGTTCGACACTCCCTACTACTCCTTGGTATATTACTTCAAAACCTACTAAGGATGGAATTTTCCATTAGATTTATATAGAAAATATCTCTATAATAGCTAAGCCTGGACACATTCCTATCATATATATTTGTGCATTTAGGGAAAAATATAGTTAATTCCCTTTTGGATTCTTCTTATTTTCTCTTGATGTGTAGTCTATCTATCTACATAGTGAAGGTGTTCGAGATCTCAATATTTAGTTCCTCTAACATACCTCATATTTCATTTTGAATAATTGTAGAGGAGGAAGAGGGACTTCCAAAACATTTGTTGGTTCTACCTCTTTTTCTAGCAAGTCTAAAATGATTGTTGAATATCATTTGCATGCCATCATAGTTGAGTTGATAACTATCTCCATTAGATAGAAGGTCATGTACTTCCATCATTTTGTTTCTAACTCCCCGTTATAAGACTAATTTCAAGGAATTTGGATCTAGAGTGCATTTGTGTGCTATTGTGCAACTGGACTTAAATATTTCCTTAAAATATTTGAGAGATTTATCTACTCCTTTATTAATTCTCAATATCTCATTGGTCGTATCATTTTCTCATAAATTATCTCGGTACTTGGAATTGAAATATTATTTCATTTTCTCTCATGAGTTGTTTTTATCCCCTTATAGGATTATAATTTAGAAAAGGGTTGCATCCATAAGATTGGAAGGGAAACATTTATGTTTATTTTCATGTTTTATCTAATCATAAGTACTGAAAATTACAAAAAACTCAAAAAAAAAGGTTTCATGATATTCAATATTTAACTCATATAAGTGTGCAAGGACAAATGGATTGATATTCTTCATTTTAGCTTCTCCATTTATTTCTCTAATAGGGAATGTAAATTCTTAGGTTTACTTTTTTCAACCATGGTATTGTTGGACTATGAAGATATTTCTCCTTTTTCAAGCTTATTGTATATCCTTGCCTGCTCACCCAAGGCCTCAATATCTCCTACAATGGGGAAAATTTTAACGATGGAAAATTATCTTGAAGTTCAATAACGTTGGCCAATCTCACTAATCGTTAATATGAAAACTATAAAACTTTTATTGATGTATTTGTAAAATTTTTCAAATTTATAATGATTTTATATATACTCTCTATATAATTTTGATATTTTTTGTGGTAAAATAATTTTATATTGTCAAATTTGGGCAAATCAGTTTTATAAAAAATGGAAATTGAAGAATATTTTTCTTGGAAAGATCATGGAAAATTAACCCACCTACGAATATTAGCCCCTAAATGTTTCCATGTTCTATAGGTAGGAGGCTTACACTTAGAAAAATAGGAATGGCTACTTCTAGAAGTGGGCGTTTTTTATAAGAACTTTCTGTGTTATCCCTAATTGTTCGAAGCATAAAGAAGGAAATGTACTTTTAATCCTTTTCTCAAAAACATTTGGATAAGAAACACTAATGCAATGTAATTTTCTCTAAAAAAATTTAAACAAAGATGTCCTAATGGATATTTTATTGTCTATGCAAAAATTGAAATGAGTGAAATACCAAATATATTAGGGAAAAAAATAATTCATAATTTGACACCCTTTTGGAAATGGTGTCGAAATGTGATGGCCCTCGATATTGCGACAAGAACATTGCAACTCCCAAGAGTCTCAAATTTAATTATCAACCCGGGGCTTGTGAAAAATTAAAATGGGCATAACTATGTGTGCAACATCTACTTATATATTTCCTTTGTTGAACTTTATGACAACACCAATATCAGATATATTTATCGAGAGACCATACTAACTCTCCCATGCTATATGAAAAATTCAAAATTGTAGGAAATGAAAGGAAATAGGAAAATATATTTTGTCTACACAAAAAATAATAAAACAATATTAACTATGAAGAAATGAAATCACATCTATTATGTTTAGACAGAAATAAAACTCACAAATGAAATAAATAATGTAAAAATGAAACCCTAATTTCCCATGAAAAAAGACAAGTTCTACAATGAACTAGGCGAAAGGTTTTACTTCACCTCTTGGATTCTAGATTTCATCCTCATGCTTATAAGGACGTTGTAGCACACCAAATAATAGTAACCATGAGTTCGATGCATGTTTGGATTATTTTTGGATGCAAAGTGAAAACTGCTATAGGAATCCTTGTTTTGCTACACAAGACAATCTAATGAGCGAGAATATACCCTAAGGATTTGGTTTAATGGTAGGATGAGATAAGGAGAGGTTAATAAATTATAAAGAATGCATATTAATATATTCATCTGAATGATAAATGGATTTATTCAACAAATAGATGACAATAGAGTCTAGGGTAGCTCTATAAAACATGGGCTATATACCTACAACATACAAATTTAATAATAAACAATACTAAAAATTAACAACCAAAGTGAAAACAATCCATGAATAGAGATGCTAGATAAGTAATATAATAATTTCCTAAAATACTATTAATGCTCAAAGTATTGTGAGAGAAAATACTATAAACAAGATAATTAATTAACCCTACATAAAAAGCTACTTAGAGATAAAATTTGTAAAAATGAAGAAATGGATGAAACAGAATAAGATAAAAGCAGTATCGAACTCCTGGGGTGGGACCCAACACAAGGAAGCTCAGTTATATGAAGAAACAACAATCTAAGAACTAATATGAATTTCATTAATTACGAAGATTGCGTGAAGTGTATGTGAAATGTTGCAGAATTAATTCCTAATATATTGCTTCATCTAACTCCATTAATTTTATATTTTTCCCAACTTCCTATTGGGATCCACAATCCCTCCATCTATACGAGACTAGTGAGGAACAACCTCCATGACAGGAGGAGTGTTTTCCCTCCACAACTCCTAAAATGAAAGGCCGTTCTCCCTCAGTGAACTACAAACTATAAAGAGGAGTAATTAGTGTTTAGGAGAGTTGAGTTTGATCTTCATGCAACATATGACAGGTTCCATAAATTTATTTGATTGGATATCCTTGTGATCTTTGCAAAATATTCTCAATATCTTAAGCCATAAGCACATTAGGTACATAATGTATGATAAATCAATCTAATCTTCTCAAGAACTTATTGACGCTAATAAAACATTATTAAGTTAAAAAATAGAGGTGTAATATAGACTTTATGTAGTTAATAAATTTTAATTAAACATAATGTTTTACCTAATTGAGAGGCCCATCATTATTTCTATGGTTTGATTACGAAAAATTATAAAATAGTAAAACTTTTCTCACACTAATTCATTCCTCTTTTTACTATGATGTTTGGTCCAACACTTAAAAGATGAAATCAAGTAGTAAAAAAGAAGGAAAGTATCATGAGAGGGGAAATGATAAGTGAATCACCAATGAAAAATATTCATTTCCTTTAATATCACTAAATTTCTTAATTCAATATCATTAGTTAGAGTTCCTTAATTTCCATCACTAAATTGTTAATTTTTTTTATTGATTAAAATATTTTGATAAATATTTTTTTTATTTATAATTAATTCAACATGATAGGACACTATGAATAAGAAGGTATTTGGTATTTTTTCAATGTTGTATTCTTTGTGTTATTTATCATAGAATTGATTAAATAAATAGAGAAAAGATAAAGAGGGATAAAGAGAGTTTTGAGGAAAATGCTAGAAGGTTAAGAGAATGTTGAAGAAATTTGAAATAAATTATTTAAATTTGACTAGGATTTATTATGTATTTATATTTAATCGTAAGTTATCGTAGAAATTTTTTTGCAAGTTGTTGTTATAGACATTAAAAAGATGCATGGAAACTTGAATTGAAATTTCATAATTATATCTAAAGACTCATGCATTTTGAGAAAACTTTTAGAATGAAATTAATGTGAATAAGCCTCATTACATCAATCACAATAAAAAAAATTAAAATATGTTATTTTGTAACAATAATTTAATAAATTAAATAGATATTAATTGAAAATAGATGAAAAAATATTTATTAATAATAAATTTCACTTTATTAATAATAATTAATAATTAAAATAGTATTAATTAATTATGAAGCATGATTTTAATATTAATTATTAATAATAATAATTAATAAACACTAATATTTCTTAATTCATTGATTCAAAATAATAACAAAAAACCATTAAAAAAAATTATAGAGTAGAAAGATAATATGTTTTTGGTGATGCACATTTTGATTTTGTATCAATGCATTATAATTCTACTATAAATGATATCTGTAGGTTCCAAGCTCTAAGTACATGATATGGAGTTTCATAGCTTTTCAAAAAAAAATTGCAAAAAAAAATGGCAATAACAAACAAGTGTTGCGGGCACGATACTCTCTACTATTCAAATGGAAATTAGGTTTTTAGAGAGTTTGGAAATTGATATATGAAGTGGAAAAACTACATTTCTATTTCAATGTCACTAATCAAATAAATGTATAATCATAATGTATAATTGAACCTTAATAAATCAAAATTGTCTTTATTAATTTATTTTCTTATTATTATTATATATAATTCAATGTCACTAATCTCTAGTTCATGCACATCTAAATAGTTAATTGGCATGATATATTTAAATGTGTTTATACATTGAGATATGGAATACATACTAAAAGAATGGGATAAAATCCCACAATTTATTATTGTTTTCACACAGTTGAATTCAACCATTTTAATCTCTTCTCATTCATGATCAATGATGTTGCCAATGCTTTGAAGGGAATCTGAAATAAATATTTTCTACTCTTATAAAATCATATCATTCATTCAATAATATGACAAGGAATAATGATATATAACGTATAACCATACGAAACTCAAATTAAATGAATATATAATTAGTTGAATGTCGACATACTAGAGTGTTGGGTTTTTCAATGTTAACTACTCAACTTCCACACTTCCAACATTTAACTCCAAATGGATCATACCTCTAGGAAATATGGTAACATCCCCTAGGAAATGAATATCAATTTGTGACACACTTAATTAATTATTTATACAAATCAATTTGAATGATGAGACGGTAAAAATATAGTTCAAGGTATTGCTAACAATATTTCTTAGGGTAACATCCCCTTGGCAATGGATGACAATGTGTGACACACTTAATTAATTATTTATACAAATAAATTTGAATGATCAGACCGTAAGAATATAGTTCGAATATAGTTCATGGTATTTTTAACAAGAAGATGTGTTTATTAACATTCGAAGTTGTTGATACATATCATTGGGGAAAATGATGATAGTGTTAGGGAGTGCATTGATCTGCATCATTGTTGTTGCCACTAATGGATATGGCATCACTAAGGCCAAGAAGTAAAATGGCACCTACATGTTGGGGTTTTGTTCATAGTTAATTAACTGGGGTTTATATTCCATGGGCTACGATAGAGGGGGAGACATGGGTGCTCACATGGTGGCTGTCCCACTCATCAAATCGTCTCAAAGCTTTGATCGCCAATCCAATCCACCCCACAACCCCTCTACAAGTGAGGCTTTCTCATATTTATCCATATAGAATGGGGCCAACTCAATATCTAACTCCATCGAGGAGGATCGAAAAAGAGGGGAACCAATCACCATCGAACTCTGCTCCATCTTTGGGACAGATAATTTTGTATGGAGGAAGTCTGCATGCATCTCCAAGGCATGGCTACTAGATCGATTTAGCTTCACTAGATTGTGGTGCTGAGTTTCCAATTTGGATAAAGGAAGCATTTAATGGTTTCAGGTCATAGTACAGAGGAGGGTTCAAGTCGTTGAGAACACATGTTGTGGATGTTGTGGACATATTCCTAGGGTGAATCAAAAGCCCTTGATTCATTTTGGTACTGATCTAGTTGTCAATAGAGTGGATCGAGTTTATTATTGGACCACATCTCTAGGAAGAAAAGGATGATGCTTCTACACTTTGAAGCTAATTCCAGTATATTTGGTGATCTATTTCTTGAATTCTAGATGCACCAAGGATCCAAAACAAAATGCATGGTGGAGAGCCCCCTCTTATTGTAAAAAATCATAGATTCATTGTTTAAGTTCAGATCCAAACAATATACAAATAGGAACAAGATCATATGACGTATTTTGGGTTTTTATTAAAACCATTTCTAGAAAATCAAATGTGCTAAGGGTACGAGGAATAGATCTCGTGACAGATGTGAATTAGAGTATCCTAAATATTACATGTATTCCTTCTTATTTAAAAAGTTTTATTTATTCAGGGAAAGTGATGCAGGATTGGAACCATTTGGAAGACTACATCATTCAAAGAAATTCCATAATTATCCCAAATTTAAAATTACAAGGTGGTGCCCCAAGAATGAGTAGCCCACCTAGATCATCCTCAGATGGACATTGTATGACCTCATTCAAGGATGCACTAAGAGGGAATGTTTCCACATAGGAAAAACAAAATCCAAATCTGACAATACTAGGGTCACATATCATTGAGAAGAATGGAAAAATTTGTAACTATGGCCATAGAAACACTATAAGAAAGTGGTATTTTCACTATTTTGCAAGAAAAATCTATCATAGGTCGATTTAAGGGTTACTGGCCCAAATCATAAGATATAAATGAGTGGATCTACATTAATTAGACCATAAAATGTGATATTTATCTATATTCAAACTATTTTTTTGCGACTGAATTTGATAATAAAAAAAAAAATTGATCATTTCATAAATGAAGGAACATGGTTTTCGGGAAGGGAGGGTCCCTTTGTAACCCCATGGTTTCTAGGTTTTGATTCTAACTCAATGGTCGCTAAAAAAATGTTTGTCTCAGTAAGGCTACATAACCTTCCACTTCCCTATCAGAACCATCTGGTTCTAGAAGGCATCAGGAACTCTTTGGGAAGGTTCCTAAAGATGGATCGTAAAATTATGGAGAAAGGTATATTCACTTTTGCACAAATTTGTGTGGAGATGGATTTAAGTAAAGGACTTCTTGATAATAGTCATTTGAGGCATCAACATTTCAAGTGGACACATTGGTTATATTTTGAAAACACCACTTTTAGATGTGGGATTCAGCATCAAATAGGGAACTTGTAGAATACATTCAATGAAGCAAAGTAAAGGATAAATAAAATTCTTCTGAAAAAAAGAGGATGGAAATTCCTAGATCCTCCATATTCAGGTGATGAGGATGAAGAAATGGATAATACCCAGTAACATATAGAGACACAAAATCATCAAGGTTCTGAAAATGAGGGAGAAGATAATCAAAAGGACCTGAATAAATAGGCAAACATTCCCAAGAAAGGATCATTTATTTCGACAAGTGAGAACCAACAGGAGGAAAAGAGAAACAATCAAGGATTAGGTGGAACTAAGCGACATCATGTCTCTAAGGGCTCAGATTCAGATAAAGAAATTCAAAACCTTCGAAGAAATAAGGAGTTGGAAATTGTTTCAACTACTCCATCTCTTGGGGTTTGGAAAAAATTCCAAAAGAAAAAAGGTAATAAAGAGGTAACCAGTTTATCTCGCCATTTTTAATTATTATTTTACTATTATTTTTTGTAGATTTTCTACTTTGAGTGCTCAATACACATTCACTAGTCCCTTGGCACAATACTTGAATGCACTTTGTGCATCTACATAATGTAACTTTTTATTTTTCTTTAATAGAAAGTTGTTGATTTTTCCACGAAAAAAAAAACAAGAATATGTGTTAGTTGTTATATTATCATTAGTTTCAACAAAACCAACTTGAAGGGATCCACCACACAAAAGAGAGAAACTTCTGAAGCTCTTGGATGTGTATGAGGAAGGTTGCTTCTAGAGGGAACCATTTTAAACTTACTATAGATACCCATCTTGTTTTGTCGATAATAATCATATAACAATATCAGTAATATATCCTCAAAATATATAAGCTTTTAAGCTAAGAGAAATATCATAAATGAATAAATTGATTATGTAAATAAACACAATATGGATCACATGAATATTATCGGACTACAGGAAATTTTTGAGGATTGGTTCTCACTTGAATATCCATTGGGTCTTTGCAAACATCTCCATTTTTGAAAATGTGTCCAAACCACAAAAATAAAAATATAGACATATCGAATTCCTCAAGGATCAATATGACCTGGCTATGGCCTTTTGGACCAAGTGGGAGTGGGAGATTATGATGTTGTCTCAATATCCATTGCTACCTCAAATGTTGAAGTGTTTCTAGTATATTTACATTGAGTATTTTTTAACATTTTTGAGATCATAAATAAGAATTCTCACAAGCCCTTCTCATATCCTACATAAATCCAATGCTCAAACAAGACCGTAGACCTCTAATTTCTACCTAAAATCCTGTTTGCTCAATTTAGCAAGCAAAACACTTAAAATCAACTGCCTACATGCATGTTCTTGGCCTAACATGATCTAAAGTGAAATTATTTCCATGTATTTAGGTCAATTATGCGTAGGAAACAGAACTTGAGAGGAAAAAAAAATGATTTTATCTTTTCACAAAGAGGAATGCCCCAAATTTCCATGTTGGAGTAGTGAGTGAATTTATGTGATAAAAAATATTGTTTAATGACATATATTAATTGGAAGTATAAACATGTTATATCATAAATCATGACCACATATAGTGGCCTTAAGTATTACAAATGTTTCTGAATTAGGAGAATTTATAATAGTATTCAAACTGCAAATCCACTGCTAGACACATGTAAGCAATCACTAATAATAATAATAACAGTCATTGAGATGTCAAGAAAATTTATTTTAATAAAATTTCCTTATTGTGGGACTGAAAAATATGGTAAATATGTTGTAATGTAATTTGCTATAAAAGTTTTGATTCACTCAAAATAAAATAGTAACATAAATTTTATGTTATTATTAATTTTGGTAATTTTTATTGTATATTCTTGGTTTTTGAGTTCCATGGTATTCATATAGAATATAAAACTTTTAAAAGATAAGATCCACTCTGATTATACTAAGCTCCAATATAAATTAAATATAAAATTATTTAACAAGAAAAAATAAAACCCATAAATTTTAATGGGGAAAAAAATTACTAACCTCGGGCTTAGTCTAATTTATAGAAGTAATGACATTTTTCAGGACATTTTTTTTAGTTATTTTTAATCAAGATTTGACAAAGAATTTTAAGAAAGTGAGTTTACATTGTTTAATCTATAGAACCTAGTGCCAAAAAAACTTTTCACAACGTTGAATCTATTTATTCATTCGAAAATATATTTTAAGGAAAAAAAATCATATTCTTAATTAAAATTTTATTGCAAAATTTAAATGAAAAAAAATAATTTCTACATAAATAACCTCCTAACTTAAACTAAATTTAAATAAACCTCTTTAATAATAATAATAATAATAATAATAATAATAATTATAATAATAATAATCCCTAACAGTATGAAAACATTAAAAAAAAAAAAGAAAGAAGATAATAATTAAATTGAAGACATAGGAGTTAAAATGAAGACAAAAAGATATAATGGTCAAAATGAAAATTCCTATTAGTGATCCAATTAGGAATGAGCAAACTTAACATGCTTTGAAATTTCCTTTCGTGTCAAGTTTCGAGGGAGAAAATAGTAAAAAATACGCTCATAATCATATTGATTTATCCCTAAATAAACTAACCTCTATCTTTAGATAATCAATATTAATTTTCTTGAAATGTTTTACCCTTCACATAAATACTTAAATATTCAACATTGTTATCTTAATAATTCTTTTCATTTCCAGAAATTTTTTTATTTATTAAACCTTTTTATATTAATTTAATTAATTAAGGGAGATACGTGATTATTTATTTAAGATATTTTTGTGTGTGTGTTAAATGATCGGTCTGTATGTGATAAGTGGTGGTTTAGTAATGATAATTTATTAACTCTAAGATTAAATTTATTATGCATTAAAAATATAATTTAAATAATAAAAGATAATTTTATTAAATAATAGTAAAGTAAAAATTAATATATAGATATATAGATATATAATTTACTATGTTGAATAGGTAATTTGTTCATCTTCACTTAGATTTAACACTTGAAAGTACAAGTGCAACAACTCTATAGAGTGGGATAATTAAGTTTCAAGAGATTTGTTCTACTCTCATTATTATGTGCATGGTAGATTTAAGGAATAAGGAATATTTTAGAATTAGATGGTCTACATATATTTAAACAAGTTGTTTTTAGTAATTTACATAAATTTAATTTAACAGTTGTTTATTTTTTGGAAGTTTTCCTCGTAAATATTTTCAGTCTAATTTCTCTATAATTTGGGCAAGAATTTATTGAATCACAAGTTTCATGGGTAACCCCTGCACAATATAAGTGCCCTAAGGGTTTTTAAGTGTGTTGAATCCATATATAAAATAAAAAAGCCAGTTTAAATAACACAATACAATATTTCACCTCAAATTTTTTGGTGAGCACAGATTCCAAAAACTCAAGCTAAAAATGAGTCCAAATTTAAAATCCTAATAATCATATCATCATCCCCTCACAATAGGCATACTCTCATCTCCACCTAGATCAAACACTTGAAACTACAAGTGGAATAGCTCTATAGTGTGGGATAATTAACCTTCAAGAGATCTGTTTTATTCTCATTATTATGTGGATGGTAGATTTAAGGAATATCTTAGACTTAGATGGTCTGAAATAAAGTAAAAAAAATTTTTACTTGTTTTTCCAACCCAAATGTCTAAATATTCTCTTAATTTGCAATCTACATAATTTTAAACAAGTTGTCTTTAGTAATCTACATAAATTTAAATGAGTAGTCTTTAATAATCTACATTAATCTAAACCAGTTGTCTTTAGTAATGTACATAAATTCATTTTTTTTTACTTATTTAGAGGAATTTTATTTGTTTGGTAATACACCCATATGAAATTAGTCACATGGGGTTGATTCCAATCACTATTACTATTAGTGGTATGAGATTAATTCCACCCACTATCACTATAACCTATAGATGCCTAGCTAGAGTATTCTCTATGACAAGGAAGTGATTCCAACAACTACCACTCTAACATGTGGATGCCTAATATGAATTTTAGACAAGCACACTTGAATCTATGGATTTGAACCTCCAAGTCCCATGTCCCTAGGCAATAGAAATTGAGAGGAAAAAAGAAGATTTTCTTTTTCCACAAAGAGAAATGCCTCAAATTTCCATGTTGGAGTAGTGAGTAAATTTTTGTGATAACCAATATTGTTTAAAGACACATTAATTGGAAGTATCAACATGTTATATCATAAATCATGACCACATACTGTGGCCCTAAATACTACACATGTTTCTTAATTAGGATAATTTATGGATGACATTAAGACAAATTACATTAAGGAAAAAAATAAGACATCACTATTTCTATCCAATCAAGTGTTTGCAAAATAAAATTTTAAATTATAATAAAAATATTTTATTTATTTGTAGTGTTTAACATTAGGTGTTGCATAAGTCAAATATAAACTAATAGTAGCCAAAATGCAAAACCATTACTAGCTAACACATCTAAGCATCCAATAATACGGATGATTAAGATGTAAGACAATTTATTTTAATAAATTTTCCTTAGTGTGGGGACAATGGGAAATATGGTAAATATGATGTAATGTAATTTATTGTAAAAGTTTTGACTGAGTTAAATTGAAAAAGTAACACAACTTATATGTTATTATTAATTTGGGTAATTTTTAGTGTACTCATGGTTTTTGAGTTTCATGATATTCATATAAAATATAACAATTTTAACAGATAATATTCACTTGAGCTTAGTCTAACTTATAGAAGAAATGACATTTTTAAAGACATTTTTTTTAGTTATTTTTAATCAAAATTTAGCAAAAATTTTAAAAACTTGAGTTTACATTATTTAATTTATAAAATCTAGTGCCAATTTTTTTCTTCACTATTTGAATCTATTTATTCATTCAAAAATATATTTTAAAAAACAGAAAATAATATTCTTAATTAAAATTTTATTTCAAAATTTAAGTGAAAAAAAACTATTTCTACAAAAAATAACTCCTAACATAAAATAAAATAAAATCAACGTGTCACAATATAATGTGAAAACATTTAATAATAAAAAAATAATAATAGTCAAATGAAAATCCCTACCTAGTGTGAAAACATTTAAGATAAAGGATATAATAGGAAAAATGAAAATCCCAATTGGTAATCTAATTATAAATGAACAACCTTAACCTACTTTGAAATTTCCTTTGGTGTCTAAGTTTCTAGGCTGAAAAATGGTAAAAAATACGATCATAATCATATTGTTTTTTTCCTAAATAAACTAACCTCTATGTTTACATAATCAATATTAATTTTCTAGACATATTTAACCTTTAAAATAAATACTTAAATATTCAACATTGTTATATTCATAATTCTTCTCATTTCCATAAAAATTTTAATTTATTAAGCATTTTTATATTAACTTAATTAATTAAGGAAGATACGTGATTGTTTATTTATTTAAGACTTTTTTGGTGTGTTAAATGATCGGTCTCGATCTGATAAGTAATATAAGAAGATATGTGGTTGGTTTAGTAATGGTAATTTATTAACTCGAAGATTAAATTTATTATGTATTAAAAATATAATTTAAATAATAGAAAATAAATTTATTAAATAATAGTAAAATAGAAATTAATATATACATTATTACAATTTCATTAGGGAAAGAACTCTGTTACAGAAAGGATTTGTCGCAGAAGGTGACTATATTATAATTTTTTCCTTAATAAAGTAATACAATAGCTAACTTTTCTGGTCCACTCAAATTTCCTTTTCCATGGAAAAGCTTGCATATAGCGAATCAAACTTGTAAAAACCTGAATAAAGTAATATACTAGGTAATTTATCTGGTTTATTCTCTGGGATTCTCTTTTCAGAGGAAAACAAACACTGTATATTATGTACCAGTATATTTGTTCATACATTTCGTTATCGGCTGTAGCAAGCAAGGAAACATCAAGATATCATTGTCACATGTAACTAGTTCACCCTTCCTGAGAGAGAAAGAGGTCCCCAGTAGAATGGCAAGCAGAATTTCAGAGAGGAAAGATCTCATATCATATTACATCACCAGAAATTGTGTAGTCTCCACCCCTATATCATACAAAAAACAGAAACAGATGCCAATAAGAGTGCCCAATATAAATGAAATGGTAGCCAAACCTGTAAGCGTCGTTGAGCAAAAGTATGATGAGCATCAACACATTCTGATTGGGTTGACGATCTTCAGGCTCGCTTGATTTTCTTCCTGGTTTATCATCGTATTGGTTTGTATCATTGCTCATGTTTGGTTTGGTTTGGTTTGGTTTGTTCGTGGTGCTGGGTCTTTATCTGCATCTCGTAGATCTGGAACGCACAGTAGATCTGGAAGGCATGATTCTCATTAGAGATTAGAATTTAGGTGCATTGGCCATGTAGAGGTTGTGTAATATTTAGGAGAGCTAATTCGATTCATTAGTAAAAGAAATGTGAGATTAATAACATAAATATGATTGCTCTCCTTTACATAACACCAAATTATGCAGATTTAGTACCTTTCTGTCTCATATCTCGATCCTTCTGTCTCAAGTCTCGATATTGTTTTACTGTGAATTTTTTGTACACTCCAAGGTTTCAGATAAGATCCGTAGTATTGATAGGAGGTTTAATTAATTTCCAAAAATTTAAACGAAGCAAGGATATAGTACCCTCACAGTTATGATTATTTCAAATGTGATTTCACAAACCAAATCTTATGATTTCAAAAAACTGTACTATTTCCAACTTTTATTGATTTCCATTTGCTTACAATGATATTGCGTAACAAATTTCCAAATTGATTGATGGCCATGTGCTTAAAGCTTTCACTAAAGGACACTTGCTCGAGGTTTCCAAGGGTTTCTATAACAAAGATTTCACTAGAGATTTTGTAATTTTTTTTTATTTTTTTTAACTTGGTAGTGTTTTTTTATTCATTGATTAGATGAAAAAGAAACAGATTATGATTTTGTAATTTTATTTAAAAATTATGTCTCTCCATATTTGATAATTACAATAATTACACAAGATAAAAAAAAAAACTCTTAGGGATAAAGTCTCCCATAGAGATGGAGAAGGGTAAACAAACTTATGCCTAGGTCAATGTTTTCAATGACACCCACATTAACCTGGCGATCATATAAAGATTATATAAAAAAAATTGAGAACAAATTTAAATATGTGAAGTCAATGTAATTCCTAGTTCTGAGATTTAGATATATATCATTTCTAATTACTTCATTTAAAAGTAATCTCGTCCATAATTGAATTGTCAACCCCTAGTCCATAATTGAAATGCTAGCCCATTTACTTCAAGTAGAACACAACAGAGTCAAAAATACATTGCACTTTAAGAAATACAAAAGAAACCACCATTGCTGAAAAACCATAGTATACCTTGGTGGAAAGTTGAAGCCATTAAACGCTGTTGTATTTCAAAAACAACTATTAAGGGATTTGTGCCCTTTGTGTGTTGAAAGGTCACATAAACAAATATAGAACACTAGGATCTATAATTGCTATTTAGATTTGTCTGATTGCTCTAACTTCTAAGCTTAGTACCATGTTTCCATAATTCTTTAGCAAGATCAACTTGCAGCAATAGGTATGTGCTTGGATCTATTTTTAAATGGAAGTAAGTGTTATAAAAATATATCTTGTTATTAGATTGAGCTCAACAATCAATTTATTTTTAAAAAATTGTATTACTTACATTCATTAGTCTTTGATGACATTAGATTTTTAATTTTACATATTACCCAGTCTTCTTTTCCTTTCCCTTTTGGCCAAGCATATGGATATAATCTTCTACTTCATTGGTGCATGAAATAACTACTTCAAAATCACAGGGTGCAAGATCTACTAGGTATAGGGTTGTTGGGCCATGAATACGACCACTTTTTAACACTTATTTCATCCATTTTTACTCTTCTTTATCATATCATTTATTATAATTTATTATATAAATCCATTTTATAATGATTTATGCTCTTATGGATGAATATTATTTATTCTCCTTTATTTTTAATAAATTGATGATTATTATGCATACATTTATCAATAATGGTTTATTAATATATTTTGTAACATCACTCACCAATTTAGCCTCCAAGATATTTGCCAGATTGCAAATTTGATCTCCAAATCATCATCAAATATTCCAACTCAGAAATTCGCTAGAATAAGAAGTGACAGTTTTACGGTTGATATTCTGGGCAAATGAAGAAGAATTTGGAAAATCCGGAACATGGGTTTTGTCCATAACGGACCAAATTAACTTTATTGAAGAATGATTTTGCCCAGAGTTGGCTTGTATTGGGAAAAACACAAGGTTATTTCAGCATGATTTTCTCAGATTTACTGTTGCGGCCATCCTCCAAATTATCATAGCTGCAAATCCAAATTCAATTTGGTTTTGTTGAAAGATTGATGAAAATATATTTTCTGGTTTATCAAGTTGTTGGGAACAATCCAATATTGTTATAGGAGATCATATTTGCTATTTAATTTCTCCTCTTTCTGATTATAAAAGGAGAGCATGTATTATGTATTGGGTAACAATGGATGATTATTGAATTCCTTTTATAACACTGTAATTCCTTGACTCTCTTGATCAAAGAGCAACTGATGTAAAAGCTATTTGTGTTTGATTAATAAAAAGACGCATTCTCGTTCCATTTCTCAAGCTCTAAAGTAAAACCCAGTGGTGTTTCACCTGTGGTTGAGGGCCTGACCCTGGTGGATCGATCCACTGTTTGTATCTCTATCTTTTCATTACTGTTTTGAGATAGTTCATATTTTCTTTTATTACAGTTTTCAAGTTAATCATTTTGTTTTTAATTGCTTATGGATCTTGGTGTGTTACGTTAATGAATTGCATCGTTGTTCCATTTCAACAAGGATCTTAATTCCTGTATTATTCATCTAGTTATTGTTTAATAAAGCTTTGATGTTCAATATTTAACTCCATTTTCTTGCCGTTCATATTGATGACTGTTTAACAACGTTTGTTGTGGGCTTGGTTTTTAATAGAATTGTTGTTTTAAGTTAATATTTGATGTTGTTCACTTCCGATTCATTAGCTTCATATTGCAAAAATATTGTTTATTTACATTGTTATAGTTTGTTGTTTATGCACATAGCCATTCAATTACAGATTGCTTTTAATTTCTAATTCTTGCTTTTAATAAGAGTTCTTCTTTGTTTACTTTCAACAACAGTTAGTTCAATTTCGATTTCCCTTTGATTGCTTTAAAGTAGGACTGTCAACTGTAGAGAATATTAGTTATTGGTTCCTCATTCCCAGGTTGATTGTCTTGTTCCAGTTTGATTTCAATTTCATCAATTTCTGGAGGATTGAGTTATTGCTACTGTATCCTCGATTGATGTTTACTGAGTGAATAGTTAAGTTTCAGTGCATTTGAATTTATGTTATTGTAATTATATTTCTCTTCCAAGCATTTGTTTACTTTTGTATTTAGAATATTGTACTACATCTCACACAACATTTCTCTTAGATAAATTTCTGCCTTAGACTAAGTACACTCTTGAAAAAAAAAATTGTTTCCGGATTGATAATTAATGTAGGATAAATAGGTGTTAAGAAGATACCTTTTATACCACAACATCTTGGCGTCATTTCCGGGGAGAGTGTATGCTATTTAGAAGGAGTGATGCAAATTTAACCTTTTTTCTGCTTGCAAAGAATTGGGTATTAAAGACGGAAGGTAAGAACCTGCGCACCGAGCAAGGAACATACTTGCTCACAGCCCGTTTCACAACAGAATTGGATAAAAATTTTAGGTAGGAATGAATGCTTGAATTTTTTGAATGGCTAGAAAATATAAACAAGACAAAATTCCTCCCAAAGCTAAAAAACCTAAGGGACCGGTGACCCTTGGGAGAACGACCTTTATTGACAAAATTCTTAAGAAAACTAAATCTCAGCCATCAGTAGGACCTAGGAAAATTATTTCTAGACAACCTACTAGTTCCATTTAGGCCACAGAATCACCATCTGTAGCCTTTGCTGAGGTAAATAGCCAAACAGAAGAGACTGAGCAAGATTCCCAAGAAATTGAGAATTCTCGACCAATTTGTTTTTACAAGAAGGGAAGTTGGCTTCTCATACCCTACTATTTATCAACATGCATTTTTCAAATTTGGGTATGTACATACTAGAGGCCTTATTTTGGAAATAGCTCTACTGGGAATACTCTTATACATAAGCATATTCGATTTTCAAATAAGAGTAGATTAGTGGAGAAAATAAAATAAATAAGGAAATAAACACATTTTATTATTATTATTATTTTATTTTTGTAAAAATAGTTGTTTTTGTTGCAACACGCTATGGAAAACAACATCGGTGATAAATATTTTAATCTATTTTGTATTTAGATGCATTATATTGAAAATAAAAATTCTAAAAACACTCATATTCATTTCTATCACCAATATGGAAAAATTTCTTGAATATCATACTTTTTTGGCTTGCGGGCTTGATGAAATTTCTAAAAACATAGTTGGGACAGTCATGTTTTGGGGGACCAAAATTGAATATTTTTAAAACTTTTTTCTATCCTAAGTATCCCTTGATGTCTACTTTCCAACCCAATTTGAATCACTTCATTTGGATTTGAAACGAAAAATTTAGAACCAAAACATTGACAGGGTGTCTAGTAGATAACTCAACAACAGAGTTGGGACAGTCAGTTTTTAGAGGCGTAAATGAATATATTTTTAAAATATATTTCTATTCTAGATTCCTCTATGAATATGGTTTACAACACAATTTTAATCACTCAATTTCGATATCATATGAGTAATTTATGTCCAAAATACTGACTGTCTATCATAAATCAATACTCTTGAAACTTTGTTTTCTCGGTTGTTCATTAACGTATTTTACCCATGAATTCTTCTTGTATTCAAAACCTGTTTCTTTTGGAGATAAATAAATTAATCTCATTTACTATCCAATTTTAATCGGTTCAATCCGCCATCAAACGAAAAATTTATGCTTTAAATATCAATTGTTGGTCTGAGCTGGAAAATCGAAAATGGCTCTATTAGGCAAGTTGTTCTAAACAAATTTAACATACCATTACATGAAATTTTTAAAAAATATTTCTATTGGAGATAAAACTTTGAATTAGCTCTCATTTTGCTTTGGAATCACTCAAATCGGACGAAAAATAAAAAAGATATGATTAAAACACTGTTGGTTAGTATAGTCGACCACTGCTCTCCTGCAAGTGACAAATAAAATTTGTTTTATTTTTCCGTGGATTTGTTCTACAAAGTAACTACTTGTTATTTTTTTGCATAATTCTTGGATTAAGGGAGCCCGTACACCTCTCTTTCTCCATGATTTAATGTTCTATTGCAGGCAGACACTCATTTTTTGCAGGTTTTAGGAGAACAAAGAAGGTCAATTTATGGGCGAGCGATTCTTGAGAGAAATTTTAGTAAAACAAGGGAATTTCATCCAGTTCATTACGTAACAGATTCATAACAATAATAAATGAATAATTGGTTTCAATTTCAAGATTCATGTCACTGTTTCCAAAACATTTTTTAAAAAGATCATTCTTTTCCCATTAACAGATTGATATTCCCTTAAGAAATAACATCATAGCTGTTGTAACTTAATAAAGTGTTGTTTCTTTTTTTATTTCTTTATTTTTTTGTGTTTCAGGTATTAATCTCTTCAAATTATAATTTTCGCTCCAGTGGCAAGTGAACAATAAGGACCCCACCATGCAAGTTTCAATTGCATAAGGCAATTCTTCGGTAGCACCAATTCTGTAAAAAATTATTTTTTCTTAAAACCTGTACATAGATTTTCCTTTCTATTTGATTGGATTTTCTTGACAATGGATTGTACATTAGCTTTGTTCTTTCCTCTATTTTTTTCCTTTTTTGTTCCCTACAGCATCTCTCCGTGTTTATATCTGTTTGTTGTTCCTCTTAAGGAACAATTGTTGTTCCTCTTAAGGAACAATAGTCGTTCCTCTTAAGAAGCAGTGCTTTTGTGTGTTTATTTTTGTTGTTCCTTTCAAAAGGAACAACATTTTCGCTGATTAGTTTTGTTGTTCCTTTCAAAAAGAATAGAATTTTTGCTGCATGTTTTCACTGTTCCTTTCAAAAGAAACAACAATTTTGTTGTTCCTTTCAAAAGGAACAACACCGCTTGTTTTTGTTGTTCCTTTTAAAAGGAACAGCACCGACTGTTCTTGTTGTTCCTTTTCAAAGGAACAACATTTTCGCAGATTGTTTTTGCTGCTCCTTTCCAAAGGAACAACATTTTCGCAGATTGTTTTTGTTGTTCCTTTCCAAAGGAATAACACTTTTTGAGTGCATTTTTCTTGTTTGTGAACAACTTTTTGAGGATTTTTGTGAATTCTTCATGACTCTTTGAAAGGCAAACATATAATTCATGCAAGGATACACAAATTAGAGGTTACTGGAATCAGCTAATCAAGATAAATTGTCATTTTAAAGATTTTTTTGTAGTGATAAAAAAAAGGAAAGGACACAACCATCTATATCCCTTTGCTGTCTTTATTTTCACTAAAATTAATATAATCGATTATCTTTATCATGTTGGTTCTTCCCTAAATTCTCATAACTCTGATTTTTATTTCATTGAATAAGAATAAGGGCATATTTTCTCTATTGAGATGCTTAGACTTCTTCCACCATCCCTACTCTTAAGGAGTGTTGAGCCACCCTTTATATATAAATAGGGAAGTGCTATATGTAAAGAAGAAAAAAAAATCTCTATATAATTACTAACAATTCTATGATATGGCAGATGGAGAATAGGGGGTCTCATCAAGAGCCAGCCTACCATGATCATAAGGGAGAAGTGAAGTGGCATTCGCATTATAGACACCACACTAGGGATATGATCCAATGGACAACTCAGAAAAATAAAAAATCCTTGGTACAAGAGGTCTCATCATGAGCCAGCCTGCCCACGTTTCACTCCTTCCTGGTGAATGGCATTGTGATTCATCTGGTTCGCAAGCCAGCACAGTGGCCTCCATCATGACATCACACATCAATTCCCTAGGCATAAATAAAGGATAATGGTTCCAAGGGTGAGAAAACAACTTTGTCAAGGTTATAAACACCTGTGGGAAACAGAGCTCTGCTGATGGTATTGGAGTCATATTTTTCACAAATCAATAGTAATGATAAACTCTTTTCTTATATCTTTATCTAAGATCAAATGAAAGTATGCTCCTAAACCCTTTGTTTGGAACCTCTTATGCATGAAATTTATTTATAAATCGATCATAATGGTTTGTGTGGATAGTGACTGCACAAGTATTTTTTTCATCAAGTGTCATTTTCCCTTATTTTCGAATCATTACATAAACATTTCCATATCTACTCATGATTTCAAAATATGCATTGATCTCAGTAATGTGATAATTTTTTAATCATATCATAAGTATGTGTGCCTTTCCATGCTGTACAATTGTTGTGCAGTACGCTGCTCTTCTATTTTTTGATTTTCCACAATATTGATACTACATTTCTACAGAATTTTTGCTGATTGAAATTTTTGCATGCATCTTATATGTTGCCATTCCAAACTAAAACTGTGGATTCAAGAAAATTGCATACAGAATTGTGATATGTTTACAGGAGAACAAAAAATATGGGGACTCCTATTCGCAACACGACCAAACTATTGCAACTAACAACAAAGGCTCATGAACACACACAATTCTTCAGACATGATGTGCTTGCATGGCTTCCACCTTTTGCATCACTTTCAGTATCTGCTCAGCCTACATCAGCTTCAACAAAGGCTAGTCCATACACATCATTCCACATTTTTTCGGAGGTAACACTTGAGGTAAAATAGCATAATTTTTTGATTTATTATGAATTTAAGAGAATTTCATGAAAATCCATTGAGAATTATTTATCATAATACATTCCATATCTTTACCACTTCCCATTTTTTTAGACACGTCTCATCTTTTAGTTTGGGGGAGTGTTAATTTCCTTCATTTCTTTCTTATGACCATGTAAGTAATCTTATTTATCATCCATTGATATTCTTATTCATTCTCAACACCTCCCTTATTCCATGTTGTTTTACACCAAGCATAGATTTCAACAGATTGTAGCAACCACCTCTCTTTGTCTTCTAGCATTGCATGAGGACATGCTACTTCTTCAGTTTGGGGGCGGGGGGAATTTCTACACATGATGGATGTTTTCTACTCTCTTTTTCGTTTCAGGCATACAATTTCATTTTTATACAGTGCAGAAATTGATTTGCATATAGTTTTAAAACTATGAACTAAATTATTATTATTTCTGAATAACAAAGAAGTATCATTAAAATACACAAACCTAGATAATTTCATGCTAAATTAATTCATAAAATTTCGAAAATTATGCACTATCACCTACAACCATTTTGTTTATATCTCATGATCCGTGCATCAAAACGATCTGATTTTTGAGAAAATGATTAATGAAGGTTGTTGTTACTTATGCCACATTTTTCTGCAACTTCATATACATATAGTTGAACGTCAACTGTAAAAATTGTTATGCCTCTATTTATAAAATTGAATATTCATTATTTGAGGAAACATGCATTTGTTCCATCCATTTCATGGGTTGGGATGAACAATTTTCTTTGCTTGGTTAACACATGGGTTTTGTCTTTGGGTTGCATGAGGACATGCAATATATTCAGTTCCGGGTTGCATGAGGACATGCAATATATTCAGTTCGGGGGTATGTTGGGCCATGAATATGACCACTTTTTAACACTTACTTCATCCATTTTTACTCTTCTTTATCATATCATTTATTATAATTTATTATATAAATCCATTTTATAATGATTTATGCTCTTATGGGTGAATATTATTTCTTCTCCTTTATTTTTAATAAATTGATGATTATTATGCATAATTTTATTAATGATGGTTTATTAATATATTTTGTAACATCACTCACCATTTTAGCCTCCAAGATATTTTCCAGATTGGCAGATTTGATTCTGAATCATCATCAAATATTCCAACTCGTAAATTTGCCGGATAAGAAGTGAGATGGGCTTTTTAGTGTTGAGATTCCCAAGAGAGCAAGAGGACCCTGAAAATCCTGAACATGGAGCTAGAACTATAACTAACCAAAATCTGACCTCAAAACTGCTCTTCTCCTTATTCTACTTGATTATGAGAAACACATGAAGGCTTGGATACATTTTCAGATGTATTGAGCAAACTGCCCTTCCAGAACATTCAATCACAAAATCCAAATTCGACTTGGTTTTGTTGAAATATTGATGGAAATATATTTTTTGGTTGATCAAGTTGTTGGGAACAATCCAATATTGTTATGAGAGATCATATTTTCTATTTAATTTCTCCTCTTTCTCATTATAAAAGGAGAGCATGTATTATGTATTGGGGAACAATGGATGATTATTGAATTCCTTTTGTAACACTGTAATTCCTTGACTCTCGTGATCAAAGAGCAACTGATGTAAAAGTTATTCGTGTTTGATTAATAAAAAGACGCGTTCTCATTCCATTTCTCAAGCTCTGAAGTAAAACCCAGTGGCGTTTCACCGGTGGTTGAGGGCCCGGCCCTGGTGGATCGATCCACTCTTTGTATCTCTATCTTTTCATTATTGTTGTGAGATAGTTCATATTTTCTTTTATTACAGTTTGCAAGTTAATTGGTTTGTTTTTAATTGCTTATGGATCTTGGTGTGTTACGTTAATGAATTGCATCGTTGTTCCATTTCAACAAGGATCTTAATTCTTGTATTATTCATCTCTTTATTGTTTACTAAAGCTTTGTCGTTCAACATTTAACTCCATTTGCTTGCCATTCATATCGATGACTGTTTAACAACGTTTTTTTTGGGCTTGGTGTTTAATAGAATTGATGTTTTAAGTTAATATTTTTTGTTGTTCACTTCCGATTCATTAGCTTCAGATTGCAGAAATATTGTTTATTTACATTGTTATAGTTTGTTGTTTATGCACATATCCATTCAATTATAGATTTCTTTTCATTTCTAATTATTGCTTTTAATAATATTTCTTCTTTGTTTACTTTCAACAACAATTAGCTCAATTTTTATTTCCCTTTGATTGATTTAAAGTAGGACTGTCAACTGTAGAGAACATTGGTTATTGCTTCCTCATTCCCAGATTGATTGTCTTGTTCCAGTTTGATTTCAATTGTATCAATTTCTAGAGGAATGATTTATTGCTAATGTATCCTCGATTGATGTTTGCTGAGTGAATAGTTAAGTTTCAGAGCATTTGAATTTATGTTATTGTAATTAGATTTTCTTCCAAGCATTTGTTTACTTTTGTATTTAGAATACTGTACTACATTTCTCACACAGCATTTCTCTTGGATAAATTTCCACCTCAGACTGAGTACACTCTTGAAATAAAAAGTCATTCCCAGATTGATAATTAATGTAGGATAAATAGGTGTTAAAAATATACCTTTTATACCTCAACAATGGCATCGAATGGCACTGAAGACTATTGCTACCCACATTCTTGTAGCACTACTTTGTTTAAAGGTAATCCCTTTGTTCAATAGATAATGAATTTAGTTTTTTATTGAATTGTTGGTGGGAGAGGGAGTGGCACTAGTAGCATGCGAGAAGAAACGGAGGGAGGACATCAATGTTTAATGGATCTTGGGAGTACATTTTACTTTTCTAGCATTTAATACGAGAAAACTAATGCTAGCATTAGTTTGAGATAGTGAAATATCAATCAAAAATATGAAATAATATCCATAGTTAAGGCCTCTGCACCTTAAGACAGTGAAAAATAAGATAGCTAAAAGCTTAAGTATTTGTGCAAAAGAGTAATGTAGTTATGGAAAATACTAATTTTTTGTGGTGGGGAATAATGAGGAGCCCGCCTTGTTAATTATCTAGGCTTATCTAGGATGTTAAGAAAGAAATGCAGAGGATGGAAGAGGAAAAGGAGCAGGTTGTACAAGAGCGTTATGTTCCACCACTTCTGGAGTAATGGAGATGAAGATGAAGATTGAGCATGATGGAAGAAAGCTCTCTTATATCGCATTAAAGACAATTGTGTGTTGGACATGGTAAATAACTATCAAATATTTTATCTAATTCTCCAAAACATAATGATGTTACTCATGATATAGAGTGGTATATGTACTAAAATTTTGAACATGACAACATTGCTACCCTTTTAGATGAAGCCACTCTTTAAATAAAAGAAAAACTATTCAATTTAAGGCTCCTTAAAGAGAACCAGTAGCAAATACATCTATGTCCATGTAATATTATTGAAACGATATTTAATGCTTACCCAATTAAAAAATATTATATGAAGTGAATCTATTATCAAATTCAAAAGAGACCATTGGCCATAGCTACAACAAAATCTAGCAAAATCTCAATGCCTCACTAGGTGACTCACATAATGAGAAACACATGAGAGTGTTAGGAAAATAACCTTACGGATTAAGTAACTGAAGGATATTAGGCTATGTACCCTCAAAGGATCCTATGATAAAAGCCTACATATGGATCAACTAACTAAAGGATATAAAGCTGAGTGCCCCTACGATCCTATGATATAAATCCACTAGATAAAGATATGATAAACTACTATTTGTGGTGGATCAAGGACAAAAATAAAGATCTTTTTTCAAAGTGTTTTTTGATAAATTTAGAGCTTATTGTTTAGCCTAAGGAGTCTCAAATAGGTTACTTGAACACAAAAATCCTGAAAGGATTCTTTTTTACAATAAATTGTAACAAAACAAAAGTTTATAATAACATTGACTTTAGCCTTAAAAATTTGTGAAAATTATGTCAAGCATAGGTTTAAGAGAAAGCTAAGAAAAAAATTAAAACAAATTTTGATAGTTTAAAATAACATATGAAAACCAATAAAGTGTAATTTTATCCATATAAAATCCATGAAAATTTATTTTAAAAACTTGGATTTACCTTCTATATGTAATATTCCTAATTAGCTTTTAGCTAGTTGGAATATTACACTTTTCTTTTTTTCATAACTTAGATGAATAAGTGGGTAGAGAGGCCCTTAAATCTCTTTATTAGAAATAAAGCACTTCTAGTGTGAAGGTGGATCAGTGTAGCTAGTGTAAATAAAGCAGCCCTTGTTTTGAATGGGGTCAATGCATGTGGATGGGGTCAAAGTTGACCAAATCAAAAACACTGTCATGGAGAGAGTGGAGATAGTGGAGAACAATACAGTTATGGTGGAGGAGTGTATGCATGGGAGTAGTATATTCAGTGAGTGGGACCAAGGGTGAGGAAGCTCACCAAACATATAAGGAAGGGGATGGAAGCCATTTAAGGCATTCTGATTATTGTTTATGTCTTCATCTTTTATGAATTTCTACACACTTCAGCAGTTTAGTGGAGTTTTCTCTGTTGTTTAGCATAAGGGTGCTTCCGGGTGGAAATCCCACCCTCATCCTCAGGGGACTTCAAGTGCCCACACATGAGAGGTACTTTGATCTTCATTCCACCATCTGGCATCAAACCAAGCTTCAAACATCTAGCATAGTGCAGTCTCATTCAGAAATTGCGTTATTTTGCAAGACATTTACAGTGGAGGGTTGAGAGACCCATTTTGTGAGCTAGTTTCCTAGTGAAGGGAGAAACCTTTCATTGGGAGGATTTATCAAGAGGATTTTCAGCTATTTTCTTGTCATATCAACCACCTCCCTGCATTCATTGAGTTTCAAAGTGTTATTCAGCCCTAGGCTGCATTTTTCATATAGTGTATTTTTGGAAACCCTTTATGGGTTGTCTTGGAATGGTGATTGGGAACCTAGATCTCTGATCCAGCATTTTCTAAGCATTGTATCATTAGATCTTTGTATTTCTATTTTTCAGTTGTAGTTATTCCCTCTTAGACTGTGCAGTCATGGCATTTTGACATTTTGTGTATTAGCATTATTTCACATTTTGATGTATTGGATCATGGGAGGCTTGTTTGCCTAGAATAAGTGACCTTTTCCTCAAGAAATTGTACTTATTTTATTCTATTATACATAATGGAATGGCTCTATGATTTTCTCATGTTTTGATGTGTTGATATTTACTACAATTTCTAGTTTATGTTCAATATTCCTATTTTTCCTATTTTGGAATATTACAGTGGTATCAGAGCATAATCTTGGCTCAGCCTATGGGGAATTGAATCTATATCATCTGTAGTAACGGAGGAAAGAGAATTCCAAAAAATTATTCTCTATACTATGCAGAATATTTCCAAATAAATCAAAGAGATGAAGTTAGAAAGATAGAAGGAATCCCCTAGAGAGTTTCAACATGCAGAGAGTTCTGACACCTCACGTTATTGGTGTGAGCAACTATCATTAGAGCCAGTTTCACAATGCTCCACCATACCTACATTCCTACAAATATGAAATGAGGTAGGATGAACACAGGATGAGGAAACTCTTGGTGATTATTTCCTAGAATATGAATCTCAATCCCAGAGGTTCAAGGAGCACCTCAGCTTCTAAGCTTTTTGTTAGATCAAGGATAATAGAAGATCCAACAATCACAATAGAGGTGGAGTGTACATGCAGAATAATGATCTGCAATGTATTATGGGTAGATTCTTTCTACCCTCTTTTGATAGGTCACCCAAGTGCACATCCAAGGCTTGGGTAGAGAAATTGAATACCTATTTTCAGCTGAACTGAGTTTCAGAGATGGAGGCCATTAAAATAGTAGTGCTGCACCTTGAAGGTGAAGCACATCAGTGGTGGTTTCATGGTCTATCTACAATAGGGCATGATATTGTCACTTATGTATAATTTATGCGAAGGTTGGTGGAAATATTTGACCGCAGAAATCTAGAAGCACATTTTGTTGATATTGCTAAGCTCAAGAAAACTGGAGATCCAAAGACTTATAAACATGAATTTCTAAAACTCTCAGTTATGGTGTCCGATCTATCTCCTTCTAGAATATTATGTATGTTTATTTATGGGATAGCAGAGCCTTTACATGGATTGGTGAAATCCACTAGACCAACTATGCTCCAAGAGGCTATTGAGAGAGCTAGAGATTTTCAACATGCTTTTCCAAGGGAAAAAGCCCCATTACAACAAAAGTTATCTTCTCAAGCAAAGGGAAAATATGTGAAGGTTCCTCCCCCAAAGGAGAACGGAGAAAAGGGATATCTTGGTGATGATGTCCGGGGAGATCTATGGAGGATAAAAATTTTCTTCACTTGCCAAGAGCCATGGGCACCAGGGCACCAGTGGTGTTTCCGGGAAGGCACATTATATTGAGGTATTTTCTGATGATGAAGAACATGAAGCAAAATACTTAAAGGAGGACACTAGTATTGTAGCATCAAGAGGAGTTTCACCACCACTAGTATGTGTGAAGGGAGAATTTTCTCCAATTGGAGGAGATATTGCAGCTTTGCAGGGAGTTCCAAAGTATCTAACATTGAGTGTTATAGGCACTACTCAGGGGAAGAGAGTGTCGGTATTGGTAGACAGTGGGGATACCCACAACTTTATTGATATTAAACTAGTATAGACGAGAGGCATTCCCATATATGATTTCGAGGGATTCTGAGTCTTGGTTCGAAGAGTGAGAACCACGCAATGTGTCAAGTATGTTCCGGCATTGACTATCACATTGGGGACTTATAAATTGACAGACCTCTTCTTTGTGGTTGATATTCCAGACACCAATGTGATATTTGGTGTTTAGTGTTTGATCACTTTGGGGAAGTTCACAACAGATTGGGAGACCTTGGAGATGGAATGGACAAATTAGGAGAGAAATAACCACCAAAATATCAGGGGCATGCACACCTATCCACCCTAGATTGTCTCATCAAACAGGATGGAGGTTGATTTCTGTAGAGGAGACATAGATTGGGTAGTAAAATTGTGTATGTCAAAGGCAGGAGACAAGGGTTCACAAGTACACCCAAATGTGTAGTCTATTATAGACCGTTATTCTATAGTGTTTGGGGATATACCACTAGGGAGACCACCAGATCATGGATTTAAGAACACTATTGAGTTAGAGCAGGGGATCCAAGCAGTGGTCACAACACCCTATGGGCATCCCAAATACTACTGGGATGAGATTGAAAAATATATTTAGGAGCTCTTAGCTTTAGGACATATCTGACCCACCACGAGTCCTTTTTCTTCTTCTGTAGTCTTGGTGAAGAAGAAGGATGGCATATTAAGGATGTGAATAAAATATAGAGCTTTGAACAAGAAAACAATGAAGAACAGGTACCCAATTCCTAGGATCGATGAGATGATGGACGAGCTAAGGGGATCGAAGTAATCAAAGGGTTATCTCAACTAGCAGCACCACTTACAGATTTGACCAGGAAGGGAGTCATTAGTTGGATATCCACAACGCAAAGGGCCTTTGATAGGCTCAAGGAGGTGATGAGAAGCTACCCAGTGTTGGTATTACGTGATTTTACCCAGCCCTTTGTGCTAGAATGTGATGCTTCAGGGGAGGGCATTGGGGCAATCTTGATGCAAGGGGGTCACACCAAATATTTTGAGAGTCAGAAGTTGCTTCCTCATGAGAGGTTTTACTCTATATATGATAAGAAAATGTTCGATATCATGCATGCATTAGCAAAATTCCGGTAGTATTTGGTGCGAAACAAATTCTAAGTGAGGACTAATCACAATATTCTTCAATGTTTCCTTAAGCAGAAGAAACTACAAGAGAGGCAGCATAAATGGGTTAGTAAAATCCAAGCATATGAATTTGACATTGGATATGTCAAGGGGAAGAGCAATATAGTACCAGATACCCTATCACAGAGACCAACAATGCTGTCATTGATGATTGTGGATACAGATTGGAAGGCCCAACAATCGGTAGAGTATTCCAAAGGCCGCTTTTGCATGTGAGATACTAGATGGACAAGTGACCAATGCGAGGTTTAGAGTGATGGATGAGATCATCTATTACCAAGAATATATTTTCTTGACTAAATAATATAGACTCGAGGAGAATATTTTCCATGCATCACATGATTCACCACTTTCCGTCCATCAAGGATTCACCAAGACATATCGGACCATTCGGGAGAGATTCTCATGGAAGGGTCTCAAGGAGGATGTGCTCCAACACATCAGGGAGTGCATAGTTTTCTAGCAGAACAAAGGAGAGAAAAATTGTCCTGCACGGTTGTTGTAGCCACTCCCTATTCCAAAAGGAAAATGGGCAAGTATATCTATGGAATTCATCACCGGTCTACCTACAGTACAGGGTAAGGACTGTATATTTGTATTTGTTGATCGGCTGACAAAGTATTCACATTTATTTGCTATTTATGCACAGTATCCTTCTTCACAGGTAGTCGAGGTCTTCTTTAGAGATATTTTCAGACTCCATGGTCTTCCAAATACCATAGTCACTGATCGACATAGCCGCTTCATGGGTGGCTTTTGGCAAGAGGTTTTTTGGTTAGTGGGTACTGAGATGACATCAAGTACCAGTTATCACCCTCAGACCGATGGAAAAACAGAGATAGTAAACAAGGGTCTGGAAGGCTACTTGCAAAACTATGTTTCGATGCAAGAAAGGGGATGGTTGCAGTGGCTCCACTTGGGAGAGTATTTCTACAACACACCATTTCATATGTCAATTGGCATGTCTCCATTTCAGGTTATTTATGGGTATGATGCTTTGTCCTTTGTTGATGTGATGTTTGGAGCAAGCAAGGCTCCTAGAGCAAAGGATTGGATCCAATAGAGTAAGGATATACTCTGTGCTCTCAAGGACAACATTGCTACACCCCAGAATCAACAGAAGTTGTATGCAGATCGTGGTCTGATAGAGAGGTAGTTTGAGGTTGATGATCTAGTCTATCCTCATCTTTAGCCTCATAGACAGTCTACATTGAAGGAGAAGGGGACTGAGAAGCTTAAGTTGTGGTTCTGTGGACCATACAGGGTGATCTGTCATGTTGGGTGCTGGCCACCTATAAAATTTGTTCTATCAAAAGGTGGCCAAAACATTTTTTAGCCTTCAAGGAACAGTTTCATGTACAGGAAATGTTATCTCTTGAAGCCTCTGCTAAACATCATCTCCTCTACCCAAAATATTCACTGCTTTTTCTCTTCAAAACTCAAAAATTCTGCTAAAAATTCCATGAAAAAGACTGCTGCAAAATTCCCTTTTCTCCCCTTCCTTCACCCAAAAACTAACCTCATTTAACCCTTTTTTACCCCTTGTCTAGCCTATTTTCCCCTTTTTCCCTCTATCGTTGCCCATTTCTAACCTTGAAAACCATTGAAATCCATGAAAACCCCACATTTGGACATATATGGGTCTTAGCCAACTTCGGCCAGCCCCCTTGACCTTTTCCCCCATGTGACCCAGGCGGTGAAACCAGGCGCTAGTCCGAAAAAGCGCTTAGCGCGTTCGGTTATCGGGAACGTTTTCTAACCATTGATTTCCCGGCCATCTAATGGTCTTCGCAATCCCATCGCACCCGTGGTCCCCACTCTTTTTCACCGCTCGATCGCCTCACAGCCGTCCTTTTAACCTGCAGATCTGACGATCCGTTTTCATCCGCTGGTGGTCCCTGCACCACGACTACCATTCAGAAATCGGCAGTATCCATCGCACCGCTTTCAAGCGCAGGGTGGTTTTCTCTCGATCGACAATGATTCCACTCATCTATTGATGTGTGGCCTGGGCACTATTCACCAAACTGTCATCCATTGCACGTTAAACATCGGACGTGGACCCTGTCTGATATTGACGTGCACCGTCTGATCTGAGGCTGCACATTGGATTCACCTGCGATAACTCAGGGTACGACGCAGTGGTAACAACATCTCCTTCATCACCCGATCTCTCCATTTTTACTTTCCACATGCGCTCCCGACCGTCAATCTTTGCGCAATCGATGGCTTTGATTTGATTTTATCTTCTACCTTTCCATTCACTCCTCACGATCAATCTCGACCGTTGGATGATGCCATCCAATAGCCATACTCCCTCCACATGCCTTCTGAAGCAGTCAGCCTATATATGCAGGATTTTTTAATAGTTTTTCATATTTTTGCAGGGTTTAAATGGTTTTTTCCACCACGCTGAAGAAAAATTCACAGGCCGAGGGTGACGATCCTCCCACCTGCGATTCACCACAAAAATCACTTGCAGGGTTTTAAATTCCCATTTTATCAATGAATTCCTGAGGCATTGATGCCATTCGACCCTTGCACATCCCTACACCCAGGAAACATAGTTAATCAAGCACTGATCAAAGAGTATCAGTGTCGAAGAAAGAACACACCAGAAAAAGGAGATAGAAGTCCTAAAACAGAGTTCTCAAGTAAATTAAAGGTGTTTAAGTAAATACAAAGACATCTGTCAATCCCAGAAAGCTTCCATCGCCATTAGCCAAGGCCAATTGAACCCTCTCCAACTCCTTAAGACATGTGTAGCCTCACAGAAATCAAAGGAAGCTTAGTCATTACCTGAACAAGAGGTGTTTACCTGAATACAACTGAAAAATTAATACAAATCAAATAATCTTATCTCTAATTGTCGGCAGAACCATTTTAGAAGATTAAGAATAGTCTAGAAGCACATCTTTCGATCATTAGGCCTCGAAAGGTAGGAACAGATGTTATGGAGAAGAGTTAGAAATGATTACATAATTAATGATATTTGATCCTTTGGAAACCCTCCCACTTCCTCATTTCTCTATAAATACCTCTGTAGAACATAAGCAAATGTTGGTCTCTGAAAATCTGAATGCATGTAACAGTTTTCTGAAGCTGCTGATGCACTTTGTGCAATTTGAAGACAAATAAGCTGATATGAGAAGTTTGAAGTTGTAGAGACCCTCCGGGCTTGCTGATTGTAACTCGTTTGAACATCAAATACAAGCTGTTGATTTATGGGATCCTGATTTGTGTTAATGGTGATGTGTTTCTCACTGTGAATTATTATTTTCTTTAATGTTTTCACTCTGTTCATTTTCTCTGATAAGGAACAACAAACATAGAGCTAAGACTTACTCTCAGTAGTACCCTACTCTTACTGAAAGCTTTATTTTCTATGTTTTCCTTTTTTTAATACTGAGTATATTAAGCAGGTTGGTTTCAAAGCACTTGCCTGATATAGATTTCTCATTATGATGATCATCAATGTTTTCCTTTAGAATATGATGAAAGTAGGTTGGTTTCAAAGTACTCACCTGATCTTAAGCTATTATAACTGTTTTTGAATGTTTTTTAACTAAAAGTACTTCAAAGCATTCTAGTTTAAAAGCACTTACCTAATCTCAGAATGCTTTTATATTTTGTTTCTCTAAACTGAAATTACTTCAATGCAGGCTAGTTTAAAAGTACTTACCTGATCTCAGAATTCTCTTATGTTTTGTCTCTCTAAGCACATGTTGAAAGCAAGATAGTTTAAAAGCACTTACTTGATCTTAGATCGTGCTCTGTTCTTCATATTGTTTTTTTCTCCACCTCTTATCTATTCCACTCCATAAATCACCTTAAGAGATCCTTTAACATAAGTGACTTGCCCCATGGATCCTTCTTGAACCTTTCTGGCCAATTAAAATCCTCCTATGACTCCATAGCCCAATGGGTTAAAACTATCCTTGCCTTTTTCTATCAGCCAAATCATTCCTTCACTTGCAGACATCTTCACCCTTCATTTTGAACTGCCTTCACCTTCATCATGTATTTTCCCAAAAAAAACAAACAAAACAAAACTCATGCTCTTCATAACTAGCCTAATATCACATTTCAGGCTTTAAAGATCACAACTTTAAACTCATTTATAGAGAGATCCCTCTCTAGATTCAGGAGGGCTAGATCCTTGAATCCCAAAGCGGTTTGATGTTACCCCTGCAGTTGGAATTTTGCCAATATTGCTAATTATGGGGACCTAACATAATGGTGACTCCACTATGGAACTTTTTGAGTTCATAGTTGCTTGGCCAGCTTTTATAAACTTTTTAGTTTTCCATACAACCACAAAAACTTAGAAAAAAAACCTAAAAATATTCTAGATTGGTCTTCAATAAACATGGTAGTGGGCGATTAAACCTTTTACCTCCAAAAGAGCTAAAAACTTCCACTTGGTGACTCCACAATCCTGAATCGACCTTAAAGACTCCACTGGGAAGAACTCTAATCATTTTAAAACCATTCAACCTCAGTAAGAGGGCTTTAGGATTAAATTTCTCTTAGCAAAGATCAGTTAAACCTCTTACAGATTGTCATATATAGTTAGAATTTTCTTTTTTAGTTAGGTATAAAAACCACAGCATACTGGCTCCTAGAAATATTCACGCTAGAGCCTATCCTGACCTTGTTCCACCTGAGATAATTGATAACCCAGAAAGTATCCTTAGGAGGTCTCCTAGGATTAAATTATCAACTAGTTTCAGATCACCTTTGAGAGCTAATTCAATCCCTGAAAATCTTTCATATCTACAACAATCACAAGCTGACTTAGTAAATCCATTTAGAACTATGTCTCTTGGTGACTTAGGTCAGTTAGATTCTGAGTCTTCACTTTCATCTCCTGAAACAAGTGAACATACTGGTAGCAGAGAAACAACACCTCCTGATTCACATTTTCTTCACAACTTAGGTGTCTCTCATCCAAGATTTTCTCAACAATCTATTCCTGGTCCATCCATTTCTGCTCACCCTACATCCACTGTTCAAACCATCCCACTTCAGCACACTTTCCTTCCTGTGAATCCACCCCCACCACATATCATGGCAGCATGGTATGCTCCATTAGTTCTTCCTGTACCATTAGTCAATCTTGCACAGGACTATCAGTCTAAAATTCCATTGTATGATGCTAGCAATGCTACAACTGCATCACAACATGTGGATAAGATGAATGACTACTTTGACAGAAATGAAATTGATAATGAGTCTGTCAAGCTTAGATTATTTTCTCAGAGCTTAGGGGGAGAAGCAAGAAAATGGTTCAAAGGTTTAACCCCCCATAGTATTAATTATCTCCAAGCCTTCCATCAAACATTCTTAAACAAATGGGAAGTAAAGAAAAACCCTCTCCAAGTCCTTTCTGACTACAAGAACCTCCATAGAGACACTGGGGAAAGTGTGCAAGATTATTGCACTAGATTGAATAGTGTGTATAATGCACTTTCCCCAGAACTAAAACCTCCACAAGGCTCAGCTTTAAACAAGTTTCCTGAAGGGTTTGACCCTGATATGGCCTATCATCTGAGAGAGAGAGATTTTGCAACTCTTGAAGATATGAAAAAAGGTGCTCTTTCTGTGGAAGTCAACGTGATGGAGAAGAGAGCAAGAATGAAAATTTAAAAGAGAGTATCCTTTAGAGAGGAAAATGCACCTTCTACTTCCAACTCAAAGATGGAAAAAATGTTGGAGGAGATGATGAAGAAAATGAGCATCCTTGAGAGAGCACAAGCAAGTCAAAACCAAACTGCTCCTCAAAACAAAAACCAGAACCAAAATCATAATTTTAGAAGGAACCAACCTCCTAACAGACCTGGGGAAGATGATCAACTGATCACTCCTCCTTTTCATCAAAAATATATAAGTGAGGTTGAGGAAACAGATGAGATAACAGAGGAAGATAATATCAACATGTTGGGAGTAGATAATGATAGAAAAGAAGGTCTTTATACCCCTTATGATGACAACAGAGACGGTGATGAAAGTTATTTTCAAGACATGGAAAATGTCATCATAGAGTCCCAAAAATAATATGACCTTAGAAGAAAAGCCAATCAACAAACTCCCAACACCAAAACCTTTGACAAATCTTCACAAAACAACACTACAATCAAGCCTAAAATTGTTAAACAAAAGGATAAAACAGTGACTGTAAATTCTGATAAAAGTAGAGAGAAGGGCACTAAAACCAATGAAAAATAGAGTGCAGACATTAGTAGTACTACCACTTCATTTAGTACTCCTGTTAAGACGATTTTTTCAAATACGAATAGAAAAAATCAGCAAGTTGATGTTGTTGATAGACTCGCACCTAGTAAGGCTGAGACAAGTTCTTTGAAGAGCCGAATTCCTTTCAGCCTTGAGCAGGAAATTTCAAAGATCAAAATATCTGTTCCCTTAACTGAGTTAGCTTCCCAGAGTGTATATAGAACCCAAATTTTGAAGGCTTTAAATATTGAGGACAATAACAATACAGTCAATCTTAATAATGACCAACCAGAGCTCATTTTTGGTCCTAAGATTGAAGGTATATATCAAGAGGGACTTGTTCCTCCCTTTTATGTGAGTTTAAATGTTCATGAAAAGATCTTGCATAATTCTATGCATGAATCTGGAGCCTCACACAACCTTATGCCAAAGGTGATAATGGAAAGGCTAGGACTAGAAATAACCAGACCTTACAAGGATTTATATTCTTTTGATTCCAATAGAGTGAAGTGTCTGGGTCTAAAAGTGCATGGTGATGGATGTTGTGGTGGCTGATGTGCCTCCTAAGTATGGCATGTTGTTGTCAAGATCATGGGGTGCCAAGCTGCAAGGTACCATACAGATGAATGGCACATATGCCACTATCCCTGTCTTTAGCCAGCTTAGAAGACTATACAGAGAGTCACACATGAAATTCATGGTTAGTAGCCCAGAAAAGCCTGAAAATTCTCCCATTTACTCTATCCATACCGACCTGGATTCATTTATCTTTTACAATAATGAATCCACAAAGCAGTCAGAGCCAGAACATAGTGACTCAGATGACCAGTTAGAGGCCCCTAATCTGGAAATGATGGCAGTTCTAGATATGGAAGAAAACAAGAGAGAAACTTCTGAACAGTGTGTTGAAACAATGAACCAGAGTGAACAATGCCAAGATTGAAAACAAAAAACTACCCATTACACTCAAATCCATGAAAATCCTGAAGAACAAGACCCAGCACAACATGTTACAGATCCCAGAATGGAACATAATTATGAACAAGGCAATAAGGATGAAAACGATGTTAACCCTACAAATAATCCCTTATGGTTCATGAAATTTGATGGGTCTTGCACTAAAAAGAGTGCAGGAGCTAGGGTATGGTTGGTCGACACTGAGAAAAATTACTCTGAATGCCATGCTTTCAAGCTAGATTTCAAATGCACCAACAACATCGCAGAATATGAGGTTCTCATCCTAGGATTGCGTCTATTAAAAGAACTGGGAGCCAAGAAGATAGTTGTTCAGGGAGACTCAGAATTAGTCATGAAACAACTAAATGGAGAGTATGTCGTTAAGCATCCTAGACTAAGGGTATACCGAAACCATGCCCTAGATTTCCTAAACGCGTTTACAAAATATGAGCTCTTGTTTGTCCCTAGGAATCAAAAAATAATTGCAAATGGGCTGGCCTACACTACTAGTTCATGTCAAGAATCACCGGTGATAAACAGATCATCATTCAAACAAAATATAGACCTAGAGTGCCAGATAATGAAAAATATTGGCAAGTCTTCGAGGGCGACAAGCAGATAGAGGATTTCCTGCTTGTCAGGAACGATTTTGAGTTATCTGATTCACTTTCTAAATCTGACGAAAATTGCCTCAACAAAGAGTGCCCTGAAGGAGATAAAATATCCGGTTCCGTAAGAATCAACATGCTAACTAAAAAACTTGGAACTCATACTGAACAGTACGAGGACACAGAAAATGAAGACATTGAGATACTGTCATCAAAGGATAAGAACATACCTTGGGGGTTAGCACCATTAGAAGACCTATTTTATTTTAACGACGTAGCAAAGAAACCCATTGTAGAATACACCGAGTCTGATGTCCAGGAATGCAACATAGGCACCAAAGATCAACCTAAAATGCCGACAAACAAGAAAAAGAAATTCATTGACTTATTTAAAGAGTTTGTTGATGTGTTTTCCTGGAGCTATGAAGACTTAAAAGCCTATGATACACAAATCATCCAGCACAAGATCCCATTGAAAGAAAACCAAAAACCCTTTAGGAAAAAACTACGTCGAATTAATCCAATACAATTGCCTCTATTAGAAAAGGAAATCAAGAGAATGTATGAGGCAGGAATCATAATGCCTGTGAGGTTTTTATATTTGGTTTCTAACCTTGTAGCTGTGAGGAAAAAGACAGGAGAAATAAGATTGTGCATTGATTTTAAAAACCTTAACAGAGCCTCCCTAAAAGACAATTACCCTTTACCCAAAATGGAACACATTCTATAAAGGGTAGTTGGTTCAAAGAGGATTTCTCTGTTAGATGGTTTTTCAGGGTATAACCAAGTTTTAGTAATCCCAGAAGACCAACTCAAGACAGCTTTCACCACTACTTGGGGCACTTTCATGTATGTGAAAATTCCTTTTGGGTTAATGAATGCTGGGGCCACTTTCCAAAGGGCCATGGACATTTCATTTTCAGAGGAGATAGGGCACTTCATTGTAATTTACCTTGATGACATAACAATTTATTCCAAATGCAATAAAGAGCACCTCAAACATCTAAGAAAGGTCCTTGAAAAGTGCAGAAGGTTTGGATTATCTTTAAATCCCAAAAAGATAGTGTTTGGCCTACAAGAAGGTAAACTCCTTGGCCATATCATATCAGAAGAAGGGATTAAAATAGATCCAAAGAGAGTTGAGGGAATACTAAAGATTAGCCAACCAAGGAACATATAAGAATTATAGTCCTTTATTGGAAAAATCAACTTCTTGAGGAAGTTCATTCCCAACTTAGCAGAGCTCCTTAGAAACATGACTAATATGATCAAGAAATAAGTAGGAGTGAAATGGACTGTAGAAGCCAAAAGATCCTTCGAATTGGTAAAGCATGCACTCACCCGGGCACCTGTCCTAATCAGCCTTGAATTTTCAAATGATTTTCTTATTTTTTCCTTCGCCTCAGAGCATATTGTAGCTACTGTCCTATTGTAGAAAAACCCAGAGGGACAGGAACAACCTATTGCTTTTTTCAGTAAGGCTTTAAGGGATGCACCCTTGAAATATAACATAATGGAAAAACATGCCTATGCTTTGGTAAAGGCCTTAAAGGACTTCAGGGTGTATATTCTACATTCTCACATCATTTCTTATGTGCCTAACATAGAGGTAAAATACATCTTGTCACAAGACCCAGATGGAAAGAGGGGCAAATGGATTGCAGCAATACTAGAGTATGATTTGGAAATCAAACCCAACAAACTCATTAAAGGTCAGGGCTTAGCTCAATTACTGGTTGAATCTAATATACAAGCCCTTGACATCAACATGGTAGATGCCTCGGATGAACAGGAAGAATTACCTTCTCCCACTGTGGAAGATCAGTTTCAAAGCTCACCTTGGTACACTGATATCTTGTACGTACTTACAAATCTTAATGCTCCTCCTGATTTACCAAAAAAAAAGGCAAGGTTTTTAAAGTTGAAGCTAGGAATTATTGTATTTTGAATGAATGTTTATATTGGAAAAATGCTAGTGGTTTACTTCTTAAATGTTTGCCGGAATTTGATGCAGAGAATATCAAGCATGAATTCCATGAAGGAGAGTGTGGAGGTCATCTCTACTGGAAAACCACAGCCAATAAAATCCTTAGAGCTGGCTATTACTGGCCCACCCTCTTCCAAGATGTCCATTAAATGATAGTAGCTTGCCACAAATGCCAAGTTTTTGAGGGAAAAATAAAACTCCTTCCTTTACCATTACAACCTATCACTGTTGAAGCTCCATTTCAACAATGGGGGCTAGATTTCATAGGAGAAATCCATCCTGTTTCATCTCCCCAACACAAATGGATTATCATAGCCACTGATTACTTCACAAAGTGGATAGAGGCCATCCCTTCTAGGAATGCCACAGATTCTATCATTATAAAATTTCTTGAAGACTATATCTTGTCCAAATTCAGTTGCCCCAGGAAGATTATTACTGATAATGCTGCTACTTTTGGTTCCAAAAATATGATTGATTTTTGTCACAGGTATCAGATTACACTTGGTCATTCTACTGCTTATTAACCTCAAGGTAATGGGTTAGATGAATCATCAAATAAAATTTTGGTGACCATCATCAAGAAGCTGCTTGAAGAAAATAAAAAATCATGGCATAACAAGTTGGTGCATGCTTTGTGGCAAGACAGATTGACCACAAAGAATTCCATTGGAATGTCCCCATACCAGCTTGTTTATGAAGCAGATGCAATGTTTCCTACCAGCCTAGGTGTACCAGTGATAAAGCGAGTCCAAGAATTACAGTCAGAAGAGGACAACATGATAAGGAGGATCAATCAGACAATACATGTCCAGTAGATAAGGGAAGAGGTTTACAATAGAGCTCAGAAGGTGCAAGAGAACATAAAGAAATTGTTTGACAAGAGAACAAAGGCTTGTGATTTCAACATTGGAGACAAGGTACTCAATTGGGACTCCATAAGAGAGGATAAGGGTAAACATGGAAAATTTGATTGTTTGTGGAAAGGTCCTTACATTATTCATTCCACCATTGGTCCAAATGCCTTTTTTCTGCAAGAGTTAGATGGCACAGATCTTTTTGGGGGTCTTGTCAATGGCAGGGTCCTTAAGCATTACTACTGCTGAGGTTCTATTTTAAAAAAAAGCTTTCATTTCCATTGTAAATAGCATTGCTTTGTTCAGTTTCACAAAAGAAAAAAAATATACAAAACAATAAAAAATAAGAGAAAATAGGGCAGACTATCAAAAAAAAAAAAAACAATAAAGGTATAGCCCCATACCAAAAAAGAAGAACAATTCTGAAAGTGTGCAAGCTCAAATGCCACTCCTGAAAAACACACTCTCAGTTAGTTAAACAGCCTAATCTTGACTAATTAGTTTTCAATTTACTACTGATAGGATAGTGAATTTGATGTTCCAAACTGTTTAATCTTGGCTTATCAGTAGATAGATTAGGTTAGAGGTTCAAACATGCTCAAAACCTGAACCGAAGTTTCCAAGCAATAATTGCCTCCAAACTATGTTTTATTCTGAGTCAAAACAAAGGTAAATATGAACCATAGAAAAAGAACGAACAGCTCAATCAAGAGGCAATCAGAGCTATAGAAAGGTGAAGAAAGTGCTTTGCGAAGTCAGATATTAAGCCTTCCATTTTTTATTTAAATTTTTCTGCAAAATAAATATCTATGTGCAACTTTTTTTTATGCCATAGATCACAGAAAGTCAAACTGCTTAATCTTGACTTGGCTGTTTTTAAATTTATGTTGTAGAATTTAGAGAATAAAATCTATTGGACATATTAATCCCAACAGATAGTAGACTAGGTAGAGAATCGTATGGACTCAACTGTTTAATCTGAGTCCATGGAGAAATAACGAGTAGAATTAGATTAGATTTCTTGTTTTCAAAAAAAAAAATGTTGTAAAAGAGTTTTCCAATCCAAGTGCACTCTAAAATGAAGAAAAAATGTTAGATCAGTAGGATTGGGTAGGTAGAAAGCTTGTTGATGAAGATCCATTGTTTTCCATAGCTACTAATATGTTTTCAGGAAAAAATAAGAGCATCCAAGTAAAGAAGGCAGCCCAATGGATGAAGCACTGAATCAGCTTCCAAAAGAACGCAAGTCTGAAGTTCTTGATGCCTTCAAGAAGGCACCATCCCCAAGTGGAGCCACTGTTGGCCACCTATAAAAATTTTTCTATCAAAAGGTGGCCAAAACATTGTTTAGCCTTCAAGGAATAGTTTCATGTGACGGAAATTTTATCTCTTGAAGCCTCTGCTAAACATCATCTCCTCTACCCAAAATCTTCACTGCTTTTTCCCTTCAAAACTCAAAAATTCTGCCAAAAATTCCATGAGAAAGACTGCTGCAAAATTTCATTTTCTCCCCTTCCTTCACCTAGAAACTGACCTCATTTTAACCCTTTTTTACCCCTTGTCTAGCCTATTTTCCCCTTTTTCCCCCTATTGTTGCCTATTTCTAACCTTGAAAACCATTGAAATCCATGAAAACCCCAAATTTGGACATATATGGGTCTTAGCCCCCTTCGGCCAACCCCCTTGACCTTTTCCCCCATGTGACCCGGGCACCGAAACCAGGCGCTAGTCCGAAAAATTGCTTAGCGCGTTTGGTTATCGGGAACGTTTTCTAATCGTTGATTTCCCGGCCATCCGACGGTCTTCGCAATCCCATCACGCCCGTGGTCCCCACTCTTTTTCACTGCTTGATCGCATCACAATCATCCTTTTAACCTACAGATTCGATGGTCTATTTTCATACACTGGTGGTCCCCGCGCCACAAATACCATTCAGAAACCAGCAGGAACCATCGCACCGCTTTCAAGCACACGGTGGTTTTCTCCTGATCGACAGTGATTCCACTCATCAATTGACGCGTGGCCTAGGCACTGTTCACCAAACCGCCGTCCATCGCGCGTTAAACATCAGACGTGGACCGCGTGTGATATTGACGTGCACCATCCGATCTGAGGCTGCTCATCGGACGATGATCGCTCGCTGGAGATGCACACATGATAACTCAGGGTACGGCGTAGCGGTAACAACATCTCCGCCGTCGATCTGATCTGCAGATCAATGGCCCAAATTTCATCACCCGATCTCTCTGTTTTGACTTTCCACCTACGCTCCCGAACGTCGATCTCTGTGCGATCGACGACTCTGATTTGATTTTCTCTTCCGCCTTGCCATTCACTCGTCACGATCAATCTCAACCATTGGATGATGACATCCAATGACCATGCTCCCTCCAAATTCCTTCTGAAGTATTCAGACTATATATGCAGGATTTTTTAATAGTTTTTCGTATTTTTCCAGGGTTTAAATGGTTTTTTCCGCCACGCTGAAGAAAAATTCACAGGCCGAGGGTGACGATCCTCCCGCCTGCAATTCACCACAAAAATCACTTGCAGGGTTTTAAATTCCCATTTTATCAATGAATTCATGAGTCATTGATTCCATTCGACTCGTGTACAGTCCTGCACCCAGAAAACACAGTTAATCAAGCACCAATCAAAGATTATCAGTGTCGAAGACAGAACACACCAGAAAAAGGAGATTGAAGTGCTAAAACACAATTCTCAAGTAAATTAAAGGTGTTTAAGGAAAGACAAAGACATATATCAAGCCGAGAAAGCTTCGACCACCATCAGCTGAGGCCAATTGAACCCTCTCCAACTCCTTAAGACACCTACAGCGTCACAAAAATCAAAGGAAGCTTAGTCATTAACTGAACAAGAGGTGTATACCTGAAGACAGCTGAACAATTAATACAAATCAAAGAATCTTATCTCTAATTGTTGGCAGAACCATTTTAGAAGATTAAGAACAGTTCGGAAGCACATATTTCGATCATTATGCCTCGAAAGGAAGGAACAAATGTTATGGAGTAGAGTTAGAAATGATTACATAATTAATGATATTTGATCCTTGGGAAATCCTCCCACTTCCTAATTTCTCTATAAATACCCTTGTAGAACATAAGAAAATGTTAGTCTATGAACATCTGAATGCATGTAACAGTTTTCTGAAGCTACTAATGCACTTTGTGCAATTTGAAGACAAATAAGCTGATATGAGAAGTTTGAAGTTGTAGAGACCCTCCGGGCTTGCTGATTGTAACTGGTTTGAACATCAAATACAAGCTGCTGATTGATGGGATCCTGATTTGTGTCAATGGTGATGTGTTTCTCACTATCAATTGTTATTTTCTTTAATTTTTTCACTCTTTTCATTTTCTCTGATAAGGAACACCAAACATAGAGCTAGGACTTACTCTCAGTAGTACCCTACTCTTACTGAAAGCTTTATTTTCTATGTTTTCATTTTGTTAATACTGAGTATATTAAAGCAGGTTGGTTTCAAATCACTTGCCTGATCTAGATTGCTCATTATGATGATCATCAGTGTTTTCCTTTAGAATATGCTGAACGCAGGTTGGTTTCAAAGTACTCACCTAATCTTAAGTTGTTCTAACTATTTTTGAATGTTTTTTAACTGAAAGTACTTCAAAGCAGGCTAGTTTAAAATCACTTACCTGATCTCAGAATGATTTTATATTTTTTTTCTCTAAACTGAAAGTTCTTCAATGCAGGCTAGTTTAAAAGTACTTACCTGATCTCAGAATGCTTTTATGTTTTGTCTCTCTAAGCACATGTTCAAAGCAACATAGTTTAAAATCACTTACTTGATCTTAGACTGTGCTCTGTTCTTCATTTTTTTTTGTTCTCCACTTCCTATCTATTTCACTCCATAAATCACCTTAAGAGATCCTTTGACATAAGTGACTTGCCCCATGGATCCTTCTTGAACCGTGCTGGCAAATTAAAATCCTCCTATGACTCCATAGCCCAATGTGTTAAAACTATATTTTCCTTTTTCTATCAGCCAAATCATTCCTTCACTTGCAGACATATTCACCCTTCATTTTGAACTGCCTTCACCCTCATCATGTCATTGCCCAACAAAAACAAACAAACAAAAAACTCATGCTCTTCATAACTAACCTAATATCACATTTCAGGCTTTAAATATCACATCTTTAAACTCATTTATAGAGATATCCCTCTCTGGATTCAGGAGGGCTACATCCTTGAATCCCAAAGTAGTTTGATGTTACCCCTGCAGTTGGAATTTTTCCAATCTTGCTAATTACAGGGACCTAACATTGGGGAGGTAGCATATGAGTTGGAGCTTCCCATTGGGAGTAAGATCCATAACATTTTTCATGTCTCATGCCTCAAGAAGGCCATTGGACAGCATGTGGTTGCCACCATGGATCTCCCACCTATTGATGATGAGGTACATCTATTTTTATAATCGGAAGCTATCATGGAAACTCGAGAGAGGCAACTAAGGATCAGGGTGATTAAAGAATATCTGATTCGATGGAGGAATCTACCAGATGAGGATGCCACTTGGGAAGGAGAGAAGATTTTTTAGCATTCATCTTTGTAGTTGCTTGGGGACAAGCAAAATTTTGGAGGGGAGGACTATAATATTACTAATTAGCTTTTAGCTAGTTGGAATATTAAAATTTTATTTTGTTCATAACTTAGATGAAAAAGTGGGTAGAGAGACCCTTAAATCACTTTAGTAGGAATAAAACCACTTCCAGTGTGAAGGTGTATCAGTGTAGCTAGTTGAAATAAATCCACCCTTGGTGTGAATGGGATCAATGCATTTGGATGGGTTCAAGGTTGACCAAATCAACAACGTTTCCATGGAGAGAGTGGAGATAGTAGAGGACAACACAGTTATGTTGGAGGAGTGTATCCATGGGAGTAGCATATTTAATGAGTGAGACCAAGGGTGAGGAAGCTCACCAAGCATATAAGGAAGTTGATGGAAGACATAGAAGGCATTCTGATTATTTTTTATGTCTTGGTATTTTATGACTTTCTGCATCCTTCAACTGTTTAGCAGTCTATTGTGTTGTTTATCACAAGGGTGTTTCTGGGTGGAAATCCCACCCTCATCCTCAAGGGACTTCGAGTGCCCACTCAGGAGAGGAACATTGAGCTTCATTACACCATCCGGCATTGGGACAAGCTTCATCCATCTACCACAGTGTAGTATCCTTCCGAAACTACATTATTTTGTAGGACAATTGCAGTGGAGGGTTGAGAGACCCATTTTCTGAGCTAGTTTCCTAGTGAAGGGAGCATCCTTTCATTGGGAGGATCTATCAGGAGGATTTTTAGTTATTTTCTTGTCATTTCAACCACCTCCCTACAGTCATTTATTTGCAGAGCATTATACATCCCTACGGTTGCATTTTTCATATAGTGTATTTCTAGAAACCCTTTTCGGGTTCTCTTGGAATAGTGCTTGGGAGCCTAGATCTCTGATCCCAACATTTTCTAAGCACTCTATCATCAGCTCTTTTTATTTATTTTTTCCAGCTGTAGTTATCCTCTCTTAGACTATGCAGTCATGGCATTCTAGCATTTTGTGTATTAGCGGTATTTTACATTTTGATGTATTGGATCATGGGAGGATTGTTTTCCTAGGTTGAGTGACATTTTCCTCAAAACATTGTACTTATTTTCTACTATTATACATAATGGAATGGCTCTATGATTTTCTCATGTTTTGATGTGTTGATATTTACTACAATTTCCAATTTATGTTAAATATTCTTGTTTTTCCTGTTTTGTAATATTACACTCTAGCTTATCCCAAGAGGAGAATATCTTTTACCAAATAATCTAGTTGAGGAGAATTTTTCTTATTAAAAAAAAAATCTTATACCAATAATATCACCAAGTCCAATAGGGAAAAGCTACGAAATTACATGGACCTAACCAATTTGTCACTGAACAATGACTAATTATAAGTTATTTAGTTACCATATTTATTATTTATTTTTTTTCATAAAAAAACAATAATTTCATTTCCAATACTTAGAAAATTATATTTTGTATGTATGTAGAGAGGTATAAATTCATGATATTCCTATGAGCTTCCCATATAGATATTGAAACTCAATTATAGGCCTACTACTCACCTTCCAAACAACAATTATTAATTACATAGTGCATTTGTGTTCAAAAATAACATATTGAAAATAAATATCTGGTACTAAGCCCATATGTCAGTCTAAGGGCCCAATTCTAGGCCTTGTTCCCATCTATCCCATCTATAAAAACATAATAGAACCAAATAGTTCAAGAAAATATTAAAAAATGTTGTTCTATTATACAAAAACTTCACAAAAAAATTCACCTGGTTGTGTGTCTTGCAATAGCTTCATTTTCCAATTTAGTTCAATAATTGAGCTTGTTCTAGATAAATTTTCACAAAACAATTCTAGTTGACTGTGTGCCGTATCGTAGCCTTCATTTTCCTATTAGGCTCAATAGTTAAGCTTTTTTTATTTCTTCTATGAATGGTATCTGATAAAATCCAAAGTGATTAAGCAATTTACTTGGGGAAGTGTCATTGTCCTATCTACATGAATGCCTTCTTTAGAGAGAATGCTTATTTATGTCCCATTGGTCTCCCTGTAGACATGGAAACATCTAAAAACATCAAAATATTCTCTGATATGAAGAACATATTAGAAAAAAATAAAAGTTGCTTTTTATGGAATATTTTTTCCAATTTTTGTAGTCTATAGTCCATGATTAGCTTTGAGTCCCCCAAAATAAGTATTAAGTCACAACATTGTTCCTTTTCAAACAATAGCAACATTTTCAAAATCAAAATTTTTGCGTAATTGTTGGTTCTTATTGACAAAACCATGTTAATGGAGAAAGTGTATATCAGATAGATGGAGAATATAAACCAACCACAGATATGTGCTATGCTCTGAGAGGGGCCATGCAATAAATCCTAATGGTAAGAGGTGTTTATGTCTTCATGAATAGGATTACTAGAATAAGTAGTTTTCATATTTAATTTATTGGAAATATTTGTTTTAATTAAGAATTTTCTGATAACAAGAACATCCTGGAACAAATATAAAGGTGTTGATTATGTAATTTATGTTCCCCTTTCACCAAGTTTATGATTAGCTCTGGGTCCCCAAAAATAAGTATTAATTCACAACCTTTTTCCTCTACAAACAATAGCAACATTTTCAAAATTAGAATTTTTTTGTAATTGTTCATACCTATTGTAAAAACCATGTTAATGGAGAAAGATTATATATTATATAGATGGAGAATAGAACCAAACCACAACTATGTGCTATGCTTTGTGTTGGACATGTTACCCCTCGATTGAATATTTTGAGAAAGACACCGCAGATCGAGGAGCAGAACGCATAGCGCAGAGATATGTTAGAGTCTTAGGGGCTTTGGGGTCAGTCAAAGCCCCTTATTTTGTAAAAATATGAGATAATTTTGTATACCTTGTGCTTTTCCCATGGTTTTAGGACCATGGTAAATTATGAAAGAAAATATTATATAAGGTGTCTAGGATAGTCCTTGAAAAGAAGTAAATATAACTCATAATAGAATGTAATTGGATGTAATTTTATTTTGGGTCTATATATTTTTTTTGTGGGAAATTGAAGGCTCGTGTTGCTGAGTGTGCAGATACCTTAGGAAGTTTGTTGCTGACTGCACAGACCCATGTAGCTGAGTGGGCAAGAAAAAAGGGTTGTATTAAGAAGATTTTAGTAATAATAGAAGACTTTGAAGACAAATCATTGTTTAATGTTTATGTGTTTTCTTTACTTGTATTTTGATATCGTCTGGCTTGAGTTAAGGGTTTTATACATAATTATATCGTGAATTCTTGTTTATGGCTATTTGTGTTTTTTTATGCTTGTTAAAGTAAAATTGTGCAATCTGCAAGATAGTTCAATAAGAAGTGTTGAACAACAACTATATAAGTACCATATTTGTTCTGTGAAGCTCTGTTAAGTGTTGAAAGAGATATAAGTACTTAAACATATTGAAGCTTTTGATTAATATATTATTACATGAAAAGGGTGTAATACATATGCAATCAAATTGATGTTCGCAGAAAAGAAAATTGGAACAACGCGACGTGGTAAGATATTTAGGGTAGATCATAATAATTATGTTGAGTCTTAGTATAGTCCATTAGGGTGCTTCTGGAATTCTCCAACCTTCCACTCCCATCACAATCCACCCCCATATTGTTCCTCCACCTCCACCTCCATCTTTGACTCCACCTCCCTCATTTTCCATGGCTCACTCACCCAAGATGAATGTTTTCAAAGTATTGGATGATCTTGAGAAATTCTGTTTTGTTGTAGAAGAAATATTGAGATCAAAAAAATAACTGATGATAATATGAAGAAAACACATTTGGTCATAGTGTTGTAGGATAAATAATTATCGTGGTATATGAAGTACTCCTCGATGAACCAAAATGCCACATTGGCCAAGACAAAGGCTACGCTAAATGCTGAGTTTAAGAAGTCGAAGTCAGAGTCCCAATGTATTACAAAGATGAAATAGATCAAGAAATTGGTAACTAAAACTGTGTGGGAAGTACGTCAAAGGTTTATGACACTGCTAAGTCAAGTCAGCTTCGAGATCCCTAATGAGCAACACAAGGAATGGTTTATCGTTAAGTTGTTACCACATCTCAGATTGTGATTTTCGTAGTAGAAGATCCCAAACCAAGCTAAAGCATTAGAGATTGAGATGAAACTAGAAGCTTCACCGGTAGCAGACACAAATATAGGGGTGCAGCAGATCCAAACCCAGTTGGTGATCTTGCATATGGAACTCCAAGGTTTGAAAAAGGGAAGAGAAGTTCGATTTTACATGCCTGCAGAAGTTTGGTGCATAAAGTGAAAAGTGGAGGGCCAGAATAAGGATCAATGTCCTATTTATAGAGAATAATTGGGCACTATGATGTCATTCCCATTGAAGCCTTGGCCAAGTACTAGACCAAATGCGGGACCAAATGTCTATTGTAGCTTATGAAAATTTTCAAGCCAAAACTCGTCATACTACTGTTATCTACTGTAAAATTACATTTGGTTGTCGAAACAACTATTCTGTAATTTCTGTAGTTCAGTGGGACATGATGACAAGCACTGGAAAAGCTATAATCTAATGATGAAAAGTAATGTAGCATACCGAATTAAAGTCGAAGGTCACAAATATCCAAGTTTTCCAATAGCGCGTGGAGATTTTCAAGGCCTAGGGCATGGTCGAGGAGGAGGCTCTGAACAAGGTTGTGGGTAGGTCATATGTTATAATTTCAGCCAACCTGGACATTTCTCCAAGGATTATTAGAATCCTAATATCGTATCTTGTAAGTATTATCATTAATTTAATCATGAAATATAATATTGTCCTACATTATTTATTAAAATGAAGAAAAAAGCACAATCAAAAGCCTTCCCAGAACATACAAATGATGAGAGATGAACCGCACAAAGAAGATCTAAGTGTCAACACAGTGACACAAAGAAATATAAATACTAGAGACAAAAAAGTGAAAGGAAAGAAGCATATGGAGGATACATGGGTCTGGAGAGCTAGAGAAAATAATAATGGGTTCAATGTACAATGTGAAATAGAAACCTTCATCGAAGCGAAGAGGAATTTTATGAGCCCGGGAGCTTCGACATCAATATCAGAGAGAAAGTTGATTCTGTTGAAGAATATAACTAAGGAGATTACTCAATCAAAAGAATTTGATCCGTCCATTATGAATTAATTTTTAAAGACATGTATGAAGTTGGTAAGGGATCAGAAATCTATGGAATGACTGTAGAGTTGATTGACAGTTGCACTGGTAAAGAGGAACAAAAAACTAAACTGTGCCTAGTGCATAAGGTCTACAAATATAATAAGAGAATCGGTAGAGAAATGCGGTTAACTAGGAATATCGATGATTATAAAACGGACCAAGTCATCCTTGATCTTAGATCAGATTCCAATGTTTTTGCTAAATAGACATGGGAAAGGATGGGGAGACCAAAGCTGCATTGGTCACTAATTCATCTAAGAATGGAAAATTAGTAGAAGATTATTCCTATGGGCTGATTGCATGGCATTAGTGTAGATATTGATGGCACAAGTATAATTTCAGACTTTGAAGTCATTGAAATTGTTGATGAAAACAATGCATATCATGCTTTTCTTGGATTTGATTGGGATTATGACATGAATGCCATAATCAACCTGAAAAACAAACAGATGGTGTTTGAAAAGAATGGTACCAAGGTTGTTGTGGCTTTGGACCCCTATGAAGGTGCTATTCAAAACCTCTCCAGAATCAATATGGTGATATCGACAATATCTATAATATCACTATGCAAGATGAAGAATGGAACGATCGTACTACTGATGGAAGGGTAAGTTGGGAGTGTGACAGTTCTTGTGTTTCAGAATTCGACGAAGAATTAGAGCACCGGTAGAACCGATTGCATGAAGCTTCCACTAAGTGGTGCAACAAATTTACCCAATCAGTTTGTTGTGTCACATCAAAGGTACTTGAATTGCCCTTCTATAATGGAACTAGAGCTGTTGATTTATTTCTGGATGAATCTTAAAAAAAGGCATTGGAAAAGTAGAGATATGAAGCTTTTGACTTCACTTTGAGGTCCACCGCGGCCAAATGGTGGGGCACACACAGAGAAGGCTTAGGAGGATGGAAGGAATATTGCAAACTAATGAGGCTCCAGTTTTTTAATGTAAACATTAGGATCACAGAGATGTAAAATGTTAGTGATGATCCTAGCGATAATTTATCTGCTAGATTGTGGCCTGGGGCAAGGAACCTCAACCTGAATGGGTGCATATATTCTTTCATACCTTGGATATGATACCTCGGTAGTGCTATCTTGAAATAGAGTTGGGTCATGGCATCACAGATTGGTATGAGATGATAGAAGGTTTCTTATTGACTTATAATTTCACAGGTGGTTGGGATTGTATTAACGATGTTCTTCATGAAGTCATAGCAGGAGTATTCTGAATTACGATTGAGACAAAAACTTTGGTACAACCTGAGTAAGTTGCATAGTTGGAACAAGCACGAGAAGGTTACAACATGACTACGGAAGAAGGAGAGGAGGATTCGCACAACCTCAATATTCCTAAATTATAAGGACAATGCAAGGTTGCATGTCCTAAAGTAGAGATTCCAGACATAATACAACATGTAAGAACTTAGCAAGTCAACATAGGGTCAAAAGCGGAGCCAAAGTTCACAAATATTGGGGACTATTGGGACGATAACATGGTGAGAAAGGTCATTGAATTTTTGCATGAGTACTAGGATCTGTTCTCAACGAATTTCTCTGAGTTGAAAGGCATTATAGGAGATTTAGGAGTTATGCAAATCACTTTGAATCCTGACACGAAGCTGGTCAAGAAACACCCATATTGGTTGAAAACAAAATATAAATAAAAAGTGCGGGAAAAATTGGACAAGATTCTTAGTGTTGGCATTATTGAACTGGTAGAGGAGTCCAAGTGGCTTAGCCCTATGTTATTCCAGGAGAAGAAAACCAAGAGATAAATAAGGATTTCTGTCTATCTTAGAAATTTTAACGATGCATGTGTCCATGATCTCTTTCTACACCATTCACTTACTAAGTTTTGGATAATGTTGGAGGGAAGGAAACCTACTCCTTTATAGATGGATTCTTAGGCTACCATCATATCAGGATCATGTTGAAATATTGTAGCAAGACCACTTTTGCTACTAAATGGGGTTGATTTTAGTATATGATCATGTCCAGATTGAATAATGCACCAGAAATATTTTCTAGACTTGTTGTCGTGGAATTTAAAGAATATATCCACAAATTACTAGAGGTGTATTTCGATGACTGTACAGTCTTCAGATTGTTAAAGAAATGTGTTTCTAGTCTGTGCTTGATGTTTGATACCTACAGGAAATATAAAATCTCCTTGAACTTAAAGAAATGTATTTTTTGTGTTCCATATGGTATATTGCTGGGGAACATTACTTGCAAACAAGTATTGATGGTAGATCCTCCAAATATCACTGTGATTATAAATTTGGAGCCACAAACGAATGTGAAGGAGATATACATGACGCTCGTCCATAAAGGTTATTATAGAAAGTTCATAAAATCCTAGGCGCAGATCACTACGCCAATGGAAAAACTCTTGAAGAATGATTTCAAGTTCTATTAGGATGATGATTGTCAGAAGAGCCTTGATGTGCTTAAGGAAAATATGGTGACTACGCTAATTCTATTTTTTCCAGATTGGAAGAAGGATTTCCATGTACATGTCGATGCGTCCTACATAGATTTGGAAGTTGTCTTAGCGCAACTAGGAGAAGGCGATCTAGATCACCCTGTTTCTTTTGAAAGATGGAAGTTGTCTAAATCATAACATAGTTACTCCACCACAGAGTGTGAAGGGTTGGCGATGGTATATTCGCTGCAGAAATTTTTACATTATTTATTAGGCGTACACTTCAAAATGTTCACCGATAATTTCATGTTGAAATACCTAGTGAACAAGCCTATGTTGGGGGGGGATATTTGCAGGTGGATATTTCTATTTCAGTAGTATTATTTCTCGGAGGGGGGCGCAGTTCCTCTTGAGAAGTTGAATGTGAGCTATTCCCTGGATGTATGAATGGCAACTGATTGAAGTTATACAGGGAAAAATCCACCCCTAGGGGTTCGAATTTACTATGTGGCCGGAGAAGAGTCTTAATTCTCCATGCAGTTGAAAGAGAGCATGGTACTTTAAAATAATCTACTGAAGGAAGGCTTCTTCGTTGTAAAAGTACTTCACGAGATGCAGAGGAATTTCTAATTTGGAGGGAACTGTGTCAAAGAACATAGGACTGCGCTGCAGAGGAGGGTCATACGAAGCTCACCCAAAATATGACCATTGGAGCTAGAATAGTTGATTTGATAAGGAATTGGTCGTTAAAAGGAGAGGGGGGATGTATTTAATGGGCATGTCCAAATGGATATGTCGCCAAATCTGCATTTATGATGTGTATATGAAGAATATCATGGATTTTAAATTTAATTTTTTCTATAAATCAGGCATATAGGTCCACATTCAAACACTTTGTGCTCTGAGATTTAGAATTGATATTTTGGTCCTGAAAGCTAGCCACTGTATTTTGGATTATAGTTTCCAAGTGTTTAAAGAAGCGTTGATCAAAATAGGGCTCAGGCACACAATCCAGCCATGTCTAATACACACCATGATGGATATGCCACGCATAATTGTAACAGGAAAACGTCAACAACAAAGCCTATAAAGGATCGAGACGCAGTCAAATACAATATTTTTACACCTTTGTTTCCTAAAGAAGTACTAGTTGAAGGACAATTGTTGGGAAAAGTGCCACAACTGCGCATGGAGGATTGGGATTTTAATGACCCAAAAAATACCCCCAATTCGAGCTAAGCCGATATTTTCACTTAATATACTATGAAGCTACTGGAGTGACAGGGCTAGAACCAATGAAGTGGGTAGCCAAAATTTAGAATGCAGGGTTGTTGAACATGTTATATATTCCACACTTTGGGCGCAACATTATCAATACAATCTATGTGCACCAACTGTTGTCCCTAATGCAAGATGATTGTCTATAGTTGGGGGAAATAATACCCATTGATGCGATATTGATCAAGAAGATCACGACACTTCCTTTTCTTGGCCTGGACCCCACTAAAGAATTTTTGGGCAAGGATTAGGGTAAGAATTTGGCTAAAAAGATGAAGCAGGATTATGGCCTGATGAAGGGAACCAAGGGTTACTATATTAAATCCTTCAAAGATAGGTCAGTGTGCTTTACCACACATATTTTAGTAGGAAAGATCACGTGGAAGTGTCGCGTAGAGGAGGTTTCAATGCTTGTGGTGTCTTTGGTTGTGCAGTTCAGTAAAGGCGTCATATACAATTGGGTTAGAGACGTGTAAATAACTCTCAGATTATTGTAGAGAGGCTCAAGAGGAGGGCAAGCACTTTCAGTATGCGTGGCTCTTACTCTTAATTGTGTTCATGGCCTAGAACGAGTCTGACGACTCGCAACACCCCACTACAGACCCAGATCTCTTCGAGGCTACAATATATGCTTCATTGTGCCATTCAAAATAGCTAACCAAGGCAATGGAGAAAATTTTATTTATTTTTGGGCTTGAGATGATTTTGCGCATAGCGATCAGCCAAAATCCCTGTTTATCACCAAATATTTTGGAAGCATATCGACGGGTTGTAGACTTTAAAGCATATTTCCACCATGTGCACATCCGATCAAAGAAGGACCTTAATGAGGTCTCGTACAAGCTTCCATACCTAGTGACAGAGGGTGATGTTACGTGAGTAGTAAGTGCATGACTAAGTGATTGACTAACTCCACCCATTGAAGGCACAAACATAGATTAGGAAGGCATGAGTGGCGTGAAGATCAACGTGAAGACTGAAAAGATCATCCTAAGCATGCCACCATTTTGGCTGATAAGTAGTCTGAAAAGGAAGATGAGCAGCAAACAGATAAATATGCTCTGATATAGGAGGAGGAGGTGATGATCACGATGGTGATGACACATTTATGGATCTGGCAGACCCCCCCTCCCCTCCCCTTACATTCTAAAGAGGAGGAAGACAAATAGTGGAGGCACATGGAAGAATATGAATTCAAATAGGTCATCAGTCCCATAGAAATGGTCCTCAGTGAGAGGTACTTCGATGAAATTGGTGACATTGTTCAGCACGTCACTAAACATTTATGGGGAAACATTAAGGACCAATACAAGAAGGTATTGGTTGAGTTCCATGAGGGCCTCAAGGATTTACAGGTGGAAATGATCATAGTACAAGCGAGCATGAGTAAATCGAGTGGGCTTCAAGCAAGCGTGGCTCAAATGAGTAGGGAACTAGCAGGTGTGAGTACAACATAGAAAGAGCTGGATATTACAACTGATACATGAAATGGTGTCGATACCTGCAGGTAGACTATTTTTTGACACAACTAAGAAATTGGCAGAGGTGTCACATTGGTAGAACATAAGGCTCAACCTTGATGCGCTGACTTTGAAAATACAACACGACTTCCACCAGGGCGTTACTGAAGAGTTTCACATATGAGAGCATCGCACCCTGTTAATTATATAGGATGTGAAGCAAGAAAGGCAGAGGATGGAAGAGGAAAAGAAACAGGTTGTAAAAAAGCACTATGAGGCAGCTGTTCAGAGACAATTATCGAAAACATCCATCACCAAGGTTTGCAGCGAACTACCTAAGATGCAGATTCAAGTTGGAGCAACGCCAAGGGAAAAAGTGGAAAATTTCGTGACAACATTCAAGGATTCCAAGGGCACATTGAAAAAGGCATGACTTGAGATGTAAATTAATATCATTGAGCTGCAAATGAAATTGCATCTCGTGACTCCACTAGTGCTCCAGGAGCAACGTGCGACAAAGATTAAGGCTGCTAGTGAAAAGATTCATTCCATAGTCCAGGAATGCACTCATGTCCTTGGAGATTTTATGGATGTCATGATCTCACTATAGGAGGACCATAAAGTGAAAAATATTAGAGAGGAATTTCACGTGAAGCTAGAAAAAATGGACCACATTAATGCCACCACAAAGACTTTAACACCAGTACAACAGTATGCCTATCTCCAAGAGGGTAAATTTTTGCAGGAACAAATCGATGAGATGCACAGAAAATAACAACTTATCACAACCAAAATGAAGCCATGGGAAGTTGAATCTAGTCAGATATCACATATTGTCTAAAAAAATATGAAATTATTGTGCCAGACGAAGCAAGAGATGGCCACAAAAATCGCAGGGTCAGCTGCTGAGACATTACTGACAGAAATCCATGAAGTTGAGAATTAGTGCACTAAAATAGTTTCACCTCTAAAGGATTCCTTGAGTAGAGTCAAAGGAAACCTTGAGGGTGCACCAACATACTGAATCGGGTGAGGTCACATTTTTGTGTTCTGGTCCTGTTGGACAGGGTACCCCTCGATTGAAGATTTTGAGAAAGACTCTGCAGATCGAGGAGCAAAGCATGCAATGTGGAGCTATGTTAGAGTATTAGGGGCTTTGGGGTGGGTAAAATCCCCTTACTTTTTAAAGGGATGGGATAATTTTGTATGCTCCACCTATGCTTCTAGGACCATAGTATTGTAAAAGAAAATACTATATAAGGTGACTAGGAGAGTCTTTGAAAAGTAGTAGATATAACTCATGATAAAATGCACTTGGATGTAACATTATTTTGAGTTTTTAATATATTTTTTGTGTGAAAGGAAAGCCTCATGATGATGAGTGCGTGAAGACCTTAGGAAGTTTGCAACTGAGTGCACAGACCCCTAAAGCTTAGTGCACAAGGCAAAAAGGGTTGTGTTAGAAATATCTGTGTAATAATAAAATACTTTGATGACAGATCTGTGTTATGTGTTTATGTGTTTTCTTTACTTGTATTTTGATATCATTTTTTTTGAGTTATGAGTTTTATACATAATTACATCACAAATTCCTGTTTATGGTTATTTGTTTTTTTTATGCTTGTGAAAGTAAAATCATGTAGTCTGCAAGATAGTTCAATAAGAAGTGTTGAAAAATGATTGTATTAGTAGCATAGTTATTTTACAAAGCTCTATTAAGTGTTTAAAGGAATATAAGCCCTAAATCCACACTCCATTGTCCCTTTGGATGCAAAAACCTAGTTGTAACATCCCCTAATATTGCCTCAAGTGAGACTTCAATATGCACAGCAAATCGTTGCCGAAAGGGACAGTAATAGTGTATTTTGTTGGTTCATGCAACCATATCCAAACCTAGGTATAGGCCTCATCAAGCCAACACTATGAGAAGGACCATCCAAGAAATCCTAATGCGAAGAGTTGTTTATGTCTTCATTAATAGGATTACTAGAAAAGAGAGATTTCTTATTTGGTTTATTAGAAATATTTTTTTCAATTAAGCTAATATACTTTTATTTGGAACATACACATAAAAATATTTCTTCAAGTTTCTAAGTAAAATTATATACATATATCCAATGATAATAATTTTTTTAATATATTTTGTTATAATTTTTATATATTTAGAATTTAAATTTTATAAGATAAAGTTTTGATTAAAAATAGCAATAAAAATGAATAAAACTATATAGTCCCATCTCATTTGTGTAATGTATTACTCTATTTGTCTTCATTTATTTCTTGATAGATAATACCATATAACAATGTGGAACTTAGAGTCTATGTGGCATAGTCTTGTTCAAGATTGCAACTAGGTTTGGTCTTCATAATTTATATTTATTGTACTCATCAAAAGAATTGAAGAAAAATAAATACTATTATCTATTTTTATTATTAAATGACTTATTAAATCATGGGTTTTATGCTTGGGTCATTTTTTGTATAAGGTCCCAATTGTGGACTTCTAGGTTAGTCATTACCGATTTATATTCACCCTCCTTGGGCTTTTGAATCATGTTAGAAATTTTTTCTGGTAGCCCTCCACATCAAGTCGGCCTAAAGGATATCAAGTAGGCCTAAAAGGAAGGAATTCAAACCCATTAGAAGGCTATAAATGGAAGGAGGTGGAATTCATTTGCTAACCAATTCACTGCAACTCACAACATCAAGGGAAAAAGTGAAAAATTGGAAAAGGAGGAAAAATAATTGCGATTTTGGTCCTCTGAAAGAGAAATAAGAAATCGAAATTTTGGTGAAGGAATCTATCTCTTTTGTGGTCTCTCTAGGGAGGTTGAGTTCTTTGAAGTTTGGAAGTTGTTGCTGCTGCAAATTTACGAAGTTGCTAGAAGATTATTTGTTGCTACTGATAGGTAAAAGATATGGAAGGTTAACTTGGTGTGGAGGGAAAGTTTGGCTCATGTCTAAGGTTAAGAGTCTCAAAGAATACTATTGAAATTAATAATTATCTTGACTGGGTTTTCCCCTCAAGGGGGTTTTTTTCCCTGGATGTTGGCCTACATTTGGTGTCCTTGATCTATGTGTATTTCATTTTATATTTTCTTGATTAAATAATCAGAAGAAAGATAAGAAGAACATAACAATAACTAAATAAGATTAGAAGTTAATAATAAATAACAAGAGAATGTTTCTTCCTTTATAATTCTCTAACATGGTATCAGAGCTTTGGTGAAAAAAGAAGATAAAAGGTATGACTTGATTAAGGAAGTCATAAGAGGTTCACGAAAGGAAATAAATCTTTACTATCTTCAAGAAAGATGTATAACACTATCAAGGGAGAGAAAAAACTTGAAGGAGCCAAAAAATTGTTGGAAATACTGAGAGGGGGGTGAATCAATATTTCTTTTCAATTGTTAATTTTACCAATTAGATCACTTATATTTAGAACAAAAAATGAACAATGATGGAATAGATAATTTATTTATTAATTTCTTATTTACAATAAGTAAAGTACAATAATGATGTAGGGCTCCAACCCTATATGAAGACTTCAATCTTCCAGGCTCCAACTTGTACTGTGCCCAGCACCGACTTGGTCTTTCGAAGGGAAACTTGTCAATTTGAGGCACCAACCCTATCACTGGTACAGGCTCTGACCTAGTTTCTTGAGGAATCCAATCCTCTAGGGCTCCAACCCTATCTTCCAAGGCACCAACCTTGCCTCTATGAGGCTCTAACTTCTTGGGCTCCAACCCTCAACTTCACTTCATCAAAATATGTTTGGTTATTTTTTATTCATCATGGCTCCCAAAATATTCTTGAACGAGACGTGTCACACTTAGTCTCCACGTCACATCGTCAATTACAACCTTTTCTTCTTAGAAGGAGTCACCACTGCTCTTCATCATACCCAAACAATTTCTCCAAGTTACATCATGATGACATCAATAATGCATCATGGTCTCCAATAATGTCTCCAGTAGGCTACTAGATAACTCTCCAAGGTATGTTGAATATCAACTCTAACTTCACTATAAGACTCTAAGGTGAGCTTATATTATTCTTCCAATTGTCTTCAACAATATCACGCCAAGGTCTTACTCCAAATAGGCTGGCAAAGATCCAAGGATTTTTCTTCAATGATGCTTGCTTCGAGGTGTCTATAGATTTTATTCACAGGATAACTAACTAAAATGCTTCCAAGAAACCCTTTAAGAGTACTTCAAGATGTTTTTTAGAATTGACTCCAATAGTGATTTTCAATGTTACCCTCAAATAGTAATACAATAATCCTAGAATGATTTATCCTTAATTTATGCAATAGAGAGCTATGCCACATGTTCTTTACTAAAGGTTTGATGCACAAGTGTTGAGCCCTTATAGGTCCGTAAAACGAGTTTCAAGTTCTTTGTCAAGTCCTCCAAGTCTGATCCTTATTACTTTTATGAAATAATATAGAAGAATATAACTGTCATAGGTGTGGAACCACCACAGATGTATACCCGAGCCTTACACAGATGTATTATCACCTAGAATTGCGACACTATTTTGAACTATAAGGATGACTGTCTGAGCTTGAAACACTATAACTATGGTATTCTGCTGGAGGTTGGGACTGAGGTAATAATTTTGAGCCCTTACATACTTATGATCAGAGTTGTAAAAAACAAATCTGGCCTTTTAGATGTGATTGTAATATACTTCAATCTTCCACAACACAGGTCCAAGATTTTGCTACTGTCACTGGGCTTTCACCTTCAAGTTATTACCAAATCTGAGGTCTGGTTCACAACAATGTAAATTGTCCAAAGGAGTTGTTACAGGTCTTGTCCGAGCTAAAGGTATCCACCAAAGAACTGCAACAAGTCTGAGATTATAAAAGTTAAATTTCAGATTTTGACCAAAACAAATAGCTCTTAAGTCCTCCTCTCCTCGTTGTTCTATTTTTTTTAGATGTTCTTCACAATTTTTTTTTTGCTAAAATGAGGTGTCTGAACTCATATTAGTATTCGTTTGACGTTAGAATTAATGGACATGACTTTTTGGAGGTAGGCCAACATGAAGGACATGGATAGGTCGTCTCACTACTAAGGTTAATTTTTCTTGACTTAAAAATTCCATATCTCATCAACCGATGGGAGTTTCGGGGCAAGTAAAGGCTATTTGGAAAGAGGAAAAAGTCCTCTTTTAGGTGTTCTAGGACTCATTGTGATAGGCTACCTCCAAGGTAACAAAATTTATTTTTATTTATAATTGCCCTTGAATTTTTATGTGCATAAAGTGATTGGTACAACGAGTTTTCATTAGGCCTTCTTCATTGTTATGACTCCAACTATGCTTTTATATTATATTTCCAAGTCATCATGAGGTCCTCAATGAAATATTATGTCACCAAGTACTTCATCATAGTGTCATAATGTATTCATGTCATAGTGTAGTGATATGACATAAGCAAATTTCTCATTAGGAAATTTCCAAGATATTAAGATATTCTGCTAAGCATCAAATGAGATCTTCCATGTAATCATATATTAAGGTCTAGATCATCAATTGCATCCAAAATTATATAAATTAATTCTTAGGGCTTCCTTCATTAGTTGTTTTACTTCTTCATGACTTGACATCTAGATCATTGACATCTTAATTGACGGTATCAACCAAGAGTCATGGCATGATCATCTGGAACCAAGCATCTGAAGAATTTTAGCATCTCAGTCAATGCCATATTGACATCAATCACAACCTTGATTAACAATCTCCCCATTTTTCATTGATGGAAATATTCTTTCGCTTCCAATATTCTCTCCCCCTTTGACATTAATGGGAAATGGGGTGCCCAAATAATCCCCCTCTCAAGATGCGTATATTCTTCATGAATAGTAGTCCTTCATAGGTATGTTACTCCCCCTATCATGGTGATATTTCTTCTGGAAATATGGTCCATGATAGATGTGTTTGTATTTATTCATGTGATGAACCAACTCCCCCTGCCTACATAACCTCCTCTAGCTTCAAGAGAGATTGTTGCCTTGTGATCGAGTGGAAGAAGTCAATTTTGGAATCATGTTCTTCAATGGAGATTCTCTTGAGATATGATATATCAAAGGATGAATTTCCATGGGTGACTCATCAAATAATTCATAGGGCCCATTCACTAATAACTTCTACAAGAAATATTAAGAATCACAAAACTCACCCTAACTATATGCAGGGTCTCCTTTTAGCAGAGTCTCATCATCAAATACCCGGAATGTCAAGGATGACTTTATCAATTCAACAACATGTGTTGTTGGCTGGAGTGTTCAAGAGACCTTCATATTCAACATGCTTCCTTCTCCATACTTGGGTAACTTTCTTCTTTGGCTTCGTTGTCATGGTTTTAGCTTGTTTAGGAACCCAAGTCAAGTTACAATCATCTGCCATATTGTTACACGTTATTTTGTCATGATGACATTTGACTGTCCATATAGGTCTATCACTACCTATATTGTTCTCCCTTAGAAGTCAAAAACTCTAATGTTCCTAAACCAAGTCTTGGAATTGGAGAAAAGCTCTATAAAAACCTTACAAGTATACCTCCGCACTTTTTATAGCCTTTTCCTACTTGTCTGCGGATTATTAGTCTATAAACCGCGGCAAACCCCACACATTCTTCTACTAAAACCTGCAGACCCCTATAAAATGTCGAATAAAAGAAAAAGTAAATTCTAGAAGCCTAGCTGGTCGAGTACTCTCCCAACTAGAAGCTTCTAGAGGCGCGATTAGTTCCATATTTATATCTCCATTCATGGAGCTTATCCCTTCATCCATGGAGCTCAAATCCATTCGTGAGAGGAATCCATCCCCCTCTTCATGGAACTGAAACTACTTCCATTTCCCTATAAATTTAGCTCAAGTTTCAGGTCGAAGGGTAGATGCTAAGGTTGTGAATGTAATTGTTGAAGAGAAATTCCCAAGAGTGCATACTTTCTACAATAGTTTTTGTTGGCATGAGAGTGATCACACCCTTATGTCCATAACTCCATGCTAGTATTTAGAGAGGAAGGCTTGTCAAATTGAAGGAGGAATGATTTTTCAGGACCTCGAGAGAAATCTGTACGACATCAAGGCATCAGGTTGTAAGATTACTATTTTTAGACAAGATAATACATATGGATCTCTTTTTCTCATTGAGTTGTTCTTATGCTTATTTAATTAAATCAATACTTAGACTCCTTAATCACTAAGTTAGATTAGCTTTACATGATTATTATATGTTGCAGATGCTTTTATTCTTTTGTCTTGTCTTTGATTGCAAGTTCTACTTATTGGAGAAGCCTCTTTGGAGCGACTGGATAAAAGACTGCATCAAACGTTCAATTTCAAGGTAGGGGCATGTCCTCTCTACTTTCTTATAATAATTCTGAAATGAAATTAATCTAGAAAAAAATATTTCCAAATGGATGTTTGTTTCTAGCTATTCCTCAAATACTGGGGAGATCACTCTTGTCCACAAGAGGGATTAATCCGCATAACAAAATGGTGACTCCACTAGGGAATAGAACTTATTTTTCTTTATTTATTTTTAGTTTGAATTTTAGATTTTTCTGATTTTGACTTATCTGAGATTGGGTTAGGTAGATAAATTTTAAGAATCCCTAAAAAGGAAATTTGATTATTTTTATTTTTATTTTTTTTCCTTGCCTCCGCAATTTTCAGCAGAAAACAGTGCAACAACCTCTGCAGGTTTTAGTTCAAAATAGTGTGGTACCGCTATGTTTTCCATTAGAAACTGCAGACCTCTGAAATGTTTTTGAAAAAATTAAAATTCTCTTTTTTAGAGCTAGATCACCTGATTCTTTGTGTTTGCCTAGTCTATCTTAGCTGTCAAATCTTGTGTGTGAATTTCTTTTTAGCAACTTTTGCATTTGTGTGATTTTATCATCCTATTTGCATCTTATGAGTGAGAAGTTTTCCTTAATTTATTTCTACTCCATACAAGATACCCTCATTTACCTCAGCTTACTGATATGATGATATCCTCTTTCTGAGCCATCAAGATCATTGCAAACCTTACTTTTATGAAAATTTATCCCTTTTTCATTTGCAAAATTGGAAGAGCTTTTAGCTTACTAAAGCCTAATATCACACCAAAACTTTTTTTGATGTTTTCATTTCTGCTGAGATAAGTAGAAATTTTTCTTAGCCTAATCAGAAACTAGGAGAAAACTGTCCTCAAACGTTCTAGATAGACTTCAAAATAGATTTTCCTTTGATTTTGAATTTTATGTTTTTAGAGTTTTTTAGATATTGTTTTCTTTTGGAGACGGTTTTCTTATTTATTTGTAGTTTTTGATCTGATTGTTAAAGGAGTTTCATTTCAAAAGAGTTATTGATCATTTTTTCAATCGTGTTCTTTAGGAAAACGTCTTCTTTTCAAAGGTTTTGTTTATGAATGAAAGAATTGGTGCTTTGAAAATTGTTAAATCTCTCATTCTTTCCCTTAAATAAGATTCATTGAAAAGAAAAGAGTTGCACTTCTCATTTAGATGCATTCAGCATATTTTTGAGTCGGGTCACAAACATCATTGAAGTTTCAACTCCATACCTTTTGTATTAAGCAACAACCAAATTAAAAACAACACGTTAATAAAATCAATATAGATATTTTTCATTTTCTAGGGCTCATTCCACCAATATAGCTTAGGTTAGTTTTTTGGAACAAGTTTTAATTAACATTCTAAAATATTTTGAACAAACAAGTAGCATCTTACGGTAGGAAAATCCAATTGTAGCATATGTGCTCTAGTAAGCTCTTCTTAAAGTAGTCAAGCATGAGATAATGTCGGAACCAGTGAGGTAATCATACCTATCTCATTGGGAAAGATAATAGATGTGCACATAATAAAAACGATAAACCTTGGATAGACCATTGTCTAGGAGCCTGGGGTCACTTGTTGGCAAACCTTGGATTTACCATATCAAGGAGCCTTCAAGGGGATTCAGCTTGTTACTATGCCCTTGCATGTATATCAGATCTTAGATTGTTCCCCCAGGTATATTTGTTCCTGTTGGTGACCTTAGTGACCATAATATTCAGGATTTTTCCCAAGGTGACGGTGGAGGGAAGGTCCCACTGTACCTGGAATAGATGTCAGCTAGAATCACTTGGAATTTCCAGAGGGTACTCTTCACTTCGATATGGCATAAGTGGAGAGACTTGTAGCAGAATGTTTCATTAAGTAGGTTGTCGGGGCAACTATTCCAACCGCCAAGTTTTCCATATTAGAATTCTACGACATTGGATTTCATCACCAACTAGTGTTTTTAGTGTGGAAACATACTGTTTGTATGTGGATTTCTCTGTTAGATTTTGTAGGTGTGTGTTCGATTTGAGTGTTTCCTTAGTGAATTTAGGTATATTCTGTTGAATTTTTTTTTGATTTTGTGCGTTAAACTTTTAACCGTGGCTGAATTACTGAGACACTCCCATAGAATGCAGGGGAAACCCCCTGAGTACACACCAAGTCAGTTAGAAAAGCTTAAATCTGAAAAAGGAAAACCATAAGGGACTGGATCATCTGAATAAGAAGAAACATCAGTAATAATACATCCTGATTACGAAGTATATCAACCTCAAACAACAAAAATTTATCCAAGAAAAATTAGAAATTTCTGAACTAGTTGAACTTGCTTCCACAACTAGTGAATTATCAGCTACTGAGCCTAAAATTTATTAGCCTAAAAATGAACTTGCTACATCTGAGCCTTCTTCAGAGTTCATAACCCTAACCCCTGGTCATCGTCATTCACCTTGAGTGAGGTTTCGCATCACTGAGAACCTTCCTCTTGGCCTGTTTAGTATCGAAGATATTACTGACACAGAAGAAGAAGTTCTACTTCCTTCACATCAAGAATCTTTAGATCTATGTCCAAGTGAATAAATTTACTATTATAGCCCTTTCAAACAATATCCTTGGTATTCTCAGTTAACCGAATTTCTACACAATTCTGGTCTCAACTATTCGCCACCTCGCATAACGTTTTACGCCATACCCAGAGGTAATTACAGACCTTCATTAAACATTTCTGGTGAATCATCCATGTTTTCTGCATCACCATAAATTATTTGTATGATGTTCCATTTTTTCCTTTAGGATACCAGTCATTTTTTGGTACTTTCTATTAAAAATCAAACCTACTCATAAAATACATAAAATATATATAAAACACCAGACACCAAATAATGGTGGAAAAGGCTTCAGCCTCACAGCTTCCTCACATAATTTCTCATTATTAAAATAATGTAGTGTTACAATTAAATACATGAGGAGACAATGTCTCAAGATATTACGTGCTATCTTGGACACCTTGTTGAGATAATTTCTCAACCAAACACACACCAATATAGGAGCTACCTAAATTAACTCCTATCTTAGACGAACAACCCAAGAGTTAGGCACAAATTCCTAACTTGTAATATTTAATTAATTTATTTATTTTTATATTCATTATTGTTTTGTGAGAGAGGCTAACATTCCCCCCTTCAATGATAAATAAAAAATAAGAACGAGGAACCATCTTCCAAGTTCTCATGTTGATCCTCAAAAACATTGCCTGAGAAACCGCCAAAGATGGATGCTGAAAAACTGCAATTTGAAGAGACCATGAGTCAGCTGCATGTCTGATTCATCTCTGAATTTCACTTGAAAACTCCATCATGTGCCAAGTTTCAAAAGGATCCATATTTCCTTTGCACGAAATCAACATCCTTTGTCCACTGACAAAATTTGTTGAATGCCCACTGGCTGATAATGTCAAAAACAACTCTCTGTTGCTTTTGTTGTATTGGAAACTGCTCACTGCTTCTTTGTTGTTGACTGCCCACTAGCGAATTTGTTGATGCCAACTGGCTGTTGAAGATGCCCACTAGCAACGAAAGCTTCCCACTGGCTTCTTTTGTTGGTTTTGTATATACTTTCAGTCTGACAACCATTGTCAATTTCATTGGCATTTTCCCCCCTTTGTCAGCTTAAAGGAGAGACAATCCGCTAGAAATTATTCCTGAACTCTCCCCCTTCAGGTGTAGGAGTGTTGCACTGGTGTACTCCCCCATTCAATTGCATGAGAGTACCATCTTCTTTTCACTGTCAGCTGCACTATGTATGATTGTATTCGGTTGTAGAACTAAGACAATATTTTGACTGTGGATGAACATTCCAAAGGATCGATCCATTCTTAATGTATCTTCAATCTGGCTGATTTTAATTTGTTACAACATTTCTCTAAGGAATTATTGGGCTTGCCACAATGGCGACGAGGATGGAGATCAAAACACTAATCTTCCATATGACCGGTTCTTTGACAATGAGAACATGTCAGTTTGACTGCAACTTCGAGTTGCGCACATTTCTGTTTGTCTGCAACTTTCTAGGAAATTGCTGAGGTGATTTGTGCAAGAAACCCTGCACTGATGAACTTAATTGGCTTGGAATAATATGGGATATGCAGGTTGGTGTCATCGTTGACATATCCTAAGCCTATTTGATTCTTCTTACTTTGAATTTATTCCCATGGATTGATGATGGGCTTGGAAGAAATTTAAACTGGAACAACTTCAACACTAGAAGTTGTTTGGATGGATGACTTAGAATCATCTGGATCGTTCAAAGACTTGGAAGCATCATTATTTTCTTGCAACTCATTTATTTGTAGTTGCGACTCTAGTTTAAGAAACTCAATGGTTTCATTTGTTTGTTGTAGATGCTGTGAAAGATTGGCAAGAGTTTCTTTGTTGATTTGCACGATGTCTTCATCACTTGAGAGGATCAAATTTTGAAGAATTTTTAACAACTGAATGTGTTGCACCATCTGAACTTGCTCTCTTGAATTCAGGCTCTCTTGTCGTATATGTCGTACTTTGAACTGTTTCACTTAATTTGTTTATTTGAATGACATGCTCACTTGTCATAGATGTTATTCTTTGAACTATTTCACTTGATTTTGTCACTTTAATGACAAACTTGCTTGCTATGTGGCTTGAATGGCACGCTCGCTTGATTGGTTTCTTATTTCACTTGCTTGGAACACTTTTCTAGAGTTGTAGAACTTTCTTGCTTGAACTCTTGAAATCATGCTCGCTTGTTGACGATCACTTTCCTTTAACACTCACTTGACTTGCTTGATTACTTCATGCTCACTTGAATGAATACTCATGCTCGATTTCTTTGTTGGTTGAATAGCATGTTGGCTTGTACTAGCTCACTTAATTGAGTTTATCATGCTCACTTGCTTCAGAATTTGCTGGATCTCTTGCTTGGTGAAACTTGTTTCTCTTGTTTCAAGTTTACTGGAACTCATGCTTGCTTGTTGTAGATTTCAACTTGCTTGATTGATGTTAGAGTTGAACTTTTTTAGTTTCTTTGATGGTTGCTAAAATGAACTTCACGTTGGCTCACTTGATGGTTTTAACTTTGTACTGACTTGATGGTTTTTAAATTTGTACTGACTTTTTACTCACGCTCGCTTGCAGGAGATGTGAACTTGTTGCTTGTTTTCTTTAGAGTTAAAACTTATGCTCTCACTTGATTTTGCTTAAAGGAAGGGTGTCGAACACCGTAAAAAATGCACCTAGGAAATTTTGCAATGATTTTAATGATTCACTTAAAACAATGAATTCACTTGTCCATTTAAAAATATAGTAACAATGAATTTTTAATGATTCACTTAAAACAATGAATTTGATTACAAGTTCTTAAATGTATTTGCAAGAATGTTGATGTAGAATTTTCTTTGAAACTTTGGAGTTTTCAAATTCAAGAACTTGATTGTATTGAGTGAATTTTCTTGTTGAGGTAGAATGCTGATGTTGACAACTTTGATTATTTGTTATAGTGGCACAAGTGCCCATGTTAAGCTTAATTATCCTTCCTTGTAGCTACTTCCTTATGGGTGTTGTTCTTGCTGGCATTGAATTTTATGTGTGCATTAAATGAGATCATTTATGTGTCAAAACTAGATACAAATCATAAGAAAAAACATGAAGCCATAAAGACACTCGCCATCACAAACACACATGGTGTACCTAAGATCCCCTTATTCAATTTCGGGCGGATCTAGGACACAATCACCAAAAAATGTTATCTTTATTAAAATTTTGAGTACATAATCTTTCAGCATCTGAAGTAATGATAATGCCAAGCTGGCAACCCTTTGAAACAACTAGCCTTCAAAATCTAAATATTTACTAACTGAATCTCTCAAAAGAAATATAACAATCAATTTATCGTTTAAAAAATATCCACTTATTACTCATAATTTACAAAATATGCACCTTATTACTCCAAAAATTACAAAAATAATTTCACTCCATCACTTCAAAAACCCTCACTCCACTTAAAAAGATGCACACTTATCTCTCCAAATGAAGAAATTTTCCACTATTATTTATGTTTCATATACTATAGGATGAGCACTCACTCCAATCACTACTCTCATTCAAAACATATAATATGAGCACTCATTGTCTCTCAATATTACACCTTATCTCTCCAAATAAATTAACTTATTTATGCACTCAAACATATTAAAATTCTCATTTCCCATTACACCACTCGTTGTTGTAAAAACATTAAAATATAGCTCCACTTAAGGTTTCCACTCAACCTTCACTTTTTCACTAAAAAGTGCACGTGCTCACTCTATTTTAAAACTTAAAAAAGTCTTTTAAATTCCCATTTAAAAAATATTATGAATTTCATGAAGTCCCCTTTTAAAAAAGTGAATTTCACATCCTCTTAAAAAAGTGAAAGAGTTTACTTTGTTTAAAAGTTGAGCACACGAGCTTGCTCCTCCATGCTGGGTAATATCCACGGTGAATACACATCCACGCTAGGTAATCTCCACGGTTAATACATGCCCACACTAGCTTATCTCCACATGGATCTCCACAGCTGTGTTTAATATTGCACAGACTTCATGAATTAAAACAAAAAGTAGCTATTACAATAGCAAGGACTGTCAGAGGCCTCTTCGAGATCAATGATATTGATAATTCAACCCAGAAAAGAAACTACTGCTGACTGGCAAGAGAATGTTTATCAGAAAATACAAAATCTGAAGGATATTTATTATCCAGTGATAATAGAATTATCTGCAAATATTTCAATGGAATGTCAACAGCCCATGCAACCTGATCAATTCGAAAATATTAAGCACTACCAAACTAATTTTCACTATATGATGGCATATTTTGAAGTTTAGAAGAGCAATATTCCACCAGGGTTTAAAGAAGACAAGGTTAATTCTTTTCAGAAAAAGATTAAAGCCATTCTGAACTTGTTTAAGTAGAGAAGAGCTTCTCTACAACAACAATAGTGACAACAACAACTTCAATCCTGGCTAGCAACCAAGTGCAATCTATGAAGCAACAAGAGACACATGGTAATTGTTCTAACAGATGAATTTACAGACTTTAGTTAATTCAATGCAACCAAACACCATGACAACTATTCAACACATCTCCAACCATACAATGTAATGCCTACGCAAACGTATATCAAACCTGCTGCTTCCAACATTGGAACCAACCCAACCAAATGCAACATTGTCGATTTTACAGTGATGGAAAAGTTTCCATTCACGGGTTTCCCATTGGACTTTATGCTGGTCTTCGACCCCTTTACAGTTATAGTTTTGTAAATACAACACTTCAAATGTTGTGCTCTTGAATGTATGACTGATGCAGGAGCATTAGCTCTGGAAAACACCTTGTATTTTATTTAAGCTAGGGGGTTTCATGTTTTGAAGAAATATTAAATTTCATGTAAATATTAATATTATTTTGAGTGATTAATTATATTTTTAATTAATTATTTGTGAGAATTTGTAAATGTTTCCAAACAACTAGAAACATGAGAGAAATTAGCTTCAAGATAATTTAGAATTAATGATGGAGCCTAAGTTGGAATTAATTTCAAAGTTTTAGGGATAAAAATATATCTTTTAGGGATGATGAGAGATTTGGGGATTTGTAGAGATTTTAAAGGCGTTGAACTCAAATTAGTACATTTTTAATTTGTATAAATTAGTAGGCCTCAAAGGCAAATGGGCAAGTAGGATAGAATAGAGAGGAGAAGGTGAGGCTTGGACAGCCAAATCTTGTAAGCCTCCGGGCAATTGGAAGGCCATGAATGTTGAATATCTGGAAAAAATAAAGTTTGTGAGTAATTTTCATTGTTAATATGAAGACTGTGTTTTTAGAACTACATTGATTAATTCAGAAATTGTGTATTTAATTTCTGTAACTGGGCTTGAATAGTAAATCTATGTGAACCAAATAAGATATAAAAGGTCGTTGGAAGAATTTTTAAATTTTTAGAAGCATATGGAGAGAAAAACGAATTCAGTTAAAATCAATCCATGAATTAAAACTTTATTTGAAAGAAACACAGGATAAAAGGATCGATCAGTCCTGTGGAGGGCTAGATCGAGTATCAAGTAAATTGATATTTTATATCGGCTTGGAAGAAGTTGATTTCATTATTGCATAGTGTTTTAAATGAATCTGAATGACTGTATGTATGAAAAGGGCACAGAGTTGGTTAAGTGCTATCTCCTTTGAATGGATTAAACATTTTTTATGAATTTTATGAATTAAATGTCAATCTGGAAAGGAAGGACATTGATCCTCCGTTGGCAGATCAATTCTGACAAATCAAATTCGTTGGAAGGCACAAGAACAGAGTTCACAAATTGATGCTGGAATGATTAATGGTGAGTTTTCGAGTCAAATATTGAAATCGAATTTCAGTTTAACTTGATGTCGGATACCTCAGTATAGTGAATCAGTGGAATGGGAGTGATAAAAGTGAATATTGAATCAAAGTTAAACCTCTTTGCGAAATGATGAAATTGAGGGGCATCGATTTGTAGTTTAATGGAAATTTTCAAGGTAAAATTGATTTACATTCTCCGTGTAGGGGTTTTTAGAAATCCGCTTGATATGGTGTAATTTTGAATGACGGGTATGCATTATGCTCTATCTAACTTGGATCGATGGAATAGTGAACTGATTTATTGCAGAAGTAAGTATTGAAGGTGTTTTAATCTTGGGTAAGGAGAATACAGCTGTACAACAGCCAAAAGAAAGTGAACGAGATGACAAGTGGAATGCAGAAGTTTAAAAAAGGCGCAGATGAGTCGATATAGACCTACAAAGAATCCATTCAGAGATATATAAGTTCAGGTATATAGAATCTACATAAGCAATCACCAATCGGAGCCATGTCGTAAGATGTGATTCGGTTCAGTCTGGAACTGAAATATCGTGAGTAAAGTGTTCGACGAACAATTGCTGGGCAATGTTGAATAAAACGAAATACAGAGGAGTAACGATTCAATGCAGAGTAATTGTGTCAATTTTATATAAGGTTGGGCTGTAAGGTTAATGTAAATTTATGAAATTTCCACAGAGACAGTTGACGTGGAAAAGCATTTAGTCAGACTTGAACAACGTGGATGGCATTCATGAGGTAAGCCCATTTATATTAAAAAGATGTGGCATATTTGTTAGTGCATTCATTGAATTGGGAATGTTGTATAATTAACCCAATGATCAACGAATAATGTGTGTGGGTCAATGTCTTTGTAAAGGATTGCGCAAGAGATGATTGATATTATAATTGCTTATGGTTTGGATTAAGTAAATAATTTCAAGCTTGTCAAAAAAGCAAGGGCGCTCATAAACACTGGAGATTTGACGAAGCATGGTTTAACCATTGAGTTGACATAAGCAAAGTTTCTGCATTTAAGTGAATTCGGTGGTGTATGGTTTCATTACCATAAAATCATATGTTTGAAGAGAAACATTTCCATAAATGAATTTTAATGAAGAGTTGTAAATGATAATTGAGAGTGTGTTTTGGTTTCCAAATACCATTTGAATATGAGTTTAAATGAATGGATAATTGATTATGGGGTTTATGGGTTTTGAAGAAGGAGCTTCTGCAATGATAGTGCATGAAATTTCTCGTAATGAGAATTTATTTGGGAAATGGATCTGAGATGCATTTCGTATATGCATAGATGAGGAAATATTCTAAGTTTGTAGGGTTACCTGCATAATTTTGGTATCAGAGCTGAAATAGCTCTGTGTGGAGATTTAAGTTTTCAGTTAAATTAATTGCATGTGTTAAGATCAGATTTTGAGACTGATGACTGTTGCAGCACAGGGAGGCAAGTGCAATTGAGGAAGGAAGCAATATCAACAGGATCTTGAAAGGTGAGATTTTTCAGTTGATATTTAACTCTGGTTTGAAGACTGTTTGCAGAATTTGGTTGCATACATAGTGAAGAATCTCAGCAGGAAGATGTAGATCACAGCTGGAATGCAGTGATGAAAGAATCTGACATAGATTCTAAGAGAGAGTGGCAGAACCTAAAGATTCAACAGAATTTGAATGAAAATGACAAGTGTGTTCTTGAAAGTTGCAGATGAGTGAAGCCTAAAGGAGCAGTGTAGAATGCTCAAAGGGTTCCAGCAGAGGACCAATTATTACCAAGAGACCAGATCCGGAGGAAGGGATTGGTGAGGTAAGTGGCAGCAGAAGAGTTTACTGTTGCAGAGGCTTGATGCAACTCATGAGGGAGAAACTCATGGCGGAGGAAATGACTACTGAAATTCATAAAGGAGAAAGCAGAGGTTTAGAGGGAAGCCACGGTAGAATTAGGGAGAAAGATGCCAAGGCAAATGGCATATTGAAACAGTGGACTGATGAAGAGTATGAGAAAGAGAAAACTGAGATTGTGATTCATCTTGAGTTATTGATGGAGTTGTTGCAAGAGAATATGAAAGGCCAGAGACATGGTTGGCTGATGAGGAAGAGAGTGAAGTGGCATAGGCTACAACAGAAAAGAGATCGACAGATAAACATGTAGTTAACGAAAGAGCTGAAGAAGCTCAAGCAGATGATGGATGTACAGTTGAGATGGGAAGAACTCAGGGCATCTGAGTTGGAAGAGGAGGTTTCCATTGATGAAACAGAGGAGGAGATCATTGATGATTTCTTGAATTACTGGACAGATCCAAATTAGCTGGATAATGTAGAACTGTGTATTTTTATAGCTAACAATTGTGATGTGATTACAGGTTTTACGAAAGAGGATGTGCAATCTTGTGAAGCTATCGCAAGTGTGGAAAAGTATCTTTCAGGAGATAGGTACTCTGAAGAAGGAAGCAGTGATGTGTTTGTACTTGAAGCTATTGCAGTACAAGAGGAAGTTCATGTGAATGAAGAAGAGGATCAGCTGGAAGAGCTGGTATATGAACCGACAGTTGAGAATATTGAAATTTGAAGTTTTAAAACTGACAAGTTGTGTATGAATGCAGGGACTGTAAGTGATGGTGATGTTATGATTCAGCAATGCCACAGGGAAATTGCGTTGCTGGAATATTTGTTGAAGAATTCGGAGTATGACAGGGAGATTGCAATAGAAGAAAGAGTTCAGTACAGTGAACAAGATCAGAAAGATGTCATGGAAGCAGATGATGTGAGAGAAAGACTGGTTGACAGTCTTGAGAGTTCTTCAAAGAATTATTTGGGAAGAGAGAATCAGCATACTGATGTGCTGATGGAGATGGTAAATTTAGAACAGCATACTGAGGTGCTGGCAGAGGGAAGTAAGGCACTGATGCCTTATGATTTTTGTTTTAACAAGTGTTTTGTGAATGCAGGTATGATTGCAGGTGTTGAAGACCATTTGACTCAGTTGAGTAGTGAAATGAAGAAGAAAGACGAGAATTCTATGGAAATTTCTGATCCATGGAATGAGGACGTTATGTTGCTGGAGATGATGCTGAATAGTCAAGATTCAGTGCAGAAAGAATCTTAATTGCAGAATTGGGAAATGCAGATGCAGAGAGATGAAGATAGCAGAAAGGAGTAAACAATGTACCAGTCCAGTAAGTTTCTGATAGGAGAAGACAGAGAAGAATTTTTCCGTTGTAGAAAACAAGAGGGCATGGATGATTGGGTGGCAGTAAGAAATGAGAAAGTACAGACAGAGCAAGCAAGAAGTCAGCAAGTGAAAGTACAATTAGAGCGAGTAAGAACTGAGCAAGCCGTCTTAGTTCAGCAGACAGCAAGGAATCAGCAGCCTGGAGATTTATTGGACCGAGAAATTGAATTAATCAGAAGAATCATGTTGAAAGTATCTCAGAGGAAGACATCGGAAAGGAAGAAAAGTAGCAGCAAACTGAAGACGAAGATAGATTGTGAAGGTGCAGCAAGTGGAGCAAGACAGCAGCATACGACAGCAGATATAGATGATGACTTGCAGAAAAAAGTATGGGATCCAGGTGGACGAGGACTTAAACGCATGATCTGGAGATCATGATCATTTTCTACTTTGGGAGTCTGATGCAGGAGCATTAGCTTCGGAAAACACCTTGTATTTTATTTAGGCTAGGGGGTTTCATGTTTTGAAGAAATATTAAATTTCATGTAAATATTAATATTATTTTGAGTGATTAATTATATTTTTAATTAATTATTTGTGAGAATTTGTAAATGTTTCCAAACAACTGGAAACATGAGAGAAATTAGCTTCAAGATAATTTAGAATTAATGATGGAGCCTAAGTTGGAATTACTTTCAAAGTTTTAGGGATAAAAATCTATCTTTTAGGGATGGTGAGAGATTTGGGGATTTGTTGAGATTTTAAAGGGGTTGAACTCAAATTAGTACATTTTTAATTTGTATAAATTAGTAGGCCTCAAAGGAAAATGGGCAGGTAGGATAGAATAGAGAGGAGAAGGTGAGGCTTGGACAGCCAAAGCGTGTAAGCCTCCGGGAAATTGGAAGGCCATGAATGTTGAATATATGGAAAAAATAAAGTTTGTAAGTACTTTTCATTGTTAATATGATGACTGTGTTTTTAGAACTGCATTGATTAATTCAGAAATTGTGTATTTAATTTTTTTAACTGGGCTTGAATAGTAAATCTATGTGAACCGAATAAGAGATAAAACGCCGTTGGAAGAATGTTTAAATTTTTAGAAGCATATGGAGAGAAAAATGAATTCAGTTAAAATCAATTCATGAATTAAAACTGTATTTGAAAGAAACGCAGGATAAAAGGATCGATCAGTCCTGTGGAGGGCTGGATCGAGTATCAAGTAAATTGATATTTTATATCAGCTTGGAAGAAGTCGATTTCATTATTGCATAGTGTTTTAAATGAATCTGAATGACTGTATGTATGAAAAGGGCACAGAGTTGGTTAAGCGCTATCTCCTTTGAATGGATTAAACAGTTTTTATGAATTTTATGAATTCAATGTCAATCTGGAAAGGAAGGACATCGATCCTCCGTTGGTAGATCGATTCTGAAAAATCAAATTCATTGGAAGGCGCAAGAACAGAGTTCACAAATCGATGCTGGAATGATTAATGGTGAGTTTTCAAGTCAAATATTGAAATTGACTTTCAGTTTAACTTGATGTCAGATACCTTAGTATAGTGAATCAGCGGAATGGGAGTGACAAAAGTGAATATTGAATCGAATTTAAACCTCTGTTGCGAAATGATGAAATTGAGGGGCATCGATTTGTAGTTTAATGGAAATTTTCAAGGTAAAATTGATTTACATTCTCCCTGTAGGGGTTTTTAGAAATCCGCTTGATATGGTGTAATTTTGAATGACTGGTATGCATTATGCTCTATCTAACTTGGATCGATGGAACAGTGAACTGATTTATTGCAGAAGTAAGTATTGAAGGTGTTTTAATCTTGGGTAAGGAGAATATATCTGTACAACAGCCAGAAGAAAGTGAACGAGATGACAAGTGGAATGCAGAAGTTTAAAAAAGGCGCAGATGAGTCGATATAGACCTGCAAAGAATCCATTCAGAGATATATAAGTTCAGGTATATAGAATCTACATAAGCAATCACCAATCAGAGCCACGCCATAAGATGTGATTCGATTCAATCTAGAACTGAAATAACGTGAGTGAAGTGTTCGACGAATAGTTGATGGGAAATGTTGAATAAAACGAAATACAGAGGAGTAATGATTCGATGCAGAGTAATTGTGTCAATTTTATATAAGGTTGGGCTGTAAGGTTAATGTAAATTTATGAAATTTCCATAGCGACAGTCGATGTGGAAAAGCATATAGTCAGACTTGAACAATGTGGATGGCATTCATGAGGTAAGCCCATTTATATTAAAAAGCCGTGGCATATTTCTTAGTGCGTTCATTGAATTGGGAATGTTGTATAATTAACCCAATGATCAACGAATAATATGTGTGGGTCGATGTCTTTGTAAAGGATTGCGCAAGAGATGATTGATATTATAATTGCTTATGGTTTGGATTAAGTAAATAATGTCAATCTTGTCAACAAAGCAAGGGTGCTCATAAACACTGGAGATTTGACGAAGCATGGTTTAACCATTGAGTTGACACAAGCAGAGTTTCGGCATTTAAGTGAATTCGGTGGTGTATGGTTTCATTACCATAAAATCATATGTTTGAAGAGAAACATTTCCATAAATGAATTTTAATGAAGAGTTGTAAATGATAATTGAGAGTGTTTTGGTTTCTAAATACCATTTGAATGTGAGTTTAAATGAATGGATAATTGATTATGGGTTTTATGGGTTTTGAAGAAGGAGCTTCCGCAATGATAGTACATGAAATTGCCCGTAATGAGAATTTATTTGGGAAATTGATTTGAGATGCATTTCCTATATGCATAGATGAGGAAAGATTCTGGGTTTGCAGGGTTACCTGCATCAATTACTGTGCTTCAAATTCGTGGCTCTTGAATTCGATCACAGCCTGCCAACAATCACAGCATGACTTCAATCACACGTCGTAGCAAAGTATTTATGTTGCCCTGTGGCTTTACAATTTGGCGCTCAGGCTCTACGTTCGATTCAAAGCTGTGCCTCCATACACTGGTTGCGTTCCATGATCCAGTGTGAAGATTTAAATTTTTTTGGTGGGTTGTACTCCGTTGTAATGCGTTAAAGGCTACTATCTCATGGCTGGTTGTTAAGATCACACACAGAAATGCGTTACGATGGCACACCATGCGCACATAGGGATTGTGTTTTTAATACCATTTACCATGACACCTTTCACCTTCGGTGCTATTTTTGATCTTCGATTCAAACAAGTCCGTGCCCAATTTATTTACAATGTCTTTGATAATTTACAATAATGGCAATGTTGGCATTCGACAATTTGAACATCAGAATTTTTTAAATGCTAACTGCAACTCATCTCTAAATTGAATTCAATTTAAATACATATATGTGGAAGGCCTACCGCAAATCAACATTTATAATTCTCCTCCAATCATCGATGGATCAATCGATGTTCCCACTTCACAACAGTCCGTTCAACACACCTTTTAACAATCACTTTAATGTTGTATTGACAATACCACAGTCTGTTCCACGCTATCCTCTGCATTCCATTTAAACAGCTGCTCACTGTCACCTTTGAACATAGACTTCTGCGTTCACAGCTTTAACGCTCCCTCAATGCTGCTTCAACTTGGTTCAACGCCATTGATAAAATTCCTCTCTCTGCCATTAAATTCCTACATTCACACTTGCACACACAATCTATGTATATATTCCAAATAGGCATCTTAACTTGATCTGATACCACATATAAAAAATCAAACCTACTCATAAAATACATAAAATATATATAAAACACCAGACACCAAATAACGACGGAAAAGGCTTCAGCCTCACGACTTCCTCACATAATTTCTCACTATTAAAAGAATGTAGTGTTACAATTAAATAGATGAGGAGACAGTGTCTCGAGATAGTATGTTCTATCTTGAACACCTTGTTGAGATAATTTATCAACCAAACACACACCAATATAGGAGCTACCTAAAGTAACTCCTATCTTAGAGGAACAACCCAAGAGTTAGGCACAAATTCCTAACTTGTAATATTTAATTTATTTATTTATTTTTGGATTTATTATTGTTTTGTGAGAGAGGCTAAAACTTTCTCAGGAGCATCTCCCTCTCCTGAAAAACTTGTACAATCACCTGGTCAAAATGAATCTCATATTGAAAATTTGAATGTGGAACAAGTCTACATGATGTATGGAAACATTCCTAATCCTGAACCTCAAAGTAGAAATATACCGCCTGGGGGGAAACCTCAATGTAGTAATTTATTGCTCAGGGGGAAACCTCAAGGGCAGTATATACCACAAGGGTAGTATATACCTCAAGGACAATATCAACCTCAAGAGTAATACTCTATTCAGGGTCCACTACCTCTTCAAGGACAATACCCTATGCAAGGGAAACAATATTTGCAAGGACAGAAATCTCCTTTGGGGCCGTAGTTTTATCAAGAAGAACAATTGTTTCAAGGAGGTCAATCTTTAAGTGGAAATTATCCAGCAAAATATAAAACTTACATTCCAAATTATCAACCTAGTCATGGTCCATCTTACACATCACAACCTTCAATGGGAGCTCCATATCTTGGAGTAAACACATCGTGGAATCCATCGTTGAATCAAGAGAATTTGTAACCTACCCTGAAAGTACCTTATAATCAGCCTGGTCAGCCGATTTATTACAATCAAATCCGGTAGCCTGTCCAACCTATGCTTCAAGTCATACCTCAGGTATATGCACCTAGTAGGATTCAACAACCTGGTCCAAGTACACCTAGAACTCCACCTCAAACTACTGCACCAACTTCTATTCAACAGCCTACCACACCTATCCCTGGAATTTTTGTAGGCACTATTTCTAGAGCCCCTCAAGTATCACAACTGATCCCTCAAGTCACTGCTCATCAACCTAGACCCATAGTTCAGGCTATTGTTCATATGTCTGCGGGACAATGTGGTACAAGTACAATTGTAAATTCATCGACAGATATTTTAATGATGTCTGAGGTTATGGTTGCAACATGATCACAAGAATATGGAACTAAAAATCATGTAACTGGTAAAGAGATAAAAAATTCTAGTCAAACACTAGCTATATCTCCTTTAGTTTTTGATCCACTTCACATCGAGAAACCTAATCCTGATATAGTGATTAAACCGCCTGCTGAAGGTGTACTTCGAAAATCAACTTTCAATCCACATGCGAGAGCTGCTCAAAATTACAACAGTGTTGAAGATTTGGCGATATCCCCTTCAACAATGTCGGCATTAGAAGTGCTACAATCATGTCCAACACAAAGGAAATTACTATTATCAGCTATTGGATCTATTGATCCTTGGGATTCTAACCTCATGGTATTTGGTCTAGAAAATTTTACACCGAGACTCCCTCATCAGATGGATTTTCAGATACTAGCATTAGTCAAATCCAAATGAGTTTTTTGTACTGTAATTGATGAGGGGGCATCACATGAATAGTGTCGTTAAACTGTTGAAAAACTCTTAGTTCTCGAACACTAAACCAATAACCAACAATCCTTAAAGCCTTTGATGGAAGAGGATTCCATCCATACGGAATACTCCAGAATCTACCTATAGAAGTAGAAGGTAAAACCGTTAGTCTAGATGTGGAAGTTGTTGATGCCCCTCTGGATTACAACCTTATTTTGGGTCGTAGTTGGTCTTATGCAATCATTGTTGTCATTTCATTCATCTTTCAGTTAATCATCTTTCCTCATAAAGGAAATATTGTGAAAATCGATTAGTTTTCATATTATTCATCAGACCCTGCTTCTACAGACAATATCCAACATGTTGGAAAAACGACTATCCATTTGAAGATGTTGGTGTAGGTTTAGTAAGGACTCCACTCTGATGGGAACTTTCTATATGCCTCCACCCAACGTACCACGTACTATTTCCAACATCAATATGATCTCATCAAGCACTATACCATTTGATGACACTTTGGTAGTGCCTTTAGAACCAAAACTGGACTCTTTAAATGGCGAGATGCCTTTGAGTCCTTTTGAAATGGCATATGCGACAGTACAGCTGTATTCTGACACACTTTCAACTACTCCTGATCAAATGAATGTGATCACCGAATAATCTTCTTCACTATCAAGCTCAGCCTTGACATCACTTTCTGATCCCTTTCAACATGTGTTCCAAACTGGTGAAAGTATTCGAGAAATTTTTTCATTAGATGAATTACCCTAGGATGATCTACATCATAGATATTTGTTTTTACCTAATATTGATAAGTTTGAAAATGATTTTTCGTCTATTTTTATAATTTATTATGTCGAGGAACCACAAAATCCCATATCAATTACAAATTTGGATTCTGAGACTAATTTGGGAAATATTTCTACAAGATTTCCAATCGACATATCAGTTAAACATGGAATTATTGAAAACATTCATATAGGTGCTTCTTGTACGATTGAAGATATTAACACATACAAAGCCCTATTTCAAGAATTTCGAGACATATTTGCCTAGTCTTATGAAGAGATGCCAGGAATTGATCCTAATATTGTCATTCATGAATTTAAGACATGCCAGGATGCCAAGCCTATTAAACAAATATTACATCCAATACATCCGTGAAAATCTGTAACTATCAAAGTTGAAGTTGAAAAACTATTACGAGTAGGATTTATCTATCCAATTCCATTTACAAATTGGGTATCTAATATAGTTCCTGTTACCAATAAACAAGGGACTATACGATTATGTGTCGATTATAGGGACATTAATAAAGCATGTCCAAAAGACAATTATCCTACCCCTATATTGACCAAATTATCAATGATTATGCCAGAAATGAAATTTTCTCATTTATGGATGGATTTCCTGGGTATAATCAAATCAACATACTCCCTACTGATCAACCAAAAACAACATCTATATGTCCTTTGGGGACATTTTCTTATTGAAAATTACCTTTCAGATTAAAAAATGCTAGTACAAATTTTCAAAGGGCCATGTCTTATGCTTTTCATGATATCAAACATTTTGTATAACTTTATCTGGATGATTTACCTGCTCATTATTTACACAGGGACGATCATCCTACACACTTACGAGCTATTTTCATGAGATGTAGGCATTACAAGACTCGTTTGAACCCCCAAAAATGTGTTTTTTGTGTGCAATTAGGACGATTACTATGATTCATCATTTCGAAAGATCGTATTTGTGTCGACCCCTCGAAGGTTGAGGCCATCAACAATTTACCTCCTCCTTCCACACTTCGCCAACTCCAAATTTTGCAAGGGAAAGTAATTTTTTTACGTAGGTTTATCTCGAACTATGCTGATTTAAAAAAATGTTTTACCTGGTTTTTAAAACAAAGCGCTCCTTTTATTTGGGATGAGATTGCTGATAAATCTTTTGATGCATTAAAACACGTGTTGACCCATGCACCGTTGTTGCATCCACCCAATTACCACCAGGACTAATTTTTATACTTAGCTTCCTCTGATTACACCATTGGAATGGTTTTGGTTCAAGAGGATGAATCTCACAATGAGCATGTGATCTATTATCTAAGTCAAAATCTCAACCCGACAGAAATCAAATATTCGCATGTGGAGAAATTGGCCTTGGTAGCAGTTCAAGCTATCCAACAATTTCGTCACTACATACTGTTACGTAAAACAACTATGATATCTAATTTCAACCTGATTATGTCTATTTTTAAAAAACAATTACTCTGGGGAAAATACTCTAAATGGATTGTCATCCTACAAGAGTTTGATTTATAATTCGAGAAATCTAAATCAAAGAAATCACTAGTGTTTGTAGAGATTATGTGTGAATTTCCCAATGTCGAGGTGGAAATTGTGGTAGAGAATCCCATCGTAGATGAATCTTTGTTTATCATCAGTACATTAGATCCATGATATGGATATATATATCTTCAAACCTAATCCTTTCGCCCAGATATTTCACGTTCAAATCAAAAGAGAATCTGATATCAATCCCAACAATACAATATTGTTGGAAATAATCTTTATCATCATGGTGCGGATTCTGTTTTTCAACGTTGTATAAATCATGAAGAGGTTGAAAGAGTCTTGAATGATTTCCACTCTAGAGCGTGTGGTGGTCATATGTCTAGGTTTTACACAACCCAAAATATATTCTGCGCTGGTTATTTTTGGTCGTCCTTATTCAAATATTGTATTATTGTTGTATGAAAATGCCACAACTACCAAATTTTTGATCGAAATATGCATCCGCCTCCACCTCCTCTTCACCCAATCATTGTTGTCGGTCCTTTTGCAAAATGGGGCATTGATTTCATTACATGTAACCCTCACTCGGCCGGGGGGCATGGGTGTATTATTCTCATTGTAGATTACTTTACCAAATGGGCCGAGGCAATTCCTACATTCGTGGAAGATGGAAAACTACAGCTAATTTCATATTCAATCATGTGATTGCTCGTTTCAATGTGCCTCAAGCTATTATCACAGACCATGGGAGTGATTTTTGAAATATTATGATGACCGAACTTTCTAATCAACTTGGCCTGCGCCATGATAATTATACTGCATATTACCCACATGCTAATGGTCAAGTTGAATCCATAAACAAGGCTTTAACCACCATGATTGAATGGATTACTAGAACTATGGGCATACCGAACCTCAACAAAAAATGCTACAGGGTTCATTCATTTTCAACTTGTCTATCATTTAGAAGTTGTTTTACCCATTGAATGTGAAATACTGTCACTCCAATTAGCCATTGAATCATTACTAGCTACCTCTGAAGAGGAAAAACACATTTTATACTTAGCACAATTAGATGAGACTCAGCGCACCGCTGCATTGGCTACCGAATCTCATAAGAAACATGTGAAATCTTAGTATGATCAAAGTGTTAACCCTTGTGTTTTTTTTGAAGGTGACCTAGCCTTAGTATATGATCAAGCTAACGATAAGCTAGGCACCAAAAAATTTGAACTGATGTGGCATGGTCCCTACATTGTCAAGCTAGTGCTTGCAAAAGGAGCCTATGAATTGACTGATTATGACATGATCTCTTTAGATAAGCCCAGAAATGGTATTTATCTTAATAGATATTATTCTTGAGTTTCGTGTGAAGATATCTCTTGTACAATAGTTATTTTTTAGAATAGTGTGCCTTAGATTAGAAAAGTGTGCCTAGATTAGTTTTGTTGTTACTACTATCACTTCTTATCCTGATTACTCTTCATATTGCAGATGTGGAAATCCCTTCAAATGTACATTGGTTTTGCTAATGGTGCATGTCATAGTACACGGAATATCTCTTCCACAGCTTGGGTTATCTATTCACCCACCGATGAGTTAGTTTCTATTCATGGGGTATGCCTTGGTCAAACAACAAACAATATTGCAGAATATAGCATAGTCATTGAGTTATTATCTAATTCCATTTCATTTGGTATTCGACGTTTGATCATTAGGTTGGATTCAAAACTCATTGTATTACATTTAAACATGGTATATGCAATTAAAAATCCAGTGTTATTGAGATTACTTTTGAAGTTTCATCTCTTGGAATGACAATTTGATTATATTGAATATCAACATATTTCAAGAAATTTAAACACATTTGTCGATGCATTAGCTAATCCTCTTCTAAATATACATTTGCAACATTAACGTAGTAAACCAAAACAACATTCATCCATGTTGAACAAGATACTCAAATAAAGTAGTAATTTCATTAATATAGATAGGTTTGTTTTCAAAAATATTGCATCGTCTATGATCATAGGTTCAAACACCTTATGATCTAATAGATACTGATACCAAAAAAAAAAATTCAATCCATAATGATCATCCACTATCCGTGATGATGATCATGGTAATAGACTATGGCATGTGCAAAATTTCGTAGAAATATCCTAAATGGTCCTGGAACACCTGTCACATGTCTCTCAAGCCTGAGAGGAATATCACCTGTTCCTGTCTCAGGAATGTATATGGTCAAACTCTCAAGGTTTTATTCCATATCTACTAGGATCTCTATTGCTTGATCCTGGGGAGGTGCTGTAGGAGACGCTTGCCACTTATCAAACCGACGGAGTGTAGCTGGTCGTCGTGGACCGACATCTACATTTAAATATTTTTTTTAGTATTGGATGATAAAAAACAAATAAAAATTAGATTAAAAAAATTAAAACAATTCGCTTACCTGACTCGTCCCACTATGCCCGTGGAGGCAAAGATGTCTTAGGATCACCTCTGTAATCCATTCCTACATAGGGAAAGTATTCGATGGTGAAGACTTGGTTCCTTCGCTACATAAACTATGTCAGAGTAAACCGAACAACTGAACTGCCATTGCCACCATGGCGAGCCATTAATGCCACCCACCGTACCATTTGAGGTTCCCCACGATCTACTAGAATCAGCTGAGGAGCAAGAAGCGGGATTCTCTCTAAAGCAAATGAAATGAGAATGGCACCATACCCGAAGTTTTTCAACTTCATGTTCTTTTCTCTAGTTAATTGGCCTTTCATGTTGGCCAATACTCCTTCACACCAGTTAAATATGGTCACTTCAAGACACTCTACTATGGTCTGCATTTGTGATTTAGTGGCTACATGTGGAGCTACACTCCCACACAATCTGGTTATTGTAACTGAAATCACTTTGACATCCAATCAAAAGATAGTTTTAATATCTATGCAACTGTCCTTTAAGTCTGCCTCATCACTGCACTATTGTTGTTTGTAGATGGCGACAGGAAGACCTCCCTGTCTGACCCAAAACAAGGATATTCTTCCTCCTGTTCGAGACAATTTAGTAAGGAAATAAATGTCCTCTAGCTCAATTTCGAGCTGGTGGTCACCAATGATGAAGCATTGGTCTTGAACTTCCCATGCATTTATGACCCATGTCATCAACTCTACTTGTGCTTTCATACCTTGGATAGCCCGGAACTTATATAAACCACAATTTTGCAGTGCAGATATTGTTGCAGCATATTCCATGGATTCATTGTCTATAAGATCATGTTCACATTCTGTCCACTCAACATGGTGGAAAAACCTATAAATCGGCATATTTGAAAGTTAGAAACCATTTGGATGCAAAACTTGAACCATTTTTAAGAGAAATTTTGAATTTTAAAATGTTCACGGTGCCCCCACAGTTTTTGTGATGAGACAGTGCGTACATCCACACGTGCTTCACATAAAAAGCGTGGTGGCCCGATATTTTTTATATAAAAAATTTATCGAGGTCTGTAGTTATCACATGCATGACCTGCGAACCCCCGAGAGTGCATTTTTAAATAAAAAATCCTCTTAAAAAATGAAATTAAGACTTAAAAATAAAAATGAAATGGATAGAAATGAATATTAAGATGATGTGGATTACCTGGTTTTGACAATTCAAGGAATGGACGATCGGTTCTCCCGATATTTTCTTTGGAAATTTTTAGCCAAAAGCTCTCAATGCACTGCTCCGAACACAAAAGATGAAAATGATTTTTTTTTAACTCCCACTACAAGAAAAATACCCTCTAGCGAAGGTTATAAATGAGGTTTTTAGTGTTATAAAATTGGTCAAAATTGTCAAAAAAACATTTTCTACAACATCCGTTTAGGGTTACGAAGGTCTTGGCAGAGATTTTAATGGAAATTCAACACAACTAAAAAAAATGGGTGGTGGAAGGTAATTATGGATGTTTTTTCATCGGTGCGCTACTAAAGTTTTAACGCACCAGTGCGTATCATCTAGACGATGGCCCTGGGGCGGTCGAAGGTTACTGCACCAGGCCGTCAAGGTATAAAACAACATCAGGCGTAGTGTTGGTAATACAATGCACAGAGCTGTACCAATTGGTATTGGGATTTTTGGAGTGCCCATACATCATCTCAACGCACCGGTACATAGAATCATATAAATGCATCGGTGCGCCATATTAGATAAAAACACCGATATTTATAATTGGTATTGGTATTTGTGTGGTGCCCATACGTCGTATAAATTCACCGATGCGTAGTCTCACATAAAAGCACTGGTGCATAGTATCACACAACTGCACCGAGATTTTTAATTGGTTTTGGTATTTCTGTGGTGCCCATAGGTCGTAGAAATTCACCAGTGCGCTTCAGCATACAAAAGCAACGATGTACAGTACCTGACACGCATTGGTGTTTATTTCGTATTTTTTAGAAACATTGACTTGGGACAGTGCAATTATTGTGATTTTTCTAAATTCATTATTCATCAAAAGTCGACACATCTTTAACAATATTCATATTAACTAAATTTTTATTAATGCATTTGAATGTGATGTTTGGAATAATTTGTTATATCATATCATAATTATTGTGGCTTTTTAAAATTCATTATTCATCAAAAGTCAACACATATGTATCTTATAACAATATTCATATGAATTAAATTTTTATTATTGCATTTGAGAACAACAATGGAGAACACAATAGAAGAAATTAAAACATATATATATATATATATATATATATATATATATATATATATATATATATATATATATAAGACAGCCTTTGTCATACAAAATCGAAGAGTTATTGGTATCCCTTGTCTTTCAATTGGGACACTATGTCCATTACATTAAACAAAATGTCTGATTTCACACACATATTTCAAAAAAATACAATGCCTTGCTTTGATATCAAAACATAGTTATCATCATTCTTTGCTTGAAATTCTATCACTACTAGAGCTACTTCCATGACTTGGGTTATTTTTAGGAATGTTTTGTTCACAATATTGATTATTTTCTTCTTCTTCACCTTCCATCTACAAACATAAAAATAAACTAAAATGAGTGTATATAAATTGGTGAGAATAATGAAAATTGCAATATTAAATAATATATATCAATGTAAATCGAAAAGAAAAATGATGTACCATAGCAACAATTGACTAATAAACTACACACATTATTTCAAAATTGCATCTGTTGGCATAGTTCAATACTTTGTCACCTGCAAGTTTTGTACCCCATAACAAATCATATATTTAATATAAAATATTTTTTTGTTCTATTAATTATATACGGAGCTAAGTAAAACAAGATTGGTATATGTTTACAAATTCCATAATTAATTTTGATATGCCAACATATACTCAGAACCCATATTTAACTCAATTTCAATCAATTCGTCTGATGGTTCTTCTTTGTATGTTAGCACTTTTTTGAAGACATTCAATAATGATTTTTGCAAAACGACTTAAAAAATACAAAAAGTAAATCTAGTTAAGTTTTTATAAGAAAGTAACAATTACTCACAAACTTAGATATCAACCCTTTTCTGCCTTGTCGTCCTATTTTATGTGTTGAATGGGTTCCATTTATTTTTCTTTTCTGCAAGAAATTTTTTGAAAATTAATATTTAATGCTAAATTGTTTATTTATTGTACCTAATGATCAAAAAATTCAATGATTACATATTACTTTTGATGCACGTTGTTTTTGAGATGGCTCCTCCTACGATGCAATTTTGTCCATTTCTTTGACCATCTCCTTGTACACCTTTTTGGAAATTCCTACTGGCATATTTTTGATATCAGCTCATTCATCTTTTGAGATTTTCATAATATTCCTAAAAATGTAACATGACAATAAAATATTTCATTTTTATATTGATATATGAAAAATAAATATAACAAAAGTGATATTTATAAATAATTCTAGACAAACATTTAAAGGAATATTACTTTTTCATTCCTTTTTTTTTTGTACGTTTTTTCTATTAAAAGTATAACATGTCTCATTGACTAATTCTCTAGAAACTCTTCCTATAGTTTAGATAAAATCTGGTTCTTGAAATCATTGGATTGGTTTTTGTATTGTAATTGGAAAAAACGTCTATACATTCGTTCCGCTAGATCCCTCAAACTTTTGTAAAAGTTTTTCCCCCTTTCATTAATCTCCAGCACCACTCTAGATAAGCTAAGGAGAAATTCATTTTCATTTGCATGTTCCATTTTTTTCTTTTCTTAGAACAACATTCCTTTTCTGAGTGGTTGGTCCATGTAGAAAAATAAACAGATGTGAACTAATAGACTATTTGACACATCTTATCTAATAATTTTAAGTATATTATTAATGAAAATTTAAAAAAGAAACTCATATTGGATCGATAGTATTTTTTCATTCACCTAATTCATCCTTTTGCAATTTTTCCATCAAGCTTTTATGCTCTTCTAGTCCTATATCAGAAATAATCTTATCGAGATTCTTCATTTTGTGGCTCTGCATGATACACAGTAAACAATACATATTAGTTAAACTTACATATAGTTCAAAAATAATATGTTTTATAAAGAATTTACAAAGAACTTGCATTTTTTTCTTTTTCTGATGTGTTATCAGTATTTTTGTTACTTGATATCTTGTCAGTCATTTCTTTATCAATATGAAACCTGTACCATATCATTCATTAATATATTTATAAATAAATTTTCAACTTTTCAGGTAAAAAATAAATCTCAAGAAACCCGTGCACCTTTCATGATGTACACATCGATGTTGGTGCGTGGGGGTATTAGAAACGCACCGTAAAAATAGTATAATAGACCGTATGGTGCATGGGAGTATTATAAACACACCACACAAACAGTGTAATAGACCGTACGGTGTTATCCTCGTAACATAGAGCATCGGTGCCCTAGTTTAGATATGGCGCATTGATTTAAAAAAATTGTTTCATTTTTTTTATTACACAGTGCTTGCGCGATACGCTATATAATATAGTGCACCGGTGCGCTAGGTTACGTAGGGTGCACCATTAAAAAAAATCCATTTTTTTCCAAAAATTCATGCAAGGGTTGAATGGATTGGGATCCGACTATGCAAGTCATCCCGTGGGTTGGATGTTAATCTAAAATAAAAAGCCCCAATTCTGAAATCACAGAAACAGGGAGAAGAAAGGGCAGAAACAAAAAAAATGAAGGGTTTAGGGTAAAAATGGATAAAACTGCAGAAAAAAGTAAAAAAATTATCAAATCTAATCACAAGATGGTTTGAAATTATATGATACAGGTTTGAATCACTAGAGTTTTGGTTTTTTATTGTCTGAATACTTTTGTTCGAACATATTTCGCTGCTCCACAGTGCTCACGTTCTCTCTTGCTCTAGGTATGTCCTCTGTAAATATTTGGCTGAAAATTTTAGCAAAAATAGTGAAATAATGAAAAGTGTTTAGTATTTAAAGAATTATTTTATGAAATTATATTTTCAAAAATATTTTTCCGCCCATTTTTCAATTTGTGCTTTTTTTTACTTAAAGAAAATAAAGTTGCATTTAAAAAAAAAAAAATTAAATTTTTTTTTTTTTTTATTAATCCCTAGTGCGTCACTTAATAGAACCACACTGGTGTGTCCATTTGTAACACTGGCACCAGTGCCCAGTAACTAAAATGCACCAGTGCAGTTATATGTACAGTAGCACTGATTTGCGGTTAAGGCATCGAAATTACTTTTAGGTGTCTACACCGAAATTTAGTGAACTTCAACCATAGAAATTCAGAATTAATTTTTTTTTTTTGTTCTTGAGAATTAGAATTAGAAATAGAATTGAGAATTGGGATTGGATAAATTATTGATGGAAATAAATATTCTTCCAATGCATTTTGTTTATTGCAGGAGGTACCCACTGATCATGTGGAGAGAATGAAATTTGGGGTATGTGAAGATGCAATACTACAGGGCCCAAGTGGGCAATTGTCACATATGAACCTGTTCTATGCTAAGACGTGGGAAATTTTCACAAATGGTTGGGAAATTTTTGTTTCTGAGCAGTTTATTGAAGTTGGAGATATTTTAGTTTTTGGACATGTTGGAAATGTACATTTTTCTATGAAAACCTTTGGACCATTTCTTTAGAAAACTACACCTCTTCTTATTTCAAAAAAAGAAACTTGAACCTTTCCATAGCCTACAACAAGAAAAGGTGCCCCATGATCTGCTTGCTGACCCATGATAAGCTTGCTCATTTGTAAGTTCCTCCTCCATCTTGGCATCCAATTTCCTCTTTTCTCCTTTGTTCTTTCTATCTTGATCTTAACAAAATTTATAGAATCTCTGTTTTACGATAAACTAACCTTGAATGTTCTAGGAGAAATGACAATGAGTGTTTCATTCTGCATTTGTTAGCATAAGAAGACCGATTTTTGACTAGACGATGCAGTTATTACATGTGGAGGTAATGGTTTCCCATAGAAAATGAGTATAGGGTTGAGCAGAGGAAAGACATTGCAAAATGGACTATTAAATTAGCTTTTCCAATGGGAAACCAATTTGCCGGTGGAAATATGGTAGCTGCAGGTATCTATGATTTTCTTCCCACATAAATGGTCATGGGATTTCCATTGATAATACAAGCAGACTTTTTACTGGTTTCATCCACAAGACCATAGGTCAGACAAGTTATAGATGCCATTCAGGTTCAATTGAAAGTCGAATATATGATTTTATGCGACGTCAAATTTGCCGATAAAATTTTATGTAAGCCAATCGAAGCTTGGACAATACTCCCAGCTTCTTTTAAATGCATTCTGGAGAATCTTTCCTTTCATGGGACCTGTTATCACTCAGATAATTCTAAAAGTTGTGAGATATTTTTATTATATTTTAAAGAATATCAGAGGTAACCACAAACCTACTTTAAGCTTTAGGATCTAGCCTTCCTATGGCTCATAGAGGGCTCTCTTTATAAAATTTAACTTTGTTTTTATATCTGATTTTAAGCTAGCTATATAGGGAAATTGGTTTTGGGATTCTGATTTGGTTTGGTGGGAAAATCACTTACTGAGATGGATATCTATAGATCTGTTTTCCATTGGGAAGATGGATTCAATGTGTCAAGCAGACAGATCAAGATCAAGGTCTAAGGACAAATTTTAACGGGGCAAGATAGCAGAGACACTTTAGATCTTCAAAGGCTTGTGGTGAAATGGTTTTAATCAGGATAAAGAGAAATTAAGGGTTTTTTAATATGGATAAGGAGATAAAATGTGGAGGTAAATCAAAATCAGGGAGAAATTAAGGGTTCACTAGTCTGGATATCAACGTAAAACATTTAAATGACAACCAGTCAATAACAGAGTGCTTTTAACAAATTCTGATATAAAAATTCCTGATTTCACATTAAAATTTAGAACACATTTATGAATGGATGAAAAAAATAAGAAAATTGACATATAAAATTATAAAATACTTCACTTTAGTGGCCCAACACATGAATCCTGAAATATGATGATTTATTGCTTGAGATCCAGTCTTCTGACTTGAACTTGATACAAAAACCCTTAGGTTTATAATATAACACCTATAGAAATCTTTAGTAATTTATCCACTCTCAATACTTCAAATTCTGAAGTATTTATACAAAACGTAGTACAAAATATCCTAGAACAATCTTAGGAAATTTTCTTGGAAAATAAAATATCTTTTTACAAAAATATAGTGACAGTTGCCTAACAAATTGCTAGTTGTCCTTTTATTGAAATTAAATAGTATGTTGTTTGGATTTGGGCTGCAGCTGGGAAAATGAGGCGTCCCTCGCACTGGTAGTTTGATCTTCAATTAGTTTTGAACCTCATCTTTCATCTGATACTATTTGACTACTGATACTCTTTAACCTGATACACTTTGATTGCTGAAAACTATTTTACTTTTTAAAAATCTCTTTACTGTGTAGTAAAAACAACAGCTCTGTTTTTTCATTTTTTCTTACTGCAAACTGATTTTATAGCAAATATGTTAGCTTCTCCTAGAATTATTCCTTTGGTAATTTGATCTTCATGAGTTTCCTAAATTTTTCATCAACTTCAGTGTAATTTTCAAAGGTTGTATTGACCACAAAAAGGTGCTTTACTTCTTGTTGTAAGTAAAACAAATTTTCAATACTTTTGTGCAAAACTTTCCCTGTTGGAATCCCTTGTCAATATAATTTTTTTATCTCTTCTTTGGAAAATTTCCTTATCCTTTCATTATAATCTTCTTGTTTCATCAATTTGTCATTGATTACTAGAATATTTGCAAGGCCATTTCGCCTCAAAGTGTCAAATTTCACCATGAATCTTGTGATGGCTATATCCATATTTTGGCACTTTTCTTCCAACAGTTTCATAAAAAATTTCTTGGAAATTACTTTTCTTACCTCAAGAATGGTTTCTATCCTATCTTTTATTCCTATTTCATCCAATTCCTGCTTATTTTTAGAATTGAGGAACTTAATAATTTCCAATGCTTCTTCAGGTTTATTGCCTAATTCCTCTTTGGTTTTCTATATTTCTTCTCTAGATTCTTTGAGAAAATCCTTCTGCTCATAAATAACCTATATAGATGGCCAACTATCATTGACTAATTCAATGATATTAGACCATAATTGATTTTTGATATGTGCCGTAGGCTCTTTTCAAGTCAATTCTATTTCTAACTTTTTGAGTTGTTCACTTAACCTTTTAGCCTTTTGTTCTTCAGTTTTAGCATTAATCTGTGCTAACTTCTTGTCATCTTCAAGATTCTTGATTTTATCCTTCAACCTATTTATTTCATTATTTTGTATGGACATTTCCTCCATTTCCTTTATTAATTTTCTAGCCTCATCTGACTTATGGACTGCTGTAGTAGAAGACTCAGTGGAAAAAATGGTAGATGAAGTTACTAGCACTACTGTAGCTAATGGAACCTTTGGAGATAATTCTTCTGCCAAAGTGGATGGCACTGCTGTTGTTACCACAAGAATTACAGTAGGAGGAACATTTTGTGTCTTGTCAGCTTCTTTTTCTTGGACTAATTTTCCCATTTCAGTTTCCATCTCCTTAATTGTTGCTGTAATCTGTAATATGAGATTCATCATGTCATCCTTTTGATTTGTTTCTTGTAGAATATCCTTGGTCTGTGGGTGTTGTGTGGGGTTAATTTCAATTGTTTTCCTAGTGCTGCAATATCAATATTTTTCTTTTTTACTAGTTCTTGTACAGATTTCACATTAGAAGGGTCATAACCCTCTTCAATAACTAACTCTAAATATTTGATTATGGTACCTTTAGCATATGATGAAGGTTTTTCAACCTTAAGATAATCTTTAACATTTTTCAAAGCATTCTGGAGTTTTTGAACACTTGTTGCTTTTTTATTCATTGTAGAATATATCATCTCTGAGCTTTGTTTGTGGAATTCAATTTGGTCCAAGGGATGAATGTCTTGGACTAGTACTTCAAAATCAACCTTTTTGTAATCAACTACTGTTTTGGGAGCTGGCACTGTAGGTTGAAGTACTGTCATTATTAATTTCTTATATTTATAATCAAAGGCTAAAAGCAACCTGATTTGGATGCTTGGAGTCTATTTCAAGTATTGAGAATAAATTTAATTCTTAATTTCCTCAGTTTTGGCTTTAATCTTTTTATACTTTTCTTTAATGTCCATATCATTGTCCTCTCGTTTTTTTTATGATGAAACTTCCACACTCTATTGTTTTTGGATCAATTGTGTGTTGGAAGTGGAAGGTTGTTGTTCATTTACAATTACTCTGAGAGGCACAATGTCTTTATCTGGAATATCTATATCTAAAATCTCCACTATCTCTTTTGTTGTATCTTTCGGATTTATCTCTGGTTTCTGGTTGTACCTTATTTATCTCTGGTTTCTGGTTGTACCTTAGTTTAAACTTTGTTTCTGTGGTAGTTTCAGCAGTATATGAGCCTTCTTCCCTATTTCTTTTTGTACCTTTCTCTTCCTGAGCTGGATTTTGCAGAATGTGACTAGTATCACTCTGTTCATTAGCTTCTACTAGTGTATTTTCTAACCATTCAGATTGGTTAGAAAATTTCTCAATGTCAAGCTTTTTCTCATGAATATAGGGAGTAAATTTACACTTTACTCTCATTTTACTTATTATATCACAAGGATCATTGTGCCAAAGAAAGATTTTGCTAAATTTGTACTTTGATAACTATTTTTCTTCCTCTATACCTGCTTCTCTGTTCACTAGTAAAAAAGATGAAATTAATGACCAGGTGACTAAAAAAGTTAGTCACCGCTATTATTTCAAGTGAATTACTACTAAATTTGAGCAATTTTAAGTAACCGAACTAAAAATGACTAACTTAAATGACTAATTTAGTCTAGGAATAAAATATACGACTAGATAATAAGTGACTAAACTAAAAATGACTAACTTAAATGACTAATTTAGTCCAAGGATAAAATATATGACCAAATAATAAGTGACTAAACTAAAAGCGACTAACTTAAATGACTAATTTAGCTTTGGATTAAAATATATGACTATATAATAAGTGACAAAATTAATAATGATTAATGTAAATGACGATTATAGTCAAAGAATAAAAATATGACCAGTACAACACGTATATGAATTAGTCATTTATGTCAATAATTTTTTATTGTGTCATGCCATAAATGAAAAATTGCAATTTTGGTTTCGAAGTGTTACATTTCACTACAAGATTCTTTGAATCCATCTGCAGTGTTAAAATTCTCTCAGCTGTGTCCAATACTCTTTCCATTAGGTTTTTGATAAGTACTGGATGACAGTTCTCCAAGAAACATTAATGCTGGATACCCTACCCCTCATTTACCTCAGAGTGATCATACCCATGATTCCCTTTGCCACCATGGGTTCCTGATCCGCCCCGACGACTGATCGGCCGCTCGCGCCCTGTCCCGCCCAGCTCGCCCAATCACTACACAACACTCGCATAACACCGAACGTGCTCACCAACACGACTTCGCCTGAGGCCTTTGAATCATCTCCCCACTATGAGGCACACACCCATTTAATGTTGCCGCCCATCGCCTCTGCCAAAAAGCACGACTCTGCCCATCGCTACATGACACGCCCAAGGTGGGCGTTCACCAATATGGCGCTCCCATTGCACATCACTATCGCACATACTCGAGTTGGGTGCCCATCGCGCCCCCAACCACTCTGTCGTCGCGACACTAACTCGAGGGTGTGACACTCCCTCATCCTCACTCCACTTGTATTTACTCATGCGAAATTCCTTCCACGTGTTGCTCAAAGTTCACTCCCATTGGAGAGTGTATGAACCTTTGTTATAATAATAATAATAATAATAATAATCTAATTTTAAGGTCACGTCGACCAAGCCAAACGCCAAATTGGTGTATGAGACCCCCTTGTTTATGGAATAAGGGATCCACCTCTACGTAGCGATTTGACTACTAAGTCTACGAAGACATACATACTCTACCCCCTTTGGTTTTGAACCTATGACCTCTTAGGAGGAAACACATGCTCTTAACCATTAAACCTACTCAAGCTATAAATACTCACACACATATAAAATTTATTTATAATATGTTTAATATACATATATTGTACGACGCCAATTTAACATTTGATATGAACCCTAATTAATTTGTTAAAATAATAAATATCAATATTTATATTTTATTGAATTTATTAAAATATTAATTATCAATCTTTATATTTTATTTATTTTAATTATGTTATATAAAATTAAATTTTAAATATATTGTGATTTTATATTTAATTAATAATTAAAATAATAAATATTAATATTAATATTTTAATTATTTAAAAAATAATTGTTTAAATATTTGTAAAACGTTTGATTGCATGCCACATTGGAAAAGTCAAAGTTCCGTAGATATCAAAAGTCAAAGGGTAACATGGGCGTCCCGCAGATATCAAAAGTCTAAGTGTAACATGGGCATGGGTTGATTTCATTAAAAATATATATGAAAGTCGAACTTGTCTTCGGTATGAAAGCTTAAGAATGGAGGAAAATCTTGCTGTTCTTACCAGCACTGGTTCAGGAAGACGAGGTTTTGAGTGCATGTCACATTCGAAGTCTATCAAAAAGTCGAAGTTGGAAAAAGACGAGGTTTTGAGGGCATGCCACATTCGAAGTCTGTCAAGCAAGCAATTAAGGCCAGATCGCAGTCCACACGGCACAAGTGTTTTTCAAAGGTGAGGATTCCCAATTTTTCACTCGTTCCTCTATTCTCTACATTTCTTCGCAAGTTGGGGTTGAAGGAAGATATCATCCATCTGCCTGTATCTGTCTGTGAAGATGGCCGAAGATGAAGCTCCACCGGAGTTGGAAGAAGAAGTCACCGAGGTTTGTGTTTTATATTTATCTTTCATTGTAGGTTTAAATATTTTAGGGCACTTATGGGAAACACGCACAGGCAGGACCACAGGATCAGCGAATTACACCTCACGGAAGGAACCCGAAAATCGTAGCTTTGCATCTTCCTGTCCCAACAATCTCCCTCCGCCCAACCAGCATGAATGAGGTCGAGCGTCTTTAGGTAACGATAAGTCAATGTTAGGCCTTGGCTACGTAAGCAGATGCAATTCCAAAAAACTTCTGTAGTGATTCCCGAAAAATGCCCCTTAGCTTAGTTAGGGTCGAGGTTGGGTTACTGTTCCTACCTCGCTTATTAGTTACCTGGCGCATCTGGAAATCTTTCGAACGACCCCTATTATTATTTTATTTAAGGTTTCGGTTAATAAATATTTTGAGGATCTGATTTATCCCTTTCCACCCAGATTAGATAGATTCATTTCAATATCATCAAGATGTGAGTGTCAAGGTGAGCTCGGTTTAAATATTTTAGGACTGGAAAACGCCTGTGCTGGCGTGCATTCACAAGCGTGAGCACAAGCACTAGCGTGTTACTTGGTAGGACTTGAACCATGGTGGGACTATATTATCTACCCAATTTCACTGACCTGACAAGCCATTGTTGATCTGTATTGCATTATTTCATTATTTAGAAAACTTCTTATGGCGTTAGAGAGCACAGCCAGCAGCAAGGTTTTTTGCAGTGATGTAGAAGGTTATTTTGACTCTTTAGATGATTGTTGGACAATTTATATACCTTCAGAGGGATGTTGTTACCATCGTTGTTTGGGGGGGGTGTGGGTGGCGGCCGGGGGGGTGGGGGGGGGGGGGGTTCTTCAAATAGGAGGATAGTATACAGTTTTAAAGCACAACTTTTATTATTTGTTGGACTGATAGTGTTTTCTGTTGGACATAGTACTGAGAACAATATATGAAACTCAAACTTGTCACCGGTATGAAAGCCCAAGAACAGAGAAAAACTGATTGTTGTTCAGGAAGATGAGGTTCTGGGTTTTTGGCACTGAATTGTTATAGCTGGTTCTAAAATTTAGATAAAAACTGGATGTGCTGGTTAGTTGGCACCAAATATTTGCTGTTGGCGGTAAGATTTTTGCAGTTGGCGGGAGGGTTTTGGGGGTTTTGATATATTTGAGAAAATATAATAATATGATTAATTTTTTAGGGCTGGGAATTTTTTCTATATAAAGAGGTGGCAGCAGCAAATTCACAATTGAAGTTTGCAGAGTCACAGGTTTGTTGGATTTTATATTTTTTTATTTCCTCGCTTTGTATATGCTCTGTTTGTTTTAAAATATCCCAAGTCTATGGCATATCTTTATGGATATATGCGGCCTTCTCTCTGTAATATATGCAACCTTTCTATGGATATCTGCAACCTATCTCTATGCTTATATGAAGCCTTTCTCTATGAATATATATGGAATTTTCTCTATGAATATGGGTGCTTTTTCTTTGAGAGTATATGCGACCTTCTTGTATATTTTCTGTATTATTTGTGACCTTCTCCTTGTATTATAGGCGGTCTTCTCTCTGTGATTTTGTCTTAATTGTATGCGGCCTATCTCTGAGAAGGTGGATACTGTTCTAGCGAAGTGATGTAGCCTCTTGGAGTGACCCAAATAGCCCTAACCCTCTACAGTTAGGGCATTGATCATGTGAACTTCAAGTACTGTTCTTATGTGGCCTGTTAGGAGATCGATGCGACCTTCTTGAGCAGTCCTATGTCAAGGGTTTATGTGCCCTTATCTCTGGTTCTTGTGACAGTGATGTTTGGCAAGAGATAACAGATCTTGTGACTGTAATAGTTTTTATGGATGCAACCTTATCTTAAATTACCTCCATGTCTGTTTTTGTTTCTATTTTTGGTCTGATACAATAAGTGATGACTGCGATGATTATTTCTTTGTAGTGATTATTTTAACATTTCTAATTGTAGCATTCTGTGTTTTCTTTTCAGTTGGATATCCCTCTTTATAATTTCTTCTTTTTTTTTCAGACACACAACTGCTGGAAAATATTTTTGATCAGAAATATGGAGGATTGGAAGATTTGCTACTTGGAGAGCTTCAATTTTCGTTCATAGATTTCTTGGTATGCACATCCACTTGAATGATCATTATCTGATGTATATTTAATTTAAAACAATTATCTCAACTGCAGAAGCATAAACAAAATGATTAAACTTGTTTGATCTATTCCCTCGTTCGGATCCTTTGATCTTATAGGTTAACGAATTAGTGTGACAATGGTGATGCTACGGTAGCACACCAACTCCTGCATTGCCTTGTGTGAAATGGATCTGTCACCATTTACTCCAAAGTAGCATAAACAAAATGATTGAACTTGTTTGATCTATTCCCTCGTTCGAATCCTTTGATCTTACAGGTTAACGAATTAGTGTGACAATGGTGATGCTACGGTAGCACACCAACTCCTGCATTGCCTTGTGTGAAATGGATCTGTCGCTATTTATGCCTTCTTCTTCATGCCCATATAGGAATGAAACTTCCATCTATAAATACAGCAAACATACCCGTCTGCATATGCCCTTAGTTTTGCACATTAATTCTTATCATCTTCATTTTTATGGTTATCCTCCTACTCCCACCTCTGCTCTGGTTGCAGCAGCAATTAAACAATGGTGGATGAATAAAGCGAAAAGTAGAGAAGTTTCAGCAGGTGCCAACGTGCAGGGCAACCTAAACCAATGTTCACAATTGGATATAGACAAACTCAAACTACACAATGTTCTCACATGGAACGACATGATTGCAGATTATGTAAAGAATGGGTTCTGCGGCAAAGCGCTGAAAATGTATTTTCAGATGCAGCGCACAGGCATAAAACCGGACAAGATGGTATTTATCTCTGTAATCAATGCATGTGGCCGCCTATCAGATCTGCAAGCAAGAAAAAAGATTCACGAAGATGTCATCACAAAGGGATTTGCGTCGGATGTCTTCGTGGGTACCGTGCTTGTGTCAATGTATGTCAAGTGCCAGAGTTTAGATAATGCACGACAAGTGTTTGACAGGATGCCTGAACGAGATGTTGTCTCATGGAATGTGATCATCGCTGGTTTTTCTCAGAATGGACAACCCCATGAATCATTGTCATACTTCAACGAAATGCAAGTGCGGGGAATGAAGCCCAATTCCATTACCATTATTAGTGCTTTGTCTTCATGTGCTCATCTATTGGCTCTGCCACAAGGTAAGCAGATCCATGGTTATGTGATAAGAAGTGGAATTGAATCTGTTGCTGTGAGCACAGGGTTCGTAGACGTGTATGCAAAATGTGGGGATATTAATATTGCTACCAAATTGTTTGAAAGAAAGCCTAACCAGGATATTGTGTCATGGAATGCGATCATTTCTGGTTATGCCCAGAATGACCACCCCCACGAAAGCATTGGCATTTTTCTCTGAAATGCAAGTCCAGGGAGTAAAACCTGACCCAATTACCATGGTTAATGTTTTTCCTGCCTGTGCCCATTTATTGGCCTTGGAACAAGGTAAGCAGATCCATGGTTATGCAATAAGAAGTGGGTTTGATTCCGATGTATTTGTCAGAAATACATTAGTAGCCATGTATGCCAAATGTGGAAATGTTAACATTTCCCACAGATTGTTTGAAATAATGCCTGCACGAAATGGTGTGTCGTGGAATGCAACCATTGCTGGCTGTTCTCAAAATGCCCTTCCCCATGAAGCCTTAGCATTATTCTATGAAATGCAATCTCTAGGCATAAAACCCAACTCAATCACTATGGTTAGTGTTTTTCCTGCATGTGCAGATATATTGGCTCTCGAACAGGGTAAGCAGATCCATGGTTATGCAATAAGAAGTGGATTTGAATCCAATGTTGTTGTGGGAACTGGGCTTGTAGATATGTACACCAAATGTGGGAATGTTAACATTGCCTATAACTTATTTAAAAGAATGCCTAAAGAAAATGTTGTGTTATGGAATGCAATCATTGCTGGTTATTCTGGAAATGGTTATCCCCATGAAGCCATAACATTCTTCAATGAAATGCAAGTGTTGGGCATAAACCAGATTCAGTCACCATGGTTATTGTCATGTCTGCATGTGCGCATTTATTGGCTGTGGAACAAGGTAAACAGATGCATGGGTATGCAATAAGAAACGCATTTGAATATGATGTTGTCATGTCCAATGCAATTGTAGACATGTATGCCAAATGTGGGGTTGTTAGCTTTTCCCACAAATTGTTTGCAAGAATGCGTAAACGGGATATTGAGTCATGGAATGCAATCATTGCTGGTTATTCCCAGAATGGCTATCTCAATGAAGCCTTGGCATTCCTGAATGAAATGCAAATCCAGGGCATAAAACCAAACTCAATGACCATGATCAATATTCTGCCTGCATGTGCTAATTTTATTTCTCTACAACAAGGTAAGCAGATCCATGGCTATGCAATAAGAAGTGGATTTGAATCTGATGTTGTTGTGGGCAACGCACTTGTGGACATGTATGCCAAATGTGGGAACGTTAACATTGCCCACAAGTCGTTTGAAAGAATGGCTGAACGAAATGTTGTGTCATGGAATGCCATCATTGCTGGTTATTCTCAGAATAGCCAACCCCATGAATTCTTGGCATTCTTCAACAAAATGCAAGCTCAAGGGACAAAGCCCAACTCAATAACCATTGTTAGTGTTCTGCCTGCCTATGCAGATTTATTGGCTATAGATCAAGGTAAACAGATCCATGGTTTTCATTTCTGTTCTTTGATCCGAGACATATACAAGGGTATTAGTCTAATGACTACAAGGTCCTTGATATTTCAAGTTTATAATGCTTCGAGGAAAAACCTTTTCGACTTTTCAACTAGGCCTATTTTCTGTTGACCAGATCTTAGTTAATGAATATTCTTCTAGGTTGAGACTTTCCTTTAGAGTCTGTAGCAAATTCTGACCATAGGATTTGTTCAAAGAGATAGCTTAGTATCTTCAAATCAAAGGCAGCAATCGCAGACAATCTTCAGTGCTGATCATTACACAACCTTCAAGAGAATTTCAATCTTTGAAAGGACTGATGAGGAACTTAGCCTCTTCTTCAGTGAAAGCTTATGGATGCCGCCTTTTAAATATTGAAATCAATCCCTTGTGTAAGATTAGTATAACATAGTGATGAAACATGAATTCCTTTGCTTTCAGCTTCAATTGATGTCTCTGGGCCTTCTCAATAATCATCATTTGCGCCTTCTGTCCATAATTTCTAAAGCATTATGGATTTGAATTATCAAGAATTCGAGTCCCCTTTATCTGAAACTTAATTTTCCCAGAATTTGAGGGTTTCATTCTTGATCCATCGTCCTGAGGACATCCTAATTCTCTCGGCTCCCCGCAGTTAGCTTCTGAGGCCTTTTCGGCCTAATACAGATTCGTACTGAGGCATTTTAGCCTCTGAGAATTTTGGTCCTGTTTTGAGGCCTCATATCTAGAATATTAAAAATAGAAACTTGGATGTAAGGTGGCTTTGAGTACAGCTAGGGAACACTTATTTTCTTAACACAGATTAGTTGACTGAGGATTCTGTCTCCTTGAAAGCAAGAAGACTTGCCTAAGCTGCTCTTTCATGGTGAAAGCTTCAACCATGCTTTGATACCATGTTGATACAATGTTGATTCTTCATATGCCTTCTAAACTGATAATTACTTCTATTGATTTAATCCTTTTCATATTCAATTTCATCATTAAGCAATTATATAGAAGACGGAAACTTGACTTGCTCTTAATTTGATCCTTTGCTTGAACGGAAGTGATCCGAATTGCCTCTGAATTGATGAAGTCTAATGAGTATATATGGTGAATAGATGAAACTAAAGTGGTGTGTCTGAAGGGCCAGGCCAACTTCATCTTTTGGAGGACCGACTTAACATTTGGAGCCAAAAATTCAATTTTTAGAAATTTAATTTTTTGTCTTTTGAAGCCGACATGAAGAACATGTCTTATATTTATTGTTACATATATTTTAAGGGCTAAAACATTGATTATCAAAACCGACCATAGCTACAAATTTCACCATTGGGTTTCCTGGGTATATCTTCTTTTCTATGATTTGAACTTTGATGTGTTTGTCTTCTGATTTATTTACGCTGTGCATATTAAGTTAGGAAACTCAGTTTGTTGGGTTTTATGGAAATTTAACATGTGGAAGTTTGCGTTGAGACTTTTTCCATCTTGTTGCATCCATGTACACGTTGTGGTGTGTCTTTCAGTCTCATTGGTGACTAGCAGACAAGAATAAAGTCTATTTATCTATGATGGTTTACTACTATTGTGATAATGAGATCCCATTGAGACACACCGTATCCATCCCAGTGTCATTCTACACTTAGGATCCTGATATATCTATGCTATTTATGCATGAATATGGAGACTGTAATAGTGTTTATGGATGCAACCTTATCTTAAATTACCTCCATGTCTACTTTTGTTTCTATTTTTGGTCTGATACAATCAGTGATGACTGCGATGATTATTTCTTGGTAGTGATTATTTTAGCATTTCTAATTGGAACATTACGTGTTTTTTTTTCAGTTGGATATCCCTCTTTATAATTTCTTCTTTTGTTTTCAGACACAACTGCTGGAAAATATTTTCGATCAGAAATATGGAGGATTGGAAGATTTTCTACTTGGAGAGCTTCAATTTTCGTTCATAGCTTTCTTGGTATGCACATCCACTTGAATGATCATTATCTGATGTGTTTTTAATTTAAAACAATTATCTCAACTGCAGAAAAACGTATACAAATGAATTTTTATTTGAACTTTTTAAAATGCAAATGGGTCAATCACTTAAAGCTTTTGGTCAATGGAAAGCTATTGTGTGCCTCCTCCTGAGTTGTGAGGAAACAGTAAGTATTTTTATTTTACAGAGTACCAGACTTTGTGATTTATTTTGAAATGTCAGTAACCAGGGCCAACTTTATATCTGCAAATATGTTGAAATTGGCCTTAATGAGATCTGACCCATGCAATAGAGTTATTAATAAGATTCCTTGGATCAATTTTCACCCTGTTATTGATATGTCCAAGAACTAATACAAGAGAAGGCTGTAACTTCTTGACTTCATAAGATTCATTTGTCTAATCACAGGATTAACACATTCTTTACTCCAAAAAACATATCTTAATATGGCATGCCAAAATATTGTACAACTTTTGGATTCACGTGATAAGATGGGTTCAATTTATACGAACTAGGAAAAATTTGACTTGACTAAGTTATAATGGCATGGTTTGGGAAACTAATTGCATGAGTTGACCAAGGGTTGGGAATAGTGTTTGGCTCTATTGACTTGGAATGTTGGAACTACTGCCAAAGATTCTATGAGTTTCCAACATTGGACTTGACTGACCCAGACCTAGTCAGGTCAAAAATATGGTGTTTCTAGGGCAACTCATCGCTTTGGCTAGGGTCAATTTTTAAGGCTTGGTATGTTCTTCTACCTTGTCATTCATTTTTTTAGGAAATGAATTAGAGCTTTCTTCATTTTGCTTGGAATTAATAATTATAACATCCTAATGTGTGAGGGGAGTCTTTGAGCTTATTTATTTGGAAATAACAATCAAAGGGGTTGAGTGACATAATAGTATGACAGGAAAACTCATTCAAATTGGGTGAATATGTTGCCTTATCCCCATTATAACTGTAAGACCCCTTCTGGAATGTGTAAGGTAACTTGAAACACGAATAGCTTCCTATTTGTGAAGCTTCTTTTTAATTGAGCTAATTTATAACCCTTTGGAGTTCCTACCATCTTCTTTTCCCAGGGATACTAATTTTTGGTAACCATTTTAGTCTATGCACTCTGTGTCTTGGAGCTAAAGGATATTACCTTGAAGTTTGAAACCTTGCAAGCAATAGTTTGATGGCTTAATTCGTTTGTCCCTGGAGTGCTGGAATTTGTGGTATGCTTAAGCTCTGAGACGTTCTTGTCTTCACTAAATTATCAACTTCATCACTCTAGTATGGATTTGGGTGTTTTTTTATGAATAATGACCTTCCATTTCTCAACCCTGTGCATGCTGATAAATCTTCCATAAATTTGTTGCAGGTCTTTCTCTTAGTAACTTTGTTGTGACCCCATATTCATGAATGAAACATTCAGATAAAATAGGCTTAGATCAGGGCATTTTGCTGGGATCTTTTTAGCAAGCTTTAGGATCCCATATTCAAGATGGGAATACTCTTGGACAGCTAGGGTATTGATAAATATAGGATCATGTTGTGGCAGACATTATTCAAGGAAATATGAGGGGAGCTAATACTTGACTTCTTCAATCCAGAGATCCATCTTTATCCTCAAGTTTGTAAGTTCCAACGTTTCTGGGTCAAACATAGGAACAGTTTTATGCTGGCCATGAACATCAGTGTTGCAGACAGGGAGCTGTTTTATATGAGAAATTAAAGCTACCCGAATATAATTTATAGTTAGGAGAAGGAACTCCTTTGGAGATCAATTATCATACCTATGAACAATAAGAGACAAACCTGGAAATGATTTTGCTCACTGTGTAGTTAATCAATTATGGGTTTGCACGAGTCCTATTGTTTTCCTAGATATTGGTTTGTTCTTTTAATATGACAATACTATTCATCTTCAATAAGGATTCCTTCAACAAATGGAATGGACCTTTCTGCCTTTGTCTCATATGGTTCACAAAACAGCTTGTTGATATGATCAACCTTCTTCTATTCCTCATCAGAGTCCATGTCATAGACTCATATGTAGGATGAATATCAAAGGAAAAATATCAAATCTTGCACTGCTATGTTCAAATTTAATAGGCAGTGTTGATTGGAGATGGACATAAATAAGTGTGCCAAAGTTTCTACCATATTCAAAATCACAGATAGGAGTGTTGGTATCTTGAGACTTAAGGGATCTTCAGGATTTCCCTTCATTTATGAGTGTCTTATTACTCTCATTCTCAGGAAAACTAGAACTACAGTCTAGTGCATTATCTCCATCTACGCTCAGGATTTTGTCATATGTTGGTTGAATTTCCATTTTCCAGTGTAGAAAAAAGGCATAGCATGATACCCATGTCATCAAGTGCTAAGTCTTCTAGGGTGATTGCAAGAGTGGTAGAAAGTTGTTTCCTACCCTCCTGCTGATATTCCTCCTCTGCATTTAGGAAATTTTCTCACACTATCAATCATCCAAATCATTCAATAAATTTAGCATGTGCTAGGAAAGATGGAATTTCCTTGTATCTTTATAAGAAGAATTGGGTGATTACATGAACTGAGTAATGGTGTGGTTGGTCTTCAAAAGTAAAAATTCATTTTTTTTCAAGAGTCTGTTAGGGTCTCAATTGACCAAGCAAGACATGGCCTCCAAAGATCCACTCCTCCTTCATAATATAGTCCTAAAGTTCCATGCGAGAAATATCCAAGGTCTATTGAAACTTGAAGCAATGCCCTATGACCATTTATCTTTGTTGAAAATTTATCAAAGTATCCTTAATAGACATTTTTCAATTTTAGTTCCTTAATCTCTATATGACAATTCCCTTGCCGAGTGTTACAACAGTGGCAACATTCTCTGCAATTATTATTTGTTGTCGGAAGAATGAAGCAAAATGACTCAGATCCACATTCTCTTGTTTGCTTCTTTATGTTTATTGACTCTGGCAAAGACTCTTAAGAGACAGCTACCATTGTTGATTAAAGAGTCCAAAATAATAGAGATTTGTGTGACAGGATTGAGGGACTTGTATAGAAGTGAATTAGCATCAATATTGCAAATGGAAGACTTAAGCTTTCTAGGTTCTGCCTATTCTTGAGCTGTAAGTTGATTTTCTTTCTGGGTTGCATTTACCATGTGTATTCCACCTTCTACATTCATGTGTTTTTGTTGAAGCACATCTTCTCTATCTAGATTGGTTGATGGGTTCAATGTATATGAACTGGGAACAATTTGACTTGACTAAGTTATAATGACATGGTTTGGGAAACTAATTGCATGATTTGACCAAGGGTTGGGAATAGTTTTTGACATTATTGACTTGGAATGTTGGAACTACTACCAAAGATTCTGTGAGTTTCCAACATTGGACTTGACAAAAGGTAAAATGCATACCTTGTCAGTCCCAGGGGCAAGGGCTACAACATGAGTCACCTCGTCATCAATTTGTGTTGTGCATACTGCACCAAATTGTTCAGCCATCTGCCACAAAGGGTGAAGATGCGGCTGTGCTTCTCCAATTGCAAAAACCCTACTGAAAACCACTTTACAATCTTTTAAAATATTTTGTTGTTCAGTTGCAAGAAATTCCTGGACATCCACTTCATGCAACTGTTTGTTTGACAAAAAATTATGGTGAATTTTCTCAATCACCTGTGTTTGAATTGCAGGGTATATGTGTTAGAAATGTGACCATACGATGAACTCAGTAAATATCTCTAAATTGTGAGAAGTCACAAAAGCAATGTTTGTTATAGATTAATTTTAGCATCTCACCGCTAAAGAAGATGCCAGTGTTCCATCTTCTGGCCTCTCATCAACGTATGCTTCTAACAGTGACATTCCCGTCAATCCAAATTGGCACCTACTACAGGGAAAATACATGTTCTGTACATGGCAGTCTCCATGTTCTTAGGAACAGTCACATATATCTTTAACTACCAATTTTTAAAGACAGAAATTAACAGTTGTAAGGTCTTGATTGGACACTGGAAAAGAATTAAAATGAACTTACCTTTCCACCACAATTAAATTATGTCTATGATGGGGCCAAACCCTTGCAGAATCATCGATAATTACTACTGCAAATTCCATTCCCAAAACACCGTCTAGATCTTTACTTTTAGGTAGCCTATCATCTCCATCTAGGTCGGCCTCATCACCCTTTGAAATAACACGTCTTGCAATTAAAGTTCCTGTGGGATCAAGTACTTTGGCCATATCTGTGGCATAAACTCTGTTGTCCATTGTATAAACATGTAGTTCATATAACTTGCTTGCCTGAAACATAAACCATCACAGAATGAATTAGATGAAAATAAGAACAGATCCATCTATTGGCATACAAGGAAGTTGTCAATTCCACTGTAAATCAAATGTTCCCTGTAAGAAATTACAGTTTGCAAAGATAATAATATTTCAATCCAAATTTTACTAACCCTGTCCAAAAAATTCGAGATGCCAGGCCACAATTTAGTCCACAATGCACATTCCCATATGAGGAAAGCAAAAAAGCTGACGCTGAGGTTTCTCTTGATCTTGTTCCTCCTTCTTCCTTAGCATTTCCTCGTGCACATGATCTATTTCAGTAAACTGTTGGACAAACAACATCGTGAATTAGCAATATTTATATAATCATATTATCATCAGTTCATTTACTTCACATCCCTCTTTGCCTAGGAATCACCAGAAGTAGAACAAGATGATTTTTATTTTTATGACACCTTAGTTGAATTTAGAAGTGTGTGATCAAGGTCCAAAACAAGGCAAAGTTTCTTGGCGCTAAACATCTTATTTTGTTCATCAATTCTCTGTGCTCGTTCCTGTTGGATTGAAATTCATTGTTCTTCACTTAGCCCTTCCAAGAAATGATTCACATCACCACAAGGATTCATATGATTTTGTGTGATTGTGGTAATTTCATTTGGCAAACTCTGTGAGAGGGGCATAACCATGCTTGAATCATTTGGAAGTGCTATGTCTTGTTTAATATCTTCTTCTGGAGATTTAGAAGATTCAGTGAATTCCTGCTCCAATTCAACGGGGATGTCAATTTTAGTTCCTTAATCTCTGTATGACAATTCCCTTTCTGAGTGTTACAATAGTGGCAACATTCTCTAAAATTATTATTTGTTTTTGGAAGAATGAAGAAAAATGACTGAGATCCACATTCTCTTGTTCGCTTCTTTACATTTATTGACTCTGGCAAAGACTCTTAAGAGACAGCTACCATTGTTGATTAAAGAGTCCAAAATAATAGATATATGTGTGACAAGATTGAGGGACTTGTCTAGAAGTCAATTAGCATCAATATTGCAAATGGAAGACTTAAGCTTTCTAGGTTCTGCCTGTTCTTGAGCTGTAAGTTGATTTTCTTTCTTGGTTGCATTTACCATGTGTATTCCACCTTCTACATTCATGTGTTTTTGTTGAAGCACATCTTCTCTATCTATATTGGTTGATGGGTTCAATGTATATGAACTGGGAACAATTTGACTTGACTAAGTTATAATGGCATAGTTTGGGAAACTAATTGCATGAGTTGACCAAGGGTTGGGAATAGTGTTTGACATTATTAACTTGGAATTTTGGAACTACTGCCAAAGATTCTGTGATTTTCCAACATTGGACTTGACAAAAGGTAAAATGCATACCTTGTCAGTCCCAGGGGCAAGGGCTACAACATGAGTCACTTCGTCATCAATTTGTGTTGTGCATACTGCACCAAATTGTTCAGCCATCTGCCACAAAGGGTGAAGATGCGGCTGCACTTCTCCAACTACAAAAACCCTACTGAAAACCACTTTACAATCCTTTAAAATATTTTGTTGTTCAGTTGCAAGAAATTCCCGGACATCCACTTCATGCAACTGTTTGTTTGAGAAAAAATTATGGTGAATTTTCTCAATCACCTGTGTTTGAATTGTAGGTTATATGTGTTAGAAATGCGACCATATGATGAACTTGGGAAATATCTCTAAATTGTGAGAAGTCACAAAACCAATGTTTGTTATAGATTAATTTTAGCATCTCACCGCTAAAGAAGATGCCAGTGTTCCATCTTCTGGCCTCTCATCAATGTCTGCCTCTAACAGTGATGTCCCCAACAATCCAAATTGGCACCTACTATAGGGAAAATACATGTATCTGTACATGGCAGTCTCAAAGTTCTTAGGAATAGTCACATATATATTTAACTACCAATTTTTGAAGGCAGAAAATAACAGTTGTAAGGTCTTGATTGGACACTGGAAAAGAATTGAAATGAAATTACCTTTCCACCACAATTAAATTATGTCTATGATGAGGCCAAACCCTTGCAGAATCATCGATAATTACTACTACAGATTCCATTCCCAAAACACCGTCTAGATCTTTACTTTTAGGTAGCCTATCATCTCCATATAGGTTGGCCTCATCACCATTTGAAATAACACGTCCTACAAATAAAGTTCCTGTGGGATCAAGTACTTTGGCCATCTCTGTGGCATAAACTCTGTTGCCCACTGTATAAACATGTAGTTCATACAACTTGCTTGCCTGCAACATAAACCATCACAGAATGAATTAGATGAAAATAAGAATAGATCCATCCATTGGCATACAAGGAAGTTTTCAATTCCACATTGTAAATCAAATGTTCTGAGTAAGAAACTATAGCTTGAAAAGATAATAATATTTCAATCCAAATTTTACTAACCCTGTCCCAAAAATTCAAGATGCCAGGCCATAATTTAGTCCACATTCCCATATGAGGAAAGCGAAAAATCTGTCGCTGATGTTTCCCTCGGTCTTGCTCCTCCTTCTTCCTTAGCATTTCCTCGTGCACATGATCTATTTCAGTAAACTGTTGGACAAACAACATCGTGAATTAGCAACATTTATATAATCATATTATCATCAGTTCATTTACTTCACATCCCTCTTTGCCTAGAAATCACTAGAAGTAGAACAAGACGGTTTTTATTTTTATGACACCTTAGCTGCATTTAGAAGTGTGTGATCAAGGTCCAAAAAAAGGCAAAGTTTCTTGGCGCTAAACATCTTATTTTGTTCATCAATTTTCCGGGCTCGTTCTTGTTGGATTGCAATTCGTTTTTCTTCACTTAGCTCTTCCAAGAGATGATTCACATCAATCTTGCAAATGTTCGACTGTTTAGTCAATATCTCAATCTTCTAGTTACTTCAGCAATTACTAACCTTTAGCTGCTTCTGTAGAATACGTCCTTCAGTTACCTTGGAAGTTGTATCATTCAGTTCTTCCTTTAGATAGGTCTACAATCAAAAATGTTCTTGTATTTGCTATCTTTCAAACGATGTCACCTTCAGACTTATACGTAGACAATCTTGTCCTTAGATCTGATTTGTTATACCTTCAAACTAGTTCTTTCTTTTAGTTGGTTCTTGCACTGTCAACTTCATAGGAAAGAATTCAGATTTTTTCAAACACAATGTAAGCAGCTATTCCGAGATCCTCGAACGTACTATTTCACTATGTATACATATTATTGTTCTGACCTGATTTTGTGCTTCGATTGTAAATACTTCACTGTACATGTCTCTAACTTCTGTTGACCATTTCTGTGAGACCCTATGTGATACCATCAAACTGAAATGGCCTACTTCTCATCAAGTTGTGATGGCACCGAACCAGTGAGACCTTTCTCACTGTGGTAGCATGAAACATTGATAGATTTTTTACTGTGGTATTTCCAAATTGTAGTGTCATACTTATCATGTGATTGATTATACCGAGACTGTAGTTGACCTATGATTATAACACTGAATATCTTCACTGTAATACAAATTATACTGATATATTTTTGTCACACCGAGCCTTAACTGTAAATACACCTTTATAACTCATTCTCCTCACTGCTATGGTATCAAAATAATCTTATAAGAGTAGTACTGAATTGAGGCAGAGGTAATTTCAACACTGTGATGTCATTGAGATTGAGATGTTACCGAGATCCTTCTTTTCATAGTGACAAAGATTGACCTTTCTTGTGAACTTGCACCTAGCTTAATTATTGGACTTTCTTACTATGATTTGAGCCCTTTAGTCAATATCTCAATCTTCCAGTTACTTCAACAATTACTAACCTTTCGCTGCTTCTGTAGAATACGTCCTTCAGTTACCTTGGAAGTTGTATCATTCAGTTCTTCCTTTAGATAAGTCTGCAATCAAAACTGTTCTTGTATTTTCTATTTCAAACATTGTCACCTTTATCAAACAGTGAAAAATTGGAGCTGCACAGTTGGGGAATTGTTCTAGACTTAGTTTCATTTCCCTGTTTCCAAATATTTTAGATGGAGTTATCCCAATAGAGATTGGCAAACAATCCATGCTTGAAACAATAGATGTTTTAAGGAACTCCTTCACTCATGAGATTCACAAGGAGCTGGGAAATTTCCATGAGCATTATGTACTTGTGTTCACAAATCCGCTGGACTACACCCTTGGAAAAAACTATATTGATTCTGAGCCTACTAGTGGTTTATAAAACAGTGAAAAATTGGAGCTCAACTATTTTCAAGGAGATATTCCTGCCGATCTTATCACACTTCCTCGTTTGAATATTATTTGGGCTCTACAGAAAACTCAAAATGAAACCTTCCCTGAGGGTTGGGTTGAATGTTTAATTTGTGTCAAAATCTTTTGACTAGTCGAATTCTTATAGTTTTAAGTAGATGCAGGAACTTGTATTTCTAGCTTGAGAGGCAATCAACTTAGAGGGATGATTTCTGAATTTCCAGTTTCTTTTATGCATTTATTTAATGTTAGTGGAAACAAATTATCTAGCAACATTTCAACTTGCTCGAATAATAGCTTCACCAAACCACCACTACTTTCAATAAATGAGTTTTTCGATAGTTCGCAAGCTCAGGTCACCTTTGATGCTCTTTATTCATCTCTCTTTATGTGTGGTCTTGGGGAAGCAATCCAAATACTTCCATTCTATCTAATCTCTTTATGTGTGGTCTTTGGGGAAGCAATCCAGTCACTCCCATTCTATCTAAGGGTCTAACAGTGCTTCATGATTTCAAACAGTAACAACTTCACTGGTTTGCTTTCTCCACCACTAATAGATGAAGGGATGATGAAAGAACAACCATTTTATGGATTATTATTAAATGACAACCAATTTTTAGGGAATATTTATAGCTCCCTTTTTTCTTCATAACAGAGACTTCAGAGCTTTGCCTTGGATTCTAGGGCAATCAAATATCAGGGGAAATTCCTGCAGAGGTACTAGGGAATTGTAAACCATTGAAGTGCTTAGAGACCTCACATAATCAAATTAAAGGATCAATATCATTCACCCTTGGGAATATAACATCATGAACGCCCTCTACCATATGCTATGAGTGCTCTAGCATATATTCCACCATTCACATAGCTTCTAACAATTGACATGTGGGAGCTCATACATTTTCTCATTATATAAATCTCAGCGACTTTTTAGCTCTGGATTCCTCAAAAGTTAGAAATTGTTAACCCACTAGTTGAGTAATAATGTAAAATTAAAGTGTTACCTAGTTCAGTAACAATGCAAACTATTGACTATTTTAGAATTTGGCAGTTACATCAATATGTTGTTAATGCTTACATTTTTTTAAGTGATAGCCCTTGAAGAATGGCGGACGAAAAAGCTTGAAGAAGCTAAGAAACGTGAAGCAATGAAAGACAGTGTGAATTCCTCCACAGAAGCCAAAGATACTGGTATGCATTTTTTCTATTCAGCTTATTTGTGACTTCAACTGATGGCTTGTCCGCTAGTTGTGATGGCATAGAATTTTTTTTGTGACATCAGGTTCTTTTCCACCCTGCTCCTTTTGGTCCACAGCTCCCAAATTTGGGCGTCTGTTTATACATTATGTATTGGGGTTCCTATGAACAGAGATGGTGGCAAAAGTATTGGAGACTCACTGGGGCCTTGTGTTGGAGGAAGCTGGATTTTCATTACCTCCCGAAGCTTCAAGCGAGGATAGTGGAAAGATGCTGGAGGATGGAACTGAGATCAGTAATGAATATATGGGCAATCTTAGTTTGGTGTTTGCACTTTTGATTTCTTGGGATTTTGACTACTAGGTTAGCATCACCAAATTATTTTGTCCTCTTGACTGCATTATGTCTTGAGAGCGTGTTTTACAAAGTATTCATATAGCAGTCTTATCTATTTTTAAGTTTATGACTTGAGGATTATGGTTTCCTGACAATTTCTCTAGGTTCCTTTTTTCAGCATATTTAAGGTTATTGTTATGTTGCTAAATTTGACAATTTGATTACTTACATGCGGGAGAATGGAATTTAGCATTTTGCAGTGAAGATCTGTTAAAATTCAAAGTATTTTGTTTTAACATATGTTTTCTTTTCCACCTTTTCCCAGGTGTGTTATTTTTGAATGAGTTATATTGTTTCTTTGTTCAATTTGTCCAAGGCCAGCAAGGGTTTGGAGAATCCTAGCTTAAAATGGTGCAATTAAAGCCTGAGCATAGTTTGATATTATTTCTGTAGAAGATGGAATCATACCTGGCAGGCCACTTCCTTCTGAATGCCATGCAGAACCACATACAGAGTATGACGGAGTGACAGTTAAATGGGGTCTGATGCACCATAAAGAAAGTGGTGCATATTGTTGTTAGGCTTGCTTAGACCAATCAAAAGGTGAAAAGAAGTGTAACATTTGGGTTTACTGTCCATTTGAACCTGGTTGCTATTCTCCAGATATATATCAGCACAAGCATCAAGAATGCTGGCTAAAGCAGGTAGAATTCTCATGCTCATGCTTCCTCCAAAACTCTAGCTACAAATTTAAAATTGCAATATGTTAAAACATATTAACATGATTGTTTATTTTGTTTAAAATTACAGAAATTCACAACATATATATGTAAAGGGAGAAAAACAGAAAAGGAAAAAGAAGAACCTATGTTTTCATTTAAAACAAAAATCCAATACATATTCATATTAAGCTTAGATCCAAACAGAAAAGGTCAAAACATCTAGCCCCATTGGAAAATTTTCCACATAAAAAGACACCAAATACTGCCTGAAACATGGATGCTGAGTGAGCTATTATCAAATGGCTATCATATAAACCACAAAATTGAAATTTTGTGTTTGTTCTTATTCAAGTTCGAGTTTATTTCAAGACTAATATAGTCTATGGTCATGTGCGATTATGAATTATATGTTGAGAATTTAAGGGCTATAGAATAATACAAATTCTCTTCTTGATAACTACTTGTGAGCTTGCTGAGTTAATCCTTCATCAAGTCAATTATCAAAGTGCTTATACAAATGTAGAGACAAAATTTATCTTTCTTGTAAATGAGTATTTTGCAATATAGTTAGGAAGGTAAATCTTTGATAGGTCTGCAATCAAAACTATTACCTTCTTTACTTGAGGTTTCTGACTTTTACAATTCTTTCTTCAGAGATAACTTAATCATATCCTTTAGTCAATGTCTCAATCTTTCAGTTAATTCAGCAATTACTAACCTTTAGCTGCTTCTGTAGAATACGTCTTTCAGTTACCTTGGAAGTTGTATCATTCAGTTCTTCCTTTAGATAGGTCTGCAATCAAAATTGTTCTTGTATTTACTATCTTTCAAATGTCGTCACCTTCAGACTTACACGTAGACAATCTTGTCCTTAGATCTGATTTGTTATACCTTCAAACTAGTTCTTTCTTTTAGTTGGTTCTTGCACTGTCAACTTCATAGGAAAGAATTCAGATTCTTTCAAACTCAATGTAAGCTGCTATTCCGAGATCCTTGAATGTACTACTTCACTGTGTATACATATTACTGTTTTGACCTTATTTTGTGCTTCGATTGTAAATACTTCACTATACATGTCTTTGACTTCTATTGACCATTTCTGTGAGACCCTATGTCATGATACCATCAAACTGAAATGGCATACTTCTCATCAAGCTGTGATGGCACCGAACCAGTGAGACCTTTCTCACTGTGGTAGCACGAAACAGTGATAGACTTTTTACTGTGGTATTTCAAAATTGTAGTGTCATACTTATCATGTGATTGATTATACCGAGACTCTAGTTGACCTGTGATTATAACACTCAATATCTTCACTGTAATATGGATTATACTGATATCTTTTTGTCACACCGAGCCTTAACTGTAAATACACCTTTATAACTCATTCTCATCACTACTGTGGTATCAAAATAATCTTATAAGAGTAGTACTGAATTGAGGCAGAGGTAATTTCAACACTGTGATGTCATTGAGATTGACCCTTGTGAACTTGCACCTAGTATAATTATTGGACTGTCTTACTATGATTTGAGCCCTTTTGACATAGGTCCTTTTAGAATGTTTTGAGTCCTTTCAAACTGCCTTTGATCATAACCATAACGCTGATACCATGTTGAGAATTTAAGGGGTATAGATTAATACAAATTCTCTTCTTGATAACTACTTGTGAGCTTGCTGAGTTAATCTTTCATCAAGTCAATTATCAAAGTGCTTATACAAATGTAGAGACAAAATTGATCTTTCTTGTAACTGAGTATTTTGCAATAAGTTAGGAAGGTAAATCTCTGATTTACCTTCCTTACTTGAGGTTTTTGACTTTTAAAATTCTTTCCTCAGAGACAACTTAATCATATCCTTTAGTCAATATCTCAATCTTTCAGTTACTTCAGCAATTACTAACCTTTAACTGCTTCTGTAGAATACGTCCTTCAGTTACCTTGGAAGGTGTATCATTCAGTTCTTCCTTTAGATAAGTCTGCAATCAAAACTGTTCTTGTATTTTCTATCTTTCAAACGTTGTCACCTTCAGACTTATATGTAGACAATCTTGTCCTTAGATCTTATTTGTTATACCTTCAAACTAATACGTAATTCCTGATCTTACTTGACTGTAATTGTTACTTAAATATACGTAGTACCTCAGAGACAGATCCGCAAATCTGTGCTTTCTTTTAATGTGTTCTACCCCAGAAGTTAACTTAATCTTTGCTCCCTTCTTTACGTTGTATTGCCTCAGTAGAATCCACAAAAATTTCTTCTTTTGCACGTTGTATAACCTCATTATCATCCGCAGATATGTTCTCTTAACCGCTACATATGTAGGGTATATATAGTAGTTCTAGCCAAGTAATTAAGCCGACCTTATAGCCATTAAGTAGGTCGACTTTACATTTGTTTGTAGGTTGACTTCATAGGCATATCTTCAACGTTTGTAAGCCATTCTTCTGCAACGTCCTGGAGGGTATTCTTCACGCCTTTTACATGACTCCTAATTACACTTATGTACCTAATAGACATCAAGAAGAAGTCTATAGACCTATACTAAGAATCTTGCTCATGAAACCCATGAAGCAGGTAAACCAAAAATTCATTTTATTATTATTGATTTCATCTTTACATAAGTACATAATTAGATAGTCATTATAAGGAAGACCTACCTAGTTACACTTTTCAACATTATAACTATATATAATTTTGATGTTTCTAGGTTGGAGATTGTACTATTTTCATTGGAAGATGCTACTGTTGATGCGCACAAGGCTCTTGAGTTACTTGGTAGGATTCTCGCAAAATTGGTTGTTGAAGCGATATTTTTTATTCAAGATATAGCAAGGGAAATCAAGGATGGAGGTACATAGCCAGGAAGCTTATTAGAAACGAGGGGATTTTGAGGTATTTCTCAAGAAGAAAATTTCAAGGTAGTCTGCTCACAATTTTAATGCATGATCAATTTTGTGGTTTATTTGTGATCTCTCATGTTGACAAGTGAATGGTTGGTTAGTTTTTAGCTCGTGCTCACATTTGTTGGTTCCTAAAGCTCGAGCACTTCATAACAAAAATAGGCAAAGTCAAACAACACAAATGGTCCACTAGCTCTCTTTTCATTTGATAATATTATAATGAAGTTTTATTAAAGGCGTTTTTTGTTTGTTTATTTTGGTTGGAAAAGGGTTTGCTCTTGGTTTTATGTGATTTTAAATTTAACATATGTAGCATGTTGAGAAATGGGAAAGAATAACATGACATTTATTTTGCAGAAATTGATGCTGAAGGAAAATTGCTTTGACATTGTTGATGTTAAGGTATATGTTGTATAAACTATTTATAATATAATTTATGTTATATTTTTGTGTTCATTGTCTTTCATTTCTTACAGTGCATTGTATTTTATTTTGTTTTCAGAAAATGAAATCAGTATTGATGGTAAGAAGCATGAATTGAAAAAAGAGAAGAGCAATAACGTTGGAGCGACAAATGAAAAAAGAGAGAGGAGAACTGGTCTGGTGATACCTTTAGAACCAATATCTCACATAAGACACACATATAAAGACTGATGATCAAGTCTTCAGAGTTGGTGAATTCACCTGTAATGCCTTGACAACACAACGATAATGTTTTGAAGTGATGAAACATCATTTCATGTGTAAATTGTAGTCCAACTAATATAAAGTTGGAAACTCATATTGTAATGTTTTAACATTTCATATAATATAATTTATGTGGTTGAAATTATTTATAGTTGCACTTGATGTTGTTTAGTATTGTAATTAAAATATGCGACTTTGTGTTTTCATATTAGATGAACGTGCACATTGTATGACATTTTTTAAATCATACAAATTAATTTATGTTGATTAATAATGAACACAAATAAAATGAATATGAGACTAAATTAGTCATTTATAATGATTATTAATGAAATGAATATAAAATACTAAATTAGCCGTTTATATAATGAATAAATGACTACTGCAAATGATAAATTTGTGACTACAAATGATGACTAAATTTTGTATATATACGACTATTAGTAGCTAATTTACAGTATTTTATAACACGACTAAAATTTAGTCACATTTCTTCGGTCATTAATTGGTTTCAAACAATGACTAAAATTTGCATATATATGACTATTAGTAGCTAATTTACAGTATCTTATAACACGACCAACATGTTGGTCATAGTTCTTTGGTCATTAATTGGTTTTCTCGGGTGATCATATAGTAATATATTTTGTCGTATATTTGGTCATTAATTGTGACATTTAATGACCAAATCAAGGACCAAATCAATGACTAAATGAATGACTAAATCAGTGACCAAATGAATTATTAAATGAATGACTAAATCATTGACAATGAAAGACCAAATGAAAGACTAAATTAGTGACCAAATCAGTGACTAAATCAGTGACTAA